>WOVY01003960.1:0-432160 GCA_013436015.1 Rhipicephalus annulatus | reverse complement strand
CTGGCCCAAAAACAAGTGAAAGCTCAAAATCTCTCGAGCCGCAATTTTAAGAGTGGATGTGCGAAGCGCAGCTGCTCCCATCGAAAACTAGTCGTGCAGAGCTAGGCAAGTTTACAAGAGATATAATATTATAAATATATTGTCACGGCCTACGCCACCAAAGTAGCAATGCCCCCCCCCCCCCAAGTGTTTTAAACAATGCTGATGTTGAGCTTGAGCCTCTTTGATTGTAATTTGTGGAAATAGTCGAGGAAAATATTATACAAGGCAGATAGCGACTTTGCGTGGTGTGTGCCGCGGTAATGCTAGTCATCACTTTATTTTTCGCGAATGCTTTGACACACTTTTCACTTTGTATTTTGCTTTTGTTGTACGCTATTGTACAGTGGAGTCACTGAACATGATAGAGACCGTGTATAGAATTAATTGACTAATTAAAAAAAATCCTGACACCCCAACTTGAACCGATCGGCTATACTTCAAAGTGAACTAATATTGTTTCTCATTCTTTATAGTTTGTTTCAATGCAATACCAAATCTCCGCGATCGCCATCACGATTTTAACCGCCTTCCCTCGCCATCATGGTTTTAACTGCAGACAAGTTTGTATGTACAGTATCTTGGTAAGCTATATCTGTTTGCAGGTAAATACTTGGCTATGGCACTTACCCATAATGAGTTGCACCTGAAGATGCAAATATTGCAAAGTTTCTTCAAATAGCTTTTGTTAATCTGCACCAGCCAAATACGCTGGTACTTTAGGAAAATCGGAATGTGCGTTCTCAATTTTAGGTTATAACTTTCAGCGAAGAAACACCCTAAGCTCTGCTCCCTCTGCGTGGACTACTAAATCAACTTGCCTCACTAGCAGCTCATAATTCCTCAAACTTGCATCGTGAGGCAAAACTAAACGGGTGCAAGCACGAGGAGACAACATGGCAGTTGTAGGCGATAGATTCGGTTGGTGCCCGGGCATGGTGGTGGCGCATTTCGGAAGTAACGAAAAGGTGCTGCGAGATGCACGTGCACACTTTGTATAGTTGCTGTATTGGACAGCAAACTTTTTTTCTTATCTGGGCAGTTTTACCAAAGGAAGCTTCATCATATGGCGTGATAAATGAAGCGAATCCACAGGTTGAACCACATCATAGCCTCACTGTGCTTTTGTACTTTTTTGCTCAAAATTTATTTGTACATATAAGTGACAACTTGCCAGTAATAAGGCAGCACTCGTTTCTTTACCATATGATCATCTCCGGTGTGCTGCTGCCTCAATATTTCAAATTCTAAGCATTTACACCATTGTATGTTAACTTTTGCTTTAAAGTGAGACAAGCCACATGTGTATCGTAGATCAAGAAGCATGCCAGTTTTACGTACTTGCAAGGTAAACATCAGAAATGCACAGTTGATCAAAAATACTAGTTTAATGGTGCATCTACATAGCAGAGCACCTGTGGCACCTCGGGAACAAGATAATGCCACATATGTTACAACAGATAATTAAAAAAGACAGGGGACGTGCCGTGAACAAGTAGAAACAAAAATAAAATGGCATGTGGCAGCGAGCGAAGGCGGCAAGGGGGGGGGAGCCCGTGGGACTGCAGCGGATGAACGTAGGGTGTGTGTTTAATATGTGGAAGAAAAAAAAATTCAAAATTTTGGCGACTGAAATGAGGGTGACTTAGTGAGTGCGCTCATGACAAGAGTAAACACGGTTATTATTTTTTTTCAAATCTCTTTTGAAAGCCACGAAAAATCTGTATGTGGTGCAGCCTAACAGAAGGTCCGTGAAGGCAAATTATGAATTCGTCGTTGTACAAAGGCCTTTTTTTTTTTTTCATGCGCACCATCCCCGCCGCGGTGGTCTAGTGGCTAAGGTACTCGGCTGCTGACCCACAGGAGGCGGGTTCGAATCCCGGCTGCGGCGGCTGCATTTCCAATGGAAGCGGAAATGTTGTAGGCCCGTGTGCTCAGATTTAGGTGCACGTTGAAGAACCCTAGGTGGTCTAAATTTTCGGAGCCCTCCATTACGGCGTCTCTCATAATCATATAGTGGTTTTGGGACGTTAAACCCTACATATCAATCAATCATGCGCACCATAAATAGTGCTCAAAATTTAATTGCATATGTTGTTTTCATCCTCGCTGTATTCCGTGCTGTTTATGATGTAAAAAAAAAAGCACGCTGAAGTGGTGCTGCTTTTGGGCAACAGTTGAAAATGGCGGGGTGCATGAATGCGGAATACTGCCGCTTACACTCAAATTACTCTTGTGGTCACCTCCCACTGTTTGCAGCATGTGTTGTGTATACACAGCTGCATATTTCCTAGCTAGAAAAATTTGATTTTAGGTGTTTCACGCCATTTTTCATGTAACTATTCCACAATTACACACACTGATCAGCAGGCTTTCAATTGCGCTGAAGGACACAGGTGCCATAAAATTAATAGTTGATACTTTCAAGAAACCGTATGTAAAGGCCGAAGCTTCATGCGTACATATATACACACACACCATATTGTTTTTTGTACTTCATGAAAGCTGCGAAGGTCTCATGTGCCTCCAAGCGTAACCTATCTTATTTATTCTCCATCACCGCAAAAGTTTTGTGAGTTTCAAATAAAAGTACTTTGCGCATGGCCACGTTTGGGTAATTTTTTGTGTAGGTGTTATTTGAGCAGCCTACAGTGTTTACTTTATAAGCCTGTATGTATATGTTGCATTATAAGGATGCAGAATGTGTGTGGCTGTACAATATAGATGAAGTGTAAAAATTGTGTCTATTGTAGTGTTCTCGCAACCAATCTTACCCCCGTATTCTAGAACGTCCCTCCACTCAAAGCTTCACCTTCACTTGAGATGGCTGGTGGGAGCGCCGTCTCTAAGCAGAGAAAGTCGCTGCATGTCGGCAATAATCTGCTGTGATTCTCAAGTAGCGCAGCGTCGCTTTCAAACGAGCAGCGGCACAGTGCTCAACTCTGTCAAGTGAAGGGTGAAAGTCGAGTCGGGGAGCGTTTATGAATATGGGGGTTAGTTTTGTTGTCTTGTTAACCTGCCATTAACACTGGATTGATGCTACTTTGCTCTAGCTGTACAGTGCTCTCCAAGGCTCAAGGAGGCACCGCACGGGGAAGGCTCGGAGCAAACCATGAGTGAGTTTCCTTTCATTGTTACACTATGCACGTATTAAGTGATAGACTTTAATGTATGCTATTTGTATTGTGCAAGTTTCTGGGACTTACAACTTCCAACACTTATATGTTCTGACGAAAATCACGCAAGAATGAGAGAAGCTTGTGGAAAAATTATGCAAGAGTGTAAGAAGCTTTTGCAGAAGTCTGTGAAATGAAGTTTTGAAAATTTGTGGCAATGTGTCATTGTACAGTGGTCAACAGTCTTGCTCAGCATGCTTGACTGCAGGGCTCCCGTCTGCACAGGCGCATCTACGGAGTGCCTGATGCATGATGGGCCAACTGTCAGCCTGCACACTGGTGCCTCTTATCCCCGTTTGTCTGTTACATCAGTGTCTCTTGTAAAGGGGATCAACTGTGCTACCTTTTTTTTTTCGAATGTAATGAGTTCTTTTTCCAGATTATTGTTGTTTTAAGGTAGAGCTTCACATTTCTATCAAATACTGAAGATTCTATTTTTCCTTCTAGATGTTATGAAGTCACTCCTTGTGTTACAATAGAGTGAACACTGTTATGAGAAAAGCTACTTTATGGAGTTAACTCACTCCATATTGACTTAACACACAGAGTTGGTGAAAACTACACTCCATTCCAGCTGCATTAGGAATAATATTCATTTGCATATTTCTGTTTCTTTTGTTTGTTTGTTGGCTGGAGGTTTGGAGTATAGGGTGGCCAGAGGGCACTGTGTAGTCTTTCTTCATCTTCCCAATTTTGTGAACATCAATTGATAGCCGTATGGGAAGCAGCCAGCATGCTGAAACAGCGGTGCAAGCATGCAAGATGTTCACCATTGCATGCAGTCAGTTGCTGTGAGCAACCCACTGCATAAAATTAACTGCGAGTGGTGAACTAACGCTGCACTATGTGTGCCTCCTGGAAAGCTGCAATGGTAAAGTGCCACAATCGTATAGTAACATGGATAAAATCGCAATTTGTTTGTTGAATAATTTTGCAATAGAATCAATGGAGCTTTGGATAAATTTGTGTATCTGCCTGGTTCATCAAAGCTACAGAGTCAAATGCGGTATGTACTCGCGTATTATGTGTACTTTTTTGTCGATCCGGTTATGTGCGAAGCTAGTAGAAATCGCTGGCCTAAAAGCCCAACTGGGAATGGGAATATATGTTGCAGGCGCTGTCACAGCTGTCTCAAAGCGGATTGTCATTTGTTTGCGAAGCCTGTTCAAATGCCCCCATTTTCTTGAAGTTCTTCCGAACATTGCTCACAAAAACCAGTTCCCACGACAAGGTTATACCAGAGAACATAAGTACTCTCCAATAATTGTCGGGAACCCAACGCAAAGTAAGATGCAGACAAGGAAGCGCGATGCCAACACAGTGCTCTGTGTGTCGCCCTTCATGTGTGTGTGTCCCCATTCCTTGTCCCAGTCTTCTATTGCGTTGTGTTCCCTCCGATATCTGACAAACACACCCAAGCTTCTATGCTAAGTCTTATTCAACGCACTCTTCTGCTGGCTCCCATACTGAATATTGCATGTCGAAGAACTCCACGCTGATGTGCTTAGGGGTAGCACGGTTTCAGTTTTCTTCGGTAAGCTTTATAACAGCAATCTGCCTCGTATATAATTATTGTAGCCTATTACAAGGAACGGTAAAAACGCAATGGCCAGATGGCGAAACCAAAAAAAAAAGAAAATGAGTGCGAAAACCTGCCTCATCTAGTTGATGTGACAGGTCCTTGCACGCGTTCAACATCTGTGCTGTGTCTCGGGAATACATTCTTGCCGTGGAAGAGGTGGGAAGATAGGAGGCAAACCTTTAGGCATTTCGGACTACACATAAACAGGTTTCGGTTTTCAAGTTCGATATTCTAGGGAAAGCATAAAAGTTCATGGAAGAAGGAACCTTGGACTCAGCCCATTTTGTGTAAGACTGCACTCGCCTGCTCGACAAGAGATGTGCCTGACCAGAGCATCATGAAGTCAAATGTGTCTGTGTGTGTGCTGGCAAGGTGGCTCGGGCTGGTTGGGGAGGGCAAAGTATGCGAGCAAAAAGTTTCTTGTAGTAAAGCAGGCTGGCTAATTATACTGGTGAGCAAATTATGTGAGGATGCAAATTGTGCGAGTAAATATAGTATGTACTCTTGTATGTTTCAGCTCTGTTGCTACGGATCCTGCGGATAGAACTTGGCATCCGGCAGCAACAAAGAGAGGTTCTGCAGGAGGTGCGACAGCTGAAGCTCGAGGTACGGCTCTTGTCCGTGCCTCAGCACGCCCAGCCAGCACAGCCCCCTTCTGACCTTCCCCGGCTGCCTGCTGGTACAATTGGAGACGTGGAGGCAGCAGAGGCAGCTGTGCAGAGTGAAGCTGTGGCTGCGGCTTTGGTGTGTATTTCTTGATTTTTAATATGCCTATGTAACATGCAGAAATTTAGTACTGCTTTAAGATACTGTGTTTCGTGAAACAAGCTAGCCAGGTAATCTCATGAGCCACTGTATTACAGTCGAATATGAATAATTCGTACTCAAAGAGGCCAGAAAATTTGTTCAAATTAAAAGAAGTTCAAAATAATGAAAGTTACCGTAATTACTTGAATCTAACACGCACCTTTTTTCCGGTTAAGAGAGTTCATGAATCGCATGCGCGTTAGAATCGAGTACGAAAAAAAAAATGAATATGGTCATTCTATTGCCATCGCCACTTACAAAATGGCCGCCCCTACGTGCGTCGGCATGGCGCGTCGGTCATTTCTGCCTATGTGTTTCCCATGTGCGGTACTTCATACGTGTGCTGAGGAGTTCGTCATCTTGTAGTACATTAGCATCGACGGCATGGTAGGGCCGACTCCAAAAATTCGACGAGTGCACCACAATGCCGCTTCTAAAAGAAAAGTCATCGCGTGTGCCGGAACGGACAGAAATCGGGCCGCATCGCGGTCATTCGAAGTTCCCGAAACGTGCGTGCGGGACTGGCGGAAACAAAAGCAGGATATTGTCGACAGCAAAGATTCACGCAAAGGCTTCAGTGGACCACAGCAGGGTCGGTTTCCACAAATTGAAGAGCTGCTCGGTGAGTATGTGATTAAGCAGTGAGCGGCACAGCGGCCCGTGACGACAGAACTGCTCCAAGTGCAGGCTATGCAGTTAGCCTTAGAAAAAGGGCTAATGCAGAGCCATTTTAAAGCGAGCAGGTGCTGGCTAACGAACTTTATGACGAGAAAAGGCTTTTCCCTCCGAAGGCGAACGGGCATATGCCGGAAGTTGCCGGAGGAGTACGAAGAAAAGCTTCAGAGTCTTCAGCGGTTCCTCCTAAACTTGCGGCACAACAACGGCTACCTGCTTGGGCAAATCGGGAATGCCGATCACACGCCTCTTTACTTCAACATGCCTGGCACCACAACCGTCTAGGAGAAAGGGGCGAAGCAAGTTTGTGTACTGACATCGGGCGACGGTAAAACTAGAGTGACAGCAATGCTCCGTTGCACGTCAGATAGGCATAAGCTTCCCCCGTACTTCATATTTAAACGGAAGACGCTCTCAAAAATTGTCGTTTTCCCGAGTGGTGTGATCAAGCGGGCCAACGTGAAAAAAGGGTGCGCGTTGCAACCGATGTCTTGTTTTTTTTTTTTTGTCGTGGAAACCGGGCGCGCATTACAATCGAGGGCGCGGTAGAATAGAGTAAACACGGTAATTGAGCGGAGGGCTCACCATGCAGTGATGCATGTGCATGGAGAAGTTTTATTCACAAATTACAGGACATCCGTCATTAATTAAAGTAGTCAATACATGTCTGTACACGTTGGCCTTGCAACGAGTCAACAAGTTTTGCGTGCAGTTTGCAAAGCATTTGTACTTCGGCTTCAGTATTCTCCTGGCAATAGAAGTTGCGCGCGGCAATGTCCAGTGCTGACACTCTTTGAAGACAACTGTGTTTCCACTGTTACCATCTGCGCTGCAGCCGGAGCGTGGCCAGCACATGATGAGAAAGGAGGAGCGTCTTCACCTGGAGAAAAGCAGATAGGCATTCGAGAGAGAAACACTCCGCGGCAGCTTTTTTTTTTTTCTCTTCATGCGCGGTGTTGAAAGGAGAAGAGTCTCTACATAGCAGGAACGAAAAACAGGGAAGCGTGACACCGGCGCGTTGCAGATCGGCATGAGAGAGAGCCCACTCTCTGCGACAGCTTTTTTTCCCCTCTTTCTCTTCGTGCGCAGTGTTAAGAGGAGAAGGGTCTCTACGTGGCAGGGACGGAAAAAGCCGAAGCGTGGCACAGGAATGTCGCAGATTGGCATTTGGCAAACATTCCACCACAGTCTTTTCTTTCCTTTTCTTCATTTTCTTCTTTAAGCACAGCGATGAGGTGTCTGAAGTGCCACCGCAGGATTGGGCGGGGTGCTGAGAGCATTTTCGGAGCGCGGTATAGCTTTGATAGGACCACAGCGTCAGTTCGAATTAAGTGTGTTGGAATTAATGAGATTCGACTGTATTTACTATAGTCTGTGAAGTCCGAGTGAACTGTCCTAAGCTAGCAGACGATGTAGGCGGCATCGTGTGTTTGATGGGCAGTGACTAGCAATAGCCTGCTTAAAACAGACATTCAGTAATTTTGTTCATTTATCCCCCTATTTCGTGTCCGCTGCGGCTCTCTCTACTTTGAGCTACAGTTCACCCTGCCTTGTGTTAGCCGATTTCTTACTTTTTTAAAAATCTAACATGCACCCCATTTCGCAGGGTGAAGAAAAATGCACCTTTGTTTATTGTGATGAGATTTCTAAAGCGACATGCCTCTTTGTTGGCTATCACAGAAAAATATAAACAGCAAATGGTGCGACCATCTAGTGCAACCTTTATTTTTCTATCAGTTTCATCTATGACCAAGATTTGGTCGCTCTAAGGTTGCCTCTTAGTACGCCTTGATCATGTTCATTTATCTTGTTGTGCTCTGCTTACAATGCATTGATTAAAAACATGTCCTAGCTTCTTTTTGAATTCCACATATTTTATCGTTTTTCACCTGTAGAAGCTACTCCTGGTCAACATTCAGGCAAAGACATTGTAACCTCAAAGAAACGTGTATTGGAATTTGAGCACTATACAAAGTAATTATACTATTTCATAGCTAGAATCAATATTTATTAAGGGTTATAACAGTGTTGTATTTGATTTCATAACAGCAAAACTGCATTCAGAGAAGGACTCTGAAAGGTTCTCACACCGAGTGTGAGAGGGCTGATGTGGAAACCATTTTAGGTCAAGTGGGTTGAAGTTAGCGTAAAAAAACAATGAAATGTTGTGATGCCCGAAAATTCAAGTTGTTGTTTTCAGTGTCCTCTTCTTGCAGATTTTTATCATGAAAACATTTCGATGTGCTGTTGCGTTTACCCCATCTATGCTTCTTGCATTTTTTTACAGCGCAAGCACCTCCTGCAGATTGGGGGACGTGGCCTCTGAGAAATTGGTGTGAGTGCCATGAAGGCTGTATTGGCACATGACGTGCAAGTGCTGTACAGCGTTCATGGCAGAAAAGGGAAAAGGGCCTTTGTGAACCTGAGGCTCTGTAGATTAGTGACAGGTTTAACTTGTTCATTGTTTTATGTGTGTGTACCCATGTGTATTCTCTGTACTGCAGTGCTTCATGTGTACTATGGTATTTCTGTTCTTGTATGCAGATGTCATCTGCCAAAAAGCAGGGTGCGACCAGGCGGAGGCCCTCAACTTTATTAAGAGGTGGCTGCCAGGGTCTGGTGATCGCTGTGGGGGCAGGAAGCGGCGCTTCAGAGAAGCATTTGTTGTGGAGCAGCCCGATGATCCCTACTCTCAGAGTGCAGATTATCGGCTGCTCGCGGCAGCTGGCTTCCTGCCCAGCCACAGCAGCCAGGGCCTTGACAGCACCACTGCCACTGTGCCCCCAACGCAACCTGACCTGCAGTAGAGCGGGCCTTTTTTAGTTGTGTATATATATTTTTCAATGTATACATTTTTTGTTGTACCAAATAAATAAAAAAAAACAAAGAATAAATGGTCTGCAGACTGTCGGTGGTGCACTGTTCGGCTAGCTTATGCTGATTCGGAAGCACCATCACCATGTTTTAGTTACAAAAAAATGCTCTAAACTGTATGAATATTCTCGATTATCATGTGGGGGACATATGTGGGGATTGCAAGTGGGGGACACACGCTTTCAGCATTTACTTCCTAACGACTTTTTTCGATCTGCTGTACCAAATACCAGTACCAAATAAAGCACTCCCTATTGCAAAAAATAAATTGGTAAAAAAAATAAACTACACTTCTAGTGTTAGCAAAGGGAATGACGTATAAAAGATGAAATAGATCGAGTAACTGTTTTCAGTTCTCAGCGTTCAATTTTCTGTTGCCCCAAGTATACAGGGCTGCAAAACTACAAGAGCGGGTCATCGAGGCATATTGTTTAAATCTTCCGGTAAGAAAAATTCTCTACTAATAATGGTTACATAATGGCAAGCCAATCAGTAGCCAATATTCGTCGTGCAGGAAACATCGGTGTAATAACGGCCTTTCATTGGCTGCAATGTGGCCCTGGATTGGTCCAATGTCGGCCGTACATCCGTAGCCAATATTCGTCGTGCAGCGAACATCGGCGTAAAAATGGCATGTGATTGGCTGAAATATGGCCCAATGTTGGCCGAACATTGGCAGCTTTGTCGGCAATACGATGGGCCTTCGTCGGCCCAATGTTGGTTGCATACTGGCTAAAACATCGGCAAAACGTCGGCCCATCATTGGCTTGAACGTCGGCCCGACATTGGAAGAAGTTGCACTTCCGACGTCGGCCCGACGTCGGTGCCGATGTTAGCCGATGTTGGTCCAAGATTGGTCCAACGGCGGCGTGCTGCCTGGGATGTTGGCGTGGGAGTGCAAGCTGCGGTATGAGCTGCGCTTGATTACCCCATAGACGTAGCGTCCGCTACGACACCATCCTCGTGCTAACCACACATAAAAGAACTTTGAAGTCTATATGCCACGGTGCTGCGTGCCACAATGCAAAACCTACTGGAGACCTTCCCGCTTCCCGACTTGCTCTGGCCAACGGAAACGCTGGACTACACAAGTGAAGTGAGACTGCTTGGAGGTGACTACTTCTCGCCGTGTTTGTGAGGTGAGTACCCGTTGTATTGTGAGTGGGTTGAGTATATCACCACACATTTCGTGAAATGGCTGACTTGGTTATGCAACGAAAAGCAATTTCAGCAAAGTAAGCATGAAAACGTGTACAGTATAATAATGAATTAGGCTTCGTTCGGCCACGCCGGGCGAGCGGAAGATGGTTGATTGTGCTCGTTTATCCTTGTAGTAAAAGCGCTGTTCCTCAATCGAATGATATGACTAGTCAAATGTGTGGTCCTGCATGCATTCACTATCTGCACTTTGTTGGTTTCCGAAGCCGTCACTGCATTCGTCGCGGAAAGCACCAGGCCCGTAAACCACCTACAGACGCTCCCGTTAGCTTCTTCCTTTTCTGGCAGACGTTCGCATTCCTGCAATTTTACCTCGGTTGCTGAGGAAAGACATTTGGAGAGGTAGACAGATGAGCCGATGAACGTGTTCCCTGTAGGCGCTTGTCTTGCACAGTTGCAACGCAACTAACTTTTTGTGTGGCTTGCCTAGGGGTATTCGTTCTTCGCTTCAATGACACGCGCAACCGGACCAAAACTCGTTCAATATTGGAAACACACAATAACATAAAATGCGACAGGTTTACTGTTCGTGTCCGTCCATCCTTCTGTCTTTCTGTCGGTCCTGAACGGAGCAGTATATCTGCACTCAAATATGCCCTATGTGGTACGTCGTTTTTTGTGTCGTCCTTTTGTTTCATAACCAAACACACAGATGACTTGATATCGTAAACTCCGCTTTTATTTAGTGCTTGTAGAGAAAATGTGTATGGAATCCGTATATGCGGTCAGAGCCGTGTATGATTTTTTGTCCTATTGCTTTACTCTAGGCCCACTGCGAGGACACAAGCTTCCAGCAAAGGAGGCATGATGCTTTGAAGACACAAGCCCAGATGCCGTTCGGATACTGTTTGCAATAAAATCTGACCTAGAAAAACGTGATTTGTCCTTCGTTTCTCCCCTTTGCTTTTCGTCTAGCCTAAAATACAGGCTTGTGGGCAAATGGGGAGGGCGGTGTAATGTGATTGAATGTCCTACTTTTTCGGGCAATGCTTACAGCTTGTAAGGTTTTTAAGCAGTGAATGTACAGATTGGTTCGCAGGGACTAAACTTGCTGTAGAAAATTATACTACGAAGAAACGCAATGTTTAAAGTATGAGAAACATGCTAGTTGAGCTATTCGGTTTACAGAAAACATTGCGAGCTACCCGGTTGTTTCTTCGGCCTTCCCTGCAATTACGAGTTCCATCATATAAACATCACGGTTTCGAGCATTGCAATAAGAGGCCTTTGAGGTATTTGCAGTGCTAAGGTGAATATGCTTCATGAATGGCGCACAGACATTAAAGTCCATTCATAGTGACATTGAGGTTCTCCCCCTCGCCAATATAGGCTCCTTAAATAGCCCCACTCAGACAATGCGATTGGTCTACCAAGTGGGATAGAAGATCTGTTTTAACAGTATTTTGTACAAACTCGAGTCACGAACATGTCTTTCCTGTTCTACCAAACCACGGCTAACTTCAGAAAACAACTCTTCAGCATTCAGCACTTGCTATACAAAAAAAGCCCTCTTCTCAATGAAACCCACGCTGCCGTCAATTTAAATGAGCGATCACTCAGAACCAACATGGCGGCCTGTAAAGTATGGGGGCCGTTTTAGCCAGTTGTAATCAACCATAATCGGAGTTGTCACCACCCTAAAACACAAAGACGCGCGCACATGAAGGCTCCCTATGTGAGACTGTCTAGTATAAGATGTGGAACTGTTTCATAGGAGCTACAAGAAGCATGAAACTGGCTGTTCGCACATGCTTGACGGTGTAAGGGATAGCGCACCTAGAGAGAGCAACCACTTCGCGTATGTAAAAGTGCTCAGAAACGACAAGGCAAGCCACGAACATGAACACGGAGAGGCAATGATCCATTCGCAATGCGGTGGCTTGGTGCTGCTTTAGAAGAGCCTGGTGCAGTGCCTGTAGATTCATAGTTATAAAAATCGACAAATGCAGCCTTGAAGGACGAATACACAAGAAGAGTAAGTTTGAAGTCCCGCTAGCACATACAGAATGGTTCCCGGCCCATACGGGTAATCTCTCGTCTTGGCCGACCAGCGACCCAAACGAGAGGGCTCACCAGCTAGCGTGCGAAGAAGCTACGCGTGGCGACGGGCGGCCCTCTCTGAGGGGTATCTAACGGAGATGTATGCACTTCAAAGATTCACTAATTACATTTCACAATATCACCAGAGCTCATAAACTAGAGCGCAGAGTTCTCTCTACCACACCCTAAACTAAATAAAATACAAGCAGATACACCTCGGCAACTACAGATGCAAACGTACATCCCGCCAACCATAGTGTACTAACTCGACCCGGATTTCTCACCCCACTGTCCGCACTGTCACTATCAGTACAGTAATTTTCAACACATCTTCTGGTCATGGTCCTTCAACTCGTAGTCAGAACTACCGAGGCAGCCGCGCGCAGCAACCCCGCCACGGTGGTCTAGTGGCTAAGGTACTCCGCTGCTAACCCGTAGGTCGCGCGATCGAATCCCGGCTGCGGCAGCTGAATTTCCGATGGAGGGGAAAATGCTGTAGGCCTATGTGCTCAAATTTGGGGGCACGTTAAATAACTCCAGGTGGTAGAAATTTCCAGAGTCCTCCACTACGGCGTCTTCCATTATGATATGGTGGTTTTGGGACGATAAACTCCACATATCAAATCGAATGCCACGCGTAGCATGGAACTCGACAGCCCACTGCAGGCCGTACAGAGGGCCTGGGATATGGCAGAGAGACTCAAACTCCCGGCACCTTCCTGGGTGGAGCCTCCTGGCTGAGCTAGCGCGGCCTCCGTCCCCGTCTAATCTCTACCGCCTTTATACCAAATTAAAGTTCTCACTCACTCATTGAAAAAAATCGGCGATCCCATGTACCTGGGAATCGACGTTATGCGAAGCAAGCGGAGGCAAGGTGATGGTGTTGCAATTTTATCATTGAGCGGCATGTCATGGAATGACGGTAAAGGTATGTGCAAATGGTGCACGCACAGACATATGTTGAAGAGTTGCTGTTGTTTATATAATGAGTTCTTTGTACTTGCACAACGATGTCAAGTGGGACAAGTAATTAGCCACACCAGAAGCTGATGTGAAGCGCTGATGCTCGCGAGGACGCTGGCCCTAAACACTGCCACATAAATGAACAACAACGCATGGCGACCAACCACAATTGAAGTTCACCGGACGTGACGACTGTATCAAAGGAGTACATAAGTAGTGTTTTTAAAATTGGCAGGGAGCACTGCAAGCACTATTGATGTTTCACGAATATTGACGTCTATTTGAACAGTAGTTGCGAGTTTAGGCGTAGGTCTGTGGTAAATAGCTTCATTGCCATGCAGAATGCTTGGGTTTGATTCCAGCTGGGACCTTGGCATTTATTCTTTGCATTAGGCTGGTCAATGCTACCGATGTAGGATATTTCTTAACGCTCGTGCATTAAAATTGTTTTTGTGTGTTGTAGTCGTTCCTCGGTAGATACTAAGTGTTAATCACCTGTGGCACATACGCGCATACCAGCGGCACATACTCACTAGGTATGTGCCATTGTCTGGCGGGAAGTGTTTTACGACGTAGGCAACGTGATTGGGATAACATTCATGTCTTGACCGGTGCGTCATACTCGTCAAACCATCTTACCCTCCCATGCTAATTTTGGTTCACGCCAAGCTGAGGGGGTGACCACTAGAGCACCTAAACGTAAGCGGATATATATGTATATATATATATATATATAGATAGATAAATAGATAGATACTTTCAAAGTTGCCGAAGTTTGCTAAAATGCCTCGCATTAAAAAAACACACATGCTGCGTGCGTGTTTGTCAAAATTTCTTACCTTCAGCAAGTGCCGATGTATATGCACACGAGGTTTGTTCATCTCACGCGGCTTTTCCGGGCAGTCACACTCATTGTGCTTTTCAATGCAGGCGAGGTCATCAACCTCGTCATTTCCGGCAATGCCCACGTAGGAAGGACCCTAAGGGCTCGAGCCTATGATGAGCATAACAGAAATTTTGTGCTTGTTGCTTAATAACTTCGTCTACCTGTTCCACTGTTGTTGCGAAATTCAGATTGTTCTTCGCATAGTCAAGCAGCGAGATTACCTTCTATCTGCGGCTTCACGTATCAAAACACCTATATGATCTTCAGGGACGCCATAGTGGAAGGCTGCGGAAGTTCGGACCATATAGTGTTCTTTAATATGCACTGACATTGCACACTGCATTACCCGGGACTCTACCTTTTCGCCCGCACAGAATTGCGACCACTGTGGCCGGGATGAAAGCAGCAACCTTCAGGTCAGCAGCTGAGTACCGCAGCCACAGCGGGTGGACGCGGGAAGAGTGCTCGTGCACAGAGGGCCCCAAAAAACTCGCTCTCTTCCAAAAGCTGGACGTGTGGTCCATTTCCGAAATGAGTTTGTGCTCTGGCGATCAAGTGCCTCACCGTTTGCGGCAACGCGCGCGTGCGGCGAACGGCAAGGATTAGTCCGTCAACCTTCCGCAGGAACTACACTGTGGCGGGAAGGCTTGTTGAGAGTATGCAAATGAGTCATCGAATAAAAGATAAATATCTACCGGGCATCCAAACATCCTCTTACCTGGGTCCTGATTATCCCCATTATTGGCAGCAACTTGCTTTACTCGCGGCACACGTAACCAGCCACTTTTCACAAAATTGTGGCCGTCGAGGGCTTTTATTGCTTCTAGATGCTGCCACGGAACAAACAACGCCCGTCCGCTACACCAGCCATTCTCAGACTTACGAGGCTCTGACGCGTGGCCCCAACGAATTCCCGTCCGCTGTGCAGTCAGCTGCCTGCAGCGCAGACGGCTTCACTCCACGTAGGAGAATTTTCTAGCTGTGTCTGCTTATATTGCGGTAATCGATAGCTTCGTAGTTATTGCTCGATACTCCTCACAAGCGTGATTACGCCGACGTGTGTTTCTTGGAGCTGCCGCAAGCGCGCTTCCCGGCTCAACTGGCTATGTATTTAATATGATTGATTTAATTGATATGTGGAGTTTAGCCTCCCAAACCATCACATGATAATGAGAGAAGCCGTAGTAAATTGCTCCAAAAATTTCGACTATCTGGGGTTCTTTAACGTGCATTCAAATCTGAGCACGTGGGCCTACAACATTTCTGCCTCCATCGGAAATGCACCCGCCGAAGCCGGGATTCGATCCTGTGACCTGCGGGTCAGCAGTCCATTTTCGATGGAGGCGAGAATGCTAAAGGCCCATGTGCTCACATTCGAGTGAATGTTAAAGAACCCCAGATGGTCTAAATTGGCGGGCCCCTCCACTATGACATCTTTCATAAGCATATGATTTTGGGACGTTACTCTACAAATAAATAAATAAATAAATATATATATAGAAAATATCGGACGAAACTGTTGCGTTTTCTTTTATAAATTCAGCGGACGAATATCGCACTTGCTCTCATCACCGATTTTATCGTGCGAACGTTTCAGTAAATTACGTGCGAAGGCTGCATCGCGAAGCTTGATTCGCCTAAGCTTTGCATCGCCTAGAATGTCCAACGGCAACTGGCTTCATTGCAGGCATTCGGACTGCCGCAACCCAGCCCCACTTTTGTCGAATTCGTCAGCCTTCTCGAACTTGCTGCCTTCCGAGAAGCAGCTTTACTGATTACATAGTAACTTCTGAAGTTAATGCATGCAGTTCTTCCATCTACTACCAAACAGCATTTATTCAAGTGAGTACGATAAGGTCGCGTTTTCTTGAAGTTCCTGTAAATTTATTAAAAATTCGTTTCAGTAACATGACTGAAATAATTTTGTCAGCAACATCGCTGAAATACACGCCAGAAAAAAATTGCTGCGCATCAAGCCTCAATCGTGAAATGTGCTCATGGTTTAGGTGTGCTAACTATTAAAAAATGTTTTCGCATTTCACCACGCAATTTTTTGCCCAATCCGCATGATCATTTGTGTTGATGTAACATAAGTACGTTTATTAACTAACTGGCTTTAACGCGCGCGTCATTATTATTACTGACTCAGCAGTTGAAGAGAAGTGTAGTACCATATTTTTGCGGAAAGAACCAGACTGATTCTGTGTGACATTACATGCTTTTGCATTAGCCCCTTTAGGTAACATAAGTGTGATTTCATTGAGACAAATGATGAACCACCAGTTGTCGCAACAAGCTAAACGCATGGCAAAGTAATCTTTGTAATCTGGCAAGCTTGGTCCACGTACGTGCCTATGAGGGTGCAATGTAGTGATCAATAACAGTAGCTTACACTATACCTTGTTTAAAAGAACTAATTGTCCTCCTGAAACGAATTATGCTCAATCTTATACATGATATTCCAACTTCCATTGATCCTTGCGATAACCAGCTTCAACTCGGAAACAGTGACTCGGATTGATGCTGAGTGCATAAGCGTGGCAGGGTTCCCCTTCACAGGGTTCTCTTGCTTATCATGTCAATGCACGCGGTTGAGCTTGCGTCCCCCTTCCTCATAATGCCTATGTATGGGTGTAAGAGGAAAGATACAGTGCGAAACTCCGACAAGACACAACATGAAGACGGTGCGACAATAGCGCTGAGCAGGGTTGTTGTCATGCCTTCCTTATCTTGCTTCTCGTCTGAATTGTTTTTCCCTCTTGCAGGCATAAACCAGTTTGGCCGCCCTTCCCCCATGTGCACGCCTTGGTTGAGCGCGCAACATTGGACGAAAATGTTAACACTTATCTGGATGCAGATGAAGGCAGTGAAAAGCATGTCTCCAATAATCGTTAGATATTTCTACTTTTGTGATGGGGTATACAAGACTTCTGGACCATGGAGACATTGACATGTCCAAGCGCAAATGCTATGTAACATCGATGTTTTCTTTTATAAGTGTGATATACCATTGAGAGCGGCTTATCGTGCACCGCAGCGATACCATGGTTATTCCCATTAAACTTCGGGCTTTATTATTGAAAGTGTCGTCATGAAGGAAGTGTGAGTGTGCAACATAGAGCAGCAACAAACGAAACGCACGCAAAGCAACCGTGTTGGGAAACTGTTGAAACCGCTGCACTGGACCGCTGCACTGAGGCTAGCTAATGGCGTGCCGTCAAGGCTCCTGTAATTCAAGTTCTCAGCCTCAATCGTACGTATTAGTAAAACAGGACATTTTTAAGGCCTTTACGTGGGTTCTTAAGGAAAGAACAGAAAATAACAACCACCAAAGACTCGCAAACGTGGTAGCCGTTTCGAACAACCTACACTGTTTTCATGTTTTGAGAATATTGAAGAATTTCAGCCAACTGTGTCGTTGTAAAATTCTACACCATAGAAAAAAAGCACTATATTAAAAATTATTGTTTTCCCGTCTAGTAGGTTACTCTTGAAAAAAATGGAAAAACGCTGAACTGCAAAGCAAAAAAAAAAACAAAAAACTTGCTACGGCAACAGAGGAAGCCTTTGGTATTGTACTCAGCATATTTTTTATTATGACGAATATATAATATAGTACAAAAAAGCTCAAGGTTTGATAACTTGGATATTATTTTAATTTAAGATCTCTCATCCAAACGAGACTCCAAAAAAGTCCTGAAGTTCTCGAGGAAAAAATTTGTACACATGGGCAAATAAATATTTTAGTATCTGTTGTATATGTGCCTACACTTATGCTACAGGTAAAACAACTTTACTTTCATAGTTGTCGGGTGTTTTTGTCTTTTATATAACTAAGAATATTACTTAACGGAGTCTTATTGGCATCTTCACTGCCATTACTTCATTGTACGTTTCCGTCATTTTTATATTTATGAATATTTATTGCTGTTTTGTTGTGTGTATTTTTTTCAACTTATCGACATGTAATTTTATGACAGAAGGTCTTTTCTCAGCGATGTTCTTTGGGACCTCTATCCTACCCCCCCCCCCTTCCTTTGTGTGTACATCTTTGTTACGAATTAAAAAAATTGATTGATTTCGCATCAGTGACATGCACTAGGGTTACCGTTAGCTGACTTAGCTGACTTCATAGTCTGTAGAGACTTCTTGAAGGAGTGTGTTAAATGCTTTTGCATTATCCACAAACAGCGCATTGGCATACGGTGCTTGAGTTGACCTGTGGGCAATATTTCTTGAGAACAAAGATGTGGATAGAAAACCACACAGGAAATGAGCAAATGCTGATATGTGACAACAAATGGCGAAATCGAAACCACATGTCGAAAGAAAAAAAAAACACCTAGGCTTCATGTTCTACCTAAATTAGAATTTACCGAGGAGAACATGCAGTTGTTGCTGACAGTGTGACACAGCATGGGCAATGTGCATTTCAAGGAACGCTTTCTTGGGCTATGTCAGGAGTTTGACAGCATCCGTCCACCACCGTCTCCCATAGCAACAGCTGTGTGCGCGCGGTTATTCTCGCCCCTAGAAACTTGAGCCTCCACTTCCTCGACCTGAACGTAACTTCCAACCGCCTCAAAGCAGTGCGTTTGAAACGCGTTTGTAGCATTTGTGCTGCCAGTGTGTGTGCAGCGTTTTGAACAGTGCACACTAGCTAATGCAGCTGGAAGCGGATACCGCGTTTCGCGCAACAGAAAAACGCCACGTGTGGCGAATGGCCCTTTCGCTGCATGGTGTAAGAAAAAAAATTGGCAGCATATCTACGGAGTGAATGATGGAGAGTGGGGCGAAGCACTCGTCTGTTCATTCGTTCTTGCTTCCGTCCGTCTATGCGTGCGTCTGTGTGACCATCCGTGCGTCCATCTGCCCGTCCGTGCTTGCGTATGTTCGTGCATCTGTCCCTGCGTTCGTCCATGAATCCGCCCCTGCGTCCGTTCATGCGTCCATCCATGCATCTGTCTGTGTGTCCGTTCGTCCATCTATTCAACACTCCAAACACCACCATCTCGCATCTTTTCAATATATATTCCCCATATAGAAGCACCGCCATCCAGCGGACATTCCAAGGAATAAACAAGCGGTGGCGCACGCACACTTTCTTACGGCTTGCGCTTCTGGTCTACTTCCCAACTTTAACCACCTCGAGTTCTTAGTATATACTTGTTCACTGTCTTCATGGCACTGCGGCTCAACGCTCGCTTAACCTTTGTAAAACTAAGGAGGTTACACCCAGCGAGTATAATGTAGCAAATCTTTCTTGTGAGATATTGCTCAATGTGCATGCCAAAGGGTGCTAATGGGGATCGCAGCGTGCGCGTGAACTAAAAGCCGAATGATCCTGTCTCTCATTCCCCATTAGCAGCCATTGGCATGTACATTTAGCACTATTTTTTATTGTTCAAAACGCACAGAAGAATTTTCTCACCGGCACCACCTTGGAGGTCAAAATGTTATACTTTTTACAGACTACAATGGTTACGAGGGACGAACGGGTGCCGCTATAAAGAGCTTTGCCCCTAAAAAATTCGCAGATCCCACGTACAATGGAAATCGATGATATGCGAAGCGCGAATGAGGAAGGTTGATATGCCACTTTGAAATCACCTCAACCTTACGAGGTGAAGGTAAATTATGTCGTACACGACTTCTGTGTCATGATTATTATGTTTGGATGTGTCGTTTACCTTAGTCATCAATTCACATCCCATGATGCCAAATTTAGTAGATGTGGAGATAGTGAAACAGCCGCGAGCACGTTACGGGCATGGTGTGTTGTCATGTTCTTACAAGATACGCGTCTGCGTTCCTGCGTGCCTGCGTTCGTTAATGCGTCCGCTCTTGCGTCCGTCCATGCGTCCATCTGGCCGTGCAGTCATCCATGCGTCCGTCCATGCATCTGTCTGTGTGTCCGTTCGTCCACCTATTCAACACTCCAAGTACCACCATCTAGCATCTTTTTGTCATATATCGCTCACTAGAGTTACTGTGTATGCTACCTTTAGATAGCAGAGTTGCGCCAGGATACGCCATCCTGGGTTAAAAAGTCTTGCGGGAAAGCCACTCCTCACTCACGTAGTAGCAGCGCTCACGCTTCGGAACACTACTAGCGTTGCTTCATTTATTCTTTTCGCTTTTTCTTCTGTTTATTTTTTATACAAGTACAAGAAAAACTTAGTTGCTTTGGTCACGCCTGGAAGCCTTGATTGTATGCTGACATTTTTGTATGTAACAAAGTAAAACCGTGCATCAGCTCGTTGAACCAGTGATACATGTGTATATATATATTGTAGGGCACACGTTACCTTCAGCTTATTTAGTGCTGTTTTTCCCATTTACATGTATAAAATTATTTTTCACTCTTGATCGCACTTGAATAAGTTAGGGATGAAATATTTTTATTGCGTTGTGCTCATTAGTTAACTGTGCGAGTTAACCAGCTGAAGCTTTGCTGTCTTCAAATGAATCTAGCTGGATAGCGATCGACAGTGGCCGTGCGAGGCCCGCATTACGCACGGCTCTCGTGTTATGCTCGTATTACAATCGCGGCTAACCACAATTGATGTGAAATGCTGTTCAACAATCATTTCGTGTCCAACATTCTTTTCACTTAAGGTTCAAAGCTGCATTCAATTCACGAACTAGCAGCAACGCTTTGTCTATTCAAATAATTCTAGTTTAAATTCTCTTTTTATTTTTAGCGTTTAACCGACAGACCAATTTGGACATATGCTGATTATACACGCTGGTCAACTCTGCATGTATAACGTATTTACTACTGCATCTGTGGTGAATACAAATAGAGCAAGTTACACCCGGACACCAAACGCCCCCGGATAACTACTCGTGACTTAGAAGCCCCCACAAGAGATAGAAGTCCCTTGCGGACTTCGACGCGATCCCGGAAGCCCCGAGCCTCCGATGGATTGCCTGGCCGGAAAAAATGACTCAGCCACTTGTGGGGCACTGGCTCCCGCACGTGATAAAGGTACCCCTGCATTTGCGTGATCCTATACTATGTTTTCATTTTCCCCATGACTCTTACTCTAAAGGGTATTACTTTTAACGTTCATGGTTTCCGCAATCCACAAAAACAGGCTGAGGTATTGGCTTTTGCGCGTTCAGTGCACTGTGATTTGCTGTTCGTGCAAGAAACAAATTTTTCAAGCTTTCTGATGTACTCGCTTTCGAGCGCGCGTTCAATATTGATTGTTTCTTTTCGTACGCCAGCACGCATTCGACGGGCTTTGGAGTCATTATTTTTGACCGAGGTGTCTTACGTGACCATCATGTTTCCTTCGATGCCTTCGGACGCGTGCTGGCGTTTCACTGCACCTTTTTTTCATTAAGAATAAGATTTGTTGCCATGTATGCCCCAGCGGCACGCGTGAACTCAAACGCGTTCTTCCAAGACACGTTCCTTTTAAATTCCCACCATGTGGTTCTTTTAGGGGATTTCAATTGTGTCTTAGACTCATACGCAGACGTTGGAGGTCCGGCTCGCGGCCGGTCAAACTGGAATACCAGACAACTCGAACGTATAGTGCAGCAATCGGCATTGAGTGACATTCATCGAAGTGTGCATGGCAGTAATTATGCCTATACTTGGTGTTGAGCAGCGTCGAGCAGCCGAATCGATCGCTTGTATGAACCCCCAGTCTCATTACCTACGTTCACGACACCGGGGTAATGTCATTGCCACCGACACCAGGGTACATTAGCGACCATCGGCCGGTTATATTCTCTCTCCGCCTGCAAGCGGGGACGCCAACAATTCACAGACCATGGCGTCTCGATTGCCGCGTCCTCCAGTACTCTCAGGCTACGGAGAAATTATCCCGAGCATTACGCGCATCGCTCATTGGGGCGGATGTAGCTAATTGGGATCGCCTAAAAACAGTGGCGCCATCATTGCAGTGCGTCGGGCAGAGGACTTTGCACCCGTATGTCGAAAGATGCGTCATTGTTAATCCAGAAGATACGCATTGCCAATCGAGATCCCAGTCCTTCCACTGTAATTCGGGCATGGCAAGAGGAGCTCGTTGAACGGTACCAACGCATTATGCGCGCTTCTTCAATCTCGGCTGCAGCTTGGTGCTGTAGACGTGCACCGTGTGCGCACCCTGAGGTGCTAAGGTATGCACGAAGAGCTCTGCTTTGTCCACGAGGCTCGCCTGCCCACTCGCTGAACTCTCCCGCCCCAGCTGCTGCGGGTATGCGCGATTTTCAGGAATTCACTCAACACTTTCAGTCAATAGCTCAATCTGGTGCTAATGTCTGTTACCCAGGATCCGTTTCTTCGCATCATCTGCTAAAAGATTTACCTCATGATTCCAACATGTCAAATGACGTCCTGCTATCACCACCATCCGATGACGAAATCAAGGGTGCATTAGACGCAATGAAAAAGGAATCGGCCCCAGGGCCTGACGGACTCCCTGCAGAGTTTTATGTACAGTTCTGGCCCATCATCGGTCCAACTATGTCACGCGTCATTCGCAAGTGTTTCCAAGATATTACACTTCCAACCTCTTTCCACAAAGGCCGTATAACCCTAGTTCCCAAGAAAGACCCAATGTCCACGCGACCAAAAGATTGGCGCCCTATTACCCTGCTCATTGTAGGTTACAAGCTCTTGGCTAATATTTTGGTGCGCCGAATCAGTCCATTTCTTGCAACATTAATCGCTCCCCACCAAGTCTGTTCTGTTCCGGGCCGAGAAATACACACGAATACGTGGTTAACGCGTGACATCATTCAATACACCATTAGCCGATGTGCGCAAGGACTGTTGGTTTCATTAGATCAAGAAAAAGCTTTTGATTTCATAGAACATGGCTACATACTAAATGTTTTACATGCATACGGATTCCCGGATAAGTTCATTGACCTCATCGACGCGATGTACACTAATTTAGAAAGTACCCTTTACTTAGATTCCCGTGATAGTTACGCATTTAGAGTCACGCGTGGGGTCCGTCAAGGGTGTCCCCTCTCCCCAGTGTTATTTATCCTTGCATTAGAGCCCTTCCTAAGGGCCGTTGAACATCACCCGCAGATTCGTAGCTTACCTCTACCCGGTAACACTCAAGTAAAGGTCGCTGCATATGCAGATGATATTACTCTACATGTACATAATGAACAGTCGCTGCAGCCTGCTCTTGATACATTCCATGATTTCGGTATTATCTCCGGTGCAAGGTTAAACGTTTCTAAGAGCCAGTATTTTTTCATTGGCAACCCCAGCGGTAGTACCAACATCACGTCGTCTTTACAGTGGTCTTCTGAGATTTCAATACTCGAAGTTGCTTTAACTGTATTTGGTATACAGGACAGTATCTGGTCATCCGTTGTACAACTCTTCTAAATGATATCAAAGCAGCCAGGTACTTCGAATTCCCCCTCTTGGAACGTCGATACTTAATTCAATTGGTGTACCTTGGAAACTTTTGGTACCTTTGCCATTCTGTTAAACCACCGCTCCACGTCTACAGGAAAGTGCAAAGCTGCATCAGTTCATTTTTTTGGTCTGGTGGCACAGAATTGTTATCGCGTTCAGCGTTAGCTCAACCACAAGGTCAAGGTGGTTTTGAATTCCCCGACGTTTCCGTCACGGCTTCTACATTGGGCCTCCGCACTCTATTGCGAATACTAAGCAATGATGACATGCCCGCTCAGACACTGGCTCGCTCCCATCTGGCGCCATCACTACGTGTCTTCTTGCCGGATAGCCAAATAAACAAAGGTCCCCAATCAACTGAATTACCATCTTTGTATCGAGCCCTTCTGGCATTTCACCGACGTTTGGAAGCTACGTGCCCAGAGATAGAGGTGGCCGATTCTAAAGTGCTGGACACAATGGGCACCCTTCTACGGCCCTTGGTACCCCAGCATCTTTAATCTGTATTGAACCGCGCTTGGAAACCAATAACTGCCAAAGTGTAGCCAGGGCATCTCAGAGACTTTGTCTGGAGGTTGGGCTGGGGCTTGCTCCCCACGCGAGATCGGTTGCAGCGATGGCAGGTGGTTCGCACTTCCACTTGCCCCAACTGCGTCATGGTAGAGACCAATCGACATGCGACGTTTGAATGTGTGCTTTCCTGCCTTTTCTGGCTTGCTGTTAATGCTGGTTTTCGGGGACAGGGTGTGCGAACTTTCATGTCCAACGGCCGATTTCCACGTAGCCGCTTTTCCGCTCTCTTAATAGTTGCGGGGCTGTTCAGCCTTTGGAGAAACCGATGTGAGGCTGTAGCTGCCAATTGCCGCCGGCGTGCCTTGTGGCCAATACTGGGGAGAATGAGACGAGAGATCCTCGCGTTCCTTTCCGAGGAGCTTTTCTTTCTCGGAGAGCAAGAGTTTCTGCGGCATTGGTCGTGCCCTTTCGTCAAGGTGGAACACGAAAGGATACAACTCATTTTTAGACCGACTTGGTGCTAAGCAGCGCCTATTGAGTTGTTATATATAATTTCTTTTGTTACAAATTGTGTTTCATTTGGATCTATTGTATCGTTATACGCTTTTATTGTGATATCCCATTGAATTCTTGTGTACATGTATCCCAACATAATCATGTATATTAGAGCAAATGTCTTCACTGTAACGTAGTGATGTTAGCCGTGAAATATAGATGTGCCGAAGTGTATGTGCCCTGTTACTGGAATGGTATGAAGCCTTTGTGTTCTGTACACGCAGTAAATAACTTTTTTTCTAAACAAAAAAACACCTGGCCTGCGCGGAAGGCGCTGCGGAGTCACAGCGAAAACTAGAAGAGCGGCCTTTCAGAGCCTTTTAGAAACACTCATTAGGTAACTGCTGGAAGCACACTTGCTTGATACTTACTAGAACATTAATAATGAACTACTGGGTACTAGGGCGGCATTCGATTTGCCATTTTAAGTGCGAAGCATTTCTTAGCGAACTTCGGCGACTTGGAGTGTATCAATTTATCTGTCTGTCTGTCTGTCTGTCTGTCTGTCTGTCTGTCTGTCTGTCTGTCTGTCTGTCTGTCTGTCTGTCTGTCTGTCTGTCTGTCTGTCTGTCTGTCTGTCTGTCTGTGTCTCTGTACAACGGTATGTCCGCTGCTCGACACGTGTGAAATGGCACAGCTGCAAGTGATCGAACCTATCATGGCATCCAGGTAGGCATTTAGCGCAGCCATTCCAAGAATAATGAATGTATGGAATCCTGAAGTGCTCTAGCGAAAAAACTTTGTTTGCGTACTTTGCAGCTGACTTTAAAGAACGACATTATGGCGATAGCGACACCATTTGCGATAGTTTGCGCATAGAAAGAAATGAAAAAAACTGCTATCATAATGCGCCTGATCTCTTATTTTACGTACATGCGAAATGGCCCCATGAAACTAGCACCTGCGTCATGCCAAATACACTTGGCCTTGAGAAAAATGTCATGCAGTGCCAGCACGTGTTATCGCTACTAGTTCCCATTCGGGGCCTGCTAGATATATAACCTTGAACTGCTACGTGCTATATAACCATCGCAAACACACAGGAGCAGCTAGTCAGGAAAATGAAGCACCGTATGGCTTTTTTTGCAGTAGTGAGCGCAGTACTGGTTGTTCTTCACCCCTGCGCCAGCATCCGCAATGAAAAACGAGTGTTTAATGAGTGTGGGGAGAAAATAGGTGAGCTTTAATGGTACCTTTCGATTAGCATGGAACCACCAAATCATTCCTGACATATCCAATATAAGTTCAAAAGTATGTAGTTGTTCCTAATTTTAGTGGTTAATTCTAATTTGGTGATAACTAAATGGCTTTAAATTAGGCTAATAATTTTTGTACACTAATTGGCCGTAGACAGGAGTGCGGTACAAAAAATAGGGAAAACGGGAAAAGCAAAAAAGTACAGCAACGCGCTATTAGTATGCCCTGATAGTGTCAAAACTTTGCAAATTATGCACTTATTGTACACTTTTAATAGGAAAGTTGATATAGCCATAAAGGGTGACGGATCAATTAGGATGTCATTCTCGTCTCAGGAGCGCGAATCGTGAACTTAAGAAACGCTAAGGTGAAGACTTCAGGTATGCTGGTCAGCTGCGTATGCCTTGTGCTGTATCTTGACAGCACTATATGGCCTGCCGGCGAAACCATTCCAAGGACCTGTTCCCACCCCTACCCACCAATTAGTATTATACCTTTGTTTGCCAAGATAAAAACCAACAATATCTGCTACTCACGGTTCAAATGTGTGCAATATGTAGAAACAGTGAAGTTTCATTGCATTGAAAATAATTTCGACGATCACACAATGAGAAGTTCCCGAAATGATGTTTATAGCATCACTCTTTGCTGTAAACACTTTATTGTGTCAGTTACGGCACTCATTTGCGACGGCCATCAGTTTTAAAAATAAACAAATATTTCGAACAAAAATTACATCCCTATTTGATACGTGAAAATGATTATGCCGATTAAACTTACACAATAATTTAGTTTTATTTATGTATTGAATACATGTTAACACAGCCGGAACAGTAAGAGTATATAGAAATGCGCAGAATACAACCAGGCATCAGATATATCCTTCATAAATTAAGAGAAGGCGTTCGATTTGGTGGAGATATAGCAGTCATACATATACTGTTGAAGCAAGACATCATCAAAACCTATAAAGACACACTAGAAAAAATCAACAGCAAATTCACAGACAACATAGTCCTCGATAAAGAAAGTGACAGAATCATTCCAACGAAGAATGTGAAGCAGGGAGCCCCTATCAACGGTGACGTTCTTGCAATCAAGCCTAAATGCTTTAGCTTCAGGACTAGGAGGCCGTGTTGCCGGCGAGAACATATCCCAGCAATGGCGCAAACATTAGGCAAGGTAGTCATTATCATCAGCAGCAGCAGCCTCACTACGGGCACTGAAGAAGCAATAACATCACCCATCTTCTGCTAATCAGACTGGTATCATGCTTTGTGCTGCTTTGTTACACTTGAAAAATTCATGATCTCATCTGTTCGCCTAATTTTATCTCCCCCTTTCACGCATTTGCATTCTCTTAAAACTCAGGCTTGAAACCCTTAATGGCCAGTGGTTATTCTGCCTATGCACTGCATGTCCAGCCCATGCCCATTTGTTCTTGGTTTCAAGTATAATACCCTTCACCCCAGTTTATTCCCTGATCCACTCTGCTATCATCCTGTCTCTCAAAGTTAAACCCATTACTTTGTTTTCCATAGCTCGGTGAGTCGTCCTTTATTTAAGTAGAACTCTTTCTGTAAGTAAGGAATTGTTAAGTGCTGTTGCGAAAGAACTTTCTTTGCGTTTTTTGCAGCTGACATTACATGTTAACACAGCCAGCACAGTAAGAGTATCTAGAAATGCGCAGAATACAACCAGCCACCAGACATAGTCTTCATAGATTAAGGAAAGGCGTTTGATTTGGTGACGATATAACATGTGCTCCACTTCATCCTTGTTCTATATTTAGTTTTCTCTCATGGTTCAGCTCCGTGTTTACAACTCTCCCTCAGTAGACGCTTTCCTTTACAACTTCCAGTGTCTCGCCACCTATCGCAGAACGCTGCTTAGCCAAGGTTGTCGAACGCTCTTTTAGTTTTATGCATATTAATATTCAAACCCACTCTGCTGCCTTTCATGCGTGATTCAGTAATCATGAATTCTAATTCGTCCCCTGTATTACTCATCATTGCAATGTAGTAAGCGAATTTCAGGTTACTGAGACAGTCTTCATTAATACTTATATCTAACTCTTCGCTATTTAGGACCCACCAAATCTCCTGTAAACGCGTGGTGAATAGCACAGCAGAAATGGGGCCTCCTTGCTTTACCCAATTTTTTGGTAGGATTCAGTCGCTTTCTTTGTGGAGGATTAAGTTGGCTGTGAATTTACCATAGATATCTTCAAGTATGTTTATAGATGTTTCACTGATGTCTTGCTTGCACAGTATCTGTATGACTGCTATAACTCCACCGAATCAAACGCTTTCTCCTAATCTACGAAGGATATCTGTGGTGGCTGACTGTATTCTGCACATCGCTATATAATCCTGTTTCGAGTAAGAATATGACCTATTGTTGCGTAGCCCGTACGAAATCTTGCTTGGTACTTTGTTTGATTGAACTGAAATGTCACCTTAATTCTAATATTGATAACTATTGTAAATAGTTTGCAGACAACGCACAGTAAACTGATGAGCTTGTACTTTTTCAAGTCCATGTGCACATTCTACCAATGTTTTGGTATCCTATTCGTTAAAGGTACTTCCTAAACAGGATGACCAACTTTTCGAACACTGTTTTTTCACCATCTTTCGGCAGGTCTGATGTTGCCTTATCCTTACCAGGAGCTTTGTCTTTTTACATTAACCCTATGGCTTCTTTCTTTCCTTCTCGTTAAATTGTAGGGTTGTGCCAGATCCCTCTGGACTAATATTATTTCTTACACTATCATCCTGGTTGTCTCGGCTACTGTATAGATCTCTGTAAACGTCTCCGCTACCTTAACTCTCCTATCCATATAGGTAGTGCGTTTGCCTTCAATGTCCTTTGATGCACCTATTTATAGCAAACGCCGCGTGATTGCTGAACAATTCTCTGTCTTGCATGTACGTAACATAAGCTTCATGAAAAACAGACTATTTTACCTAACTCTTATGCCCCAATCATGCGAAAATTTGTGCCTAATTCCAACACTTCAAGTAACTACTTTATTAAACCATCAGTCATCCGTTAATCTAAACGGTCTTACGTGGTAGACCGCATAACTACGATACCGCTTCTTAATGCGACTATTTATGCTTCACATTTCACTGCAGAAGGGAAAAACTGTGCATGTACCATGAGGCGAAAAAGTCGCTGTCAATTGACGATAAGAAAATGGTCGCAGATACGGTACCGTAGCTACACAGCAGACCTCTTATCAAGGAGTCAGACATAGTGGCCATTCAGATGACGAAATTTAGAGCCCATTTCGGGGGGGGGGGGCGTAGTTTTTGAGGGAGCGGGGGGGTTCAATGATATTTTATATGTGTTCTTGTGTCCCTTTGAACGTGTGTTTGTATATATACGCCTAGAAAATTAAAAAAATATCGATATATATAGACTGAACTTCCCCCCAACCTCCCCCTGCTGCACCAATGGTGTTTAATGCTCAAGAGCATGCATCGCACATAACGTAGAACAGTATTTATGTGAGCAGTTGTGACGCGTTGATTTGCGATGAACTTTAAAGTTGTCTGCGCACGAAAGAGGGTGAAGTACACAGAGAGTCGAAGCGAAGTCAGAAGAAGTGAGAATAAAATGGCGGAGGACTGTCTGAGACTGTGTGTGTTTAATTGTTAGTTCCTGGTCAGAACGCTGCAGTACCTAGAATGCAAAACATACCTTAAGGCAGCGACACCACGCTTCGATTTCCTAGCCGTTTAGCATACCAGAGGAAGGCCATCTTAGCAAACTCATATATATAGCCCAGCATCAACTGACGGAAAGTGACCAGGGGCCAAGGTACATCTTCTGTAGTGTAGCCGACGAAAGTGCAATAACTTCCCGTTAAATTAAGTGCGAGCTTGTGTGATCAAGCTAATCTCTATAGAGTTCTTACCGGATCCCTCTTCTCTCACTTTGGGCAGGGATTGTGAAGAATGCTAAAGCTACTATGGTAGCTACAAAACTTTTGGAGAAATGCTCTTTTACCATTGCCACGAAGTACAAGTTTTCACCCAGGATGATACAGACGGTGAGGACTTTCTTGTGCTCGTTACACCACTATGTACACTGCAAGCAGCTCTAGATAAACCAAAACGCCTGTGTTGGACAAGACGGGTTGCAACAAGGACGATTTTATTGAGTTCCTAAATTACATAGCCAAATAATTGTGTGATTGTCCAGAAGTGCACAAAGAGATATGCTAAACGTCCCAGTGTTTCGGTAGAACACTATAAGAATCAGAAATATACACCGCAACAAAAGGAAAGTACTGCCTATTCAGAGTATAATGATGATGTGAATATATAGAGTGTATAATGCGCACCATTTGTGAACAATGTATTGCGCATAATCAACACCCTGAAAGACAAAACTAAGGGCTCTAAATCATAATTTGTGAGCAATAATATTACTATTCAAAGGCGCCGTAAGGCATTCTAAAAACGTTTAGACTGAGAACTCTGGTTTTCTCTACCGGTATCGTTAGTGCAGCAGCCCTTACCTGTACTTCCATGTATGCGAAATGATTTATTGGATTATATACTTAGAAGCAAAAGACAAAAACCTCGGTAAATAAACACAAATAAAATTATTTAGTCTCAAAATGAAATGCAGGAGACAATGAAACTAAAAAAAGATTTTGATATTATCTTCATGTTTTCATTTGTCTCGTCTATTCGTAAATTATTACTACCAACTAACGAACTCCCCGTAGCCCAACTCTTCATGTTTGTTTGTCTTCATGTTTGTTTGGATTTTTATTGCTTCTTATAAAGCAGCACAAGAGGCCATAAGATGCAAAGTGAGTAACAACAATTATATCACTAATAAAAAATTAACAGTGGCATCTAAATTTTCATATCCCACTTGTAAGCCAGTGAAGATTTTGCAGGTGACAAGCTAAAAGACCGGAGGCAAACTTCGTATTTATTTTATTTTTATTTCCACATGCTTCAGTCTCAATAAGGCTATCGCATGAGTGGAAAGAGAAGAAAACAACAACAAATCAACATTAGTCAACCGGCTTCCAGATGATTCTTAGTGTAGGGTTTTTGAGGCTGCTCGCGGCCAAGAACCCCGCAAGAAAGACGTGGAGTCAGACCAGGAACCTTGTTTATACCTCTAAGCCACGGCTGCAAGTCCCCGCTGCCAGCAGCTGCCGCGTGCCCCGAGCGCACCCGCGATCGCCATTGGCCTTTTCTTTCTGTAATCTGTAGGCTTGCGGATTGATTGATATGTAGGGTTTAACGTCCGAAAACCACCACATGATTATGAGAGACGACGTAGTAGAGAGGACTCTAGAAAGTACGACCACCTGGGGTTCTTTCACCTGCACCGAAATCTGAGCACACTGTCTACAACATTTTCGCCTCCATCGGAAATGCAACCGCCGCAGCCGGGCCTCGGTCCCACAACCTGCGGGTCAGCAACCGATTACCTTAGCCACTAGACCACAGCGGGGAAGCTGTAGGCTTGCGACCACCACTGCCATAAGTGGTAGTGAGCAAACACTTACATGCATCGAAAAATTCCGCCATATCCACGAAGTGAATGATGATGAGTGGGCGAAGCTCCGGAGGTAAACCTGGTAAACCATGAATCCTCTGTACATTTTGCCCACTCGATTTTATTACATCGCTCCCCCTAGCGTACGTCGCCGCACTAAATCGAACGATTGCCTTCAACCAATGACACGCGCCATATGTGACATCATTCCTATTTTATAAGATCTCGCGTCTTTCATCAACTACAAGTACCGCTTTCTAGTTTATAACATCTTGCATCTTTTCACCATCAGCTACAAGTACCACCACCATGGCCCCGCCGCGGTGGTCTAGTGGCTAAGGTACTCGGCTGCTGACCCGCAGGGCGCGGGTTCGAATCCCGGCTGCGGCGGCTGCATTTCCGATGGAGGCGGAAATGTTGTAGGCCCGTGTGCTCAGATTTGGGTGCACGTTAAAGAACCCCAGGTGGTCTAAATTTCCGGAGCCCTTCACTACGGCGTCTCTCATAATCATATAGTGGTTTTGGGGCGTTAAACCCCACATATCAATCAATCAATCAAACAAGTACCACCATCTAGTAAACACTACAAGAACTAAACGAGAGGTGGCTACATACAGGAGATGGTACCGCCATCTAGTAAATACTGCAAGAACTAAACTAGAGGTGGCTAGATACAGGGGACGGTACCGCCATCTAGTGAACACTGCAAGAACTAAACTAGAGGTGGCTACATACAGGCTACAGGGGACGCACAGCCCACGCCCTAAGGAGCTTCGCCCCTAAAACAGGCTTCTGTATCTGAAGAAGCAAAAGCTAAATTTGCACATGTAGGTGTCGGTGAAATAAGTTACAATGCAGCGAAGTACTACCACAGGAGCTCCAGTGAAATTATTACGGCTGAATGGCGATCATGTTCAGCATATGCGTATTATATCTTATTAAGGAGAGTGTCAGCGTACAATGGTCTGGAAAGTAAGCCCGAGCAGTATTTCAAGATATATGAGAAGTACTTGTACACACAGACTTCCAAACTAATAAAGAATGCTGATTATGGATAATGGAAACTTCTGGAGTATTATCTAATTAGTATTAAAATAGTAATCTTACAGAGCAGTGCAGATAGATGAAATAATAATTTGCTTTTAAAGATGATAACATAATCTGTAATTTTATTAGATTTTCTGGTTAGGTTTTTTTTGACAACGTGAAGCAATCAGCTGCAACCTTCTTTTGCACACTTTTTTATGGATAATTTAGCACAACCTAACGAATGAGACAAAGCTTTTAATAAATGAAGAGTTTTTTTTTCTTTTGCTGCAGGGTGCCCGAAAATTGTGCATTGTATTTCGCTTCTGCTATCACAAGTATCAGCCTGTTCTAAACACAAGCGTAAGTAATACAGTTGAAACCATAGATTTCAAGAAAGGTTAACCACTTTGTAACAATACGGGAAAATCACGAAGTTGTTTAGAGAATAAGGAAAACTTTTGCCGAAGATAATTTAAGGAGCTCAAGTGCGCTCTCCACCGGAGTTCCCTCTTCTAAACTTTGCAGATAAAAAGAGACTTCCAGTGCGTGACTATGGTTTTTGAAAGAAGGAGTTCCTTTCGACTAACGAAGCTCGTGAAGTTCGCGTGCTGTCTTCTAGATCTCAGCTGCGCGTTGGCGTGGTTGTAGGCTGCGTGAACTTTGGAGGGATCAAATATGACAGCCCGATTAATTCTTGTCGCTTGCACAGGTACGTAACCTGAATAGTCCTAGTGTGACTACTTCCGTTGCAATGCGTACGTATACTTCTGCAGAGTATCACGTTGTTCTGTGACAGGTTACGTGTGAGAACAGAAATAGGAGCTTGCATAGCATGTGCGGCTGCGGCTGCCTACGCTATCTGATCTCGCCTTCGTTTAGCAAGATGTTCAGGAGGTCATTCACGAGCAGCGAAACTTAAAGAGGCACTCCGAAAGTGTCACCGCTCGAACATGATCCATGGGGCTTCGGTGCGTGATAAGTCAATGTGCCCATTACAAGTTAGATTCATTAGGTGGTACATACTTATCACCTTTTTTCGCTGCAGAAATATTAGGTTCATGTAATTAAGACGCGGAACAATGACCAGGGTAAATGTAAAGTTAACGATGCCATTCATACAGAGTAAATACCACTGCAACCTGAACGAATGGTTGAGGCACACCATGCATTATTATTGTGATTTCGTATACCCACGAGTGGACGTATGCAGACTACATACGTAGTCTACATACGTATGTATGTAGACTACGTATGTCTACTTACGTACATACGTACGTATGTAGACAGCCTGCCATACTAGTCAGGTTCAGTAGCCTTCGTTTCCTGGTCAGGCATTTCGACTTCAGCTGCGCAGTTTGTGATTGGCTATAGTTCGAAATTATGTGTGACTTCCGTATTGTGTGCTGAACAGTTACGCTGGCCATCAATCATGGCAGAGTAGAATGGGTCCTCAATGTTACGCCTGTTTTGTGAAGATACGTGAACATTTATTTACATGGCTATCACTACCTGGGAACTTTGTGAGTGGTTTTATAGTGCTTTTGATGCCGCACTCTCAGAGTTGAACCCGCGTCGCTTGCCTCGCACAATGTCATCGAGGACATGCAATGCCTCTGTGCGAGCCAAACATCAAATGTTTCAAGTATAAGAATGCGGCCACACCCTTTTAGCTGCCAGTGGTCACGAGACGACGGCTCATCTTCAAACCATAGAGTATTATGTTTAAACTGGGATCGTACATGTGTCTTTCAGTTGGAAAAGTGCCGTCAGGCGCATTGTTGGGGGTGGCGGAAGTGAGAGGACTTTAGTGACAGGCCGAAAAACTAGCAAAAAACTCAAATGCAAAACGACGGACTACGAGAGTTTGTCAGTGGGATCTTTCAGTGGCCATAAAACCAAGCAATGCTTTGAAAGAGTTACACTGCGCCTCCATGACACACATGAAGAATCAAGATACAGTATGAATGCACTTGTCATTAAGAAAAACTTGTTTCATAACTTCATGACAGTACACTAGAATAACTGTCAAGCCATGGTCTTGTTTTGTTGTTTTCAACCTGTCAGCCAAAGGCACCGACGAGAAGTCAATAGAGGTCCTAATCGGAGCCGACCATTACTGGGAACTTGTGACAGGCCAAACAAAGACCTTCAACCAACGTTTAAGGGTGGAAGAAACAGCATTTGACTCGAAAGTTCATGGACCGGCATCAACTCATTTCCAAGAGTTGTTCAAGGAAGCTGTCGTTTTGAACGTAAAAGCCATGCATGTTGACGGCGCAGTCGACAGATTTTGGAATGTTGATTCCGTGGCGCGGAAAACCCAGCGGGAGCCATCGACAGGTGGCATGCACATGAAATGAGGACAGACAAGCGTCTGTTTACCATCTCGACTGGCCAGTCATATAGGCTGCTACGTCTCAACCGCGCGTCATCATGAACTTGCTTAAAGGCCAGCGCAAAGCTCATCGTACGCTTTTAATAAAGCGCGTAACTGAAATTGAGGCGGCTATTTCGAACGATGCAGCAAGTTTGCATGATTTTCAGGGACACTCACACTGATTAGAAAGTATCACAGGCAATCTAAAATCTGTCGATAAAGAGATAGACCAATACATTAGGGGCCATGATAGTGAGCGAAAATTCCTTTAAGCTTCCGAGTACACAGACAAAGCTGTTACTTACTCCTCAAAATTTAATTAGTGAAATCTGCAGTTGCAGCCATTGCCAAAACATGCACCGCCAAACCTAACCGCTACCGCGGTAGAATCCCTGGCCTCTAGTCAAAGCAAGACTTCTCCGACTAGAACTACTGAAATTTAACGGAATGCCTCACAACTGGACTCCATTAAGAAAATGGTTTCAAACCGTAGTCTACGAAAACCCAAATTTGACTGATGCAGGCAAGTTTGTCTATTTGAGATCAGTGCAGACAGGCCTCACCGATGCGGCTACCACTGGACTACGTGTGAGTTCGAGGTGTTACGAAGCCGCACGGGCCACCCTCATTGCACAGTTCGCTATGGAAGACATCGTTGTCAAAAAACCACGTTGAGTGTCTCATTGACTGGCAACTCGTTCGGTCAACCACATATGTACGTGGAGAGCGTCACTTGTAAGATGATATCGAGGCAAATATTCGTAGTCTCCGGGCGTTCAAGATAACAGAGGAGTCGTTCTCGACAGTTCTGCAACTGATCATCTTCCAAAGTCTACCGCGAGATACGGCACTCGAGTACTACCGGCGAGGCAATAAAGTCAACGAGCAGTCGCCGCCTAAAGGAAACGAGGGAGTAGGTGAGCAGACGCCCTGTGCACTGCAGGGCAGGCCATGATCTTTGATTAACTTTATTAGTAGAGTTTGAAAGCACAAAAACGCTGTGAGTCCTGGGTTTCGGCCCCACTTTGAAGAGATAAACGCCTTGGGAAGAGCAGTTAAAAGCTCTAACACTGTAAAAAACTCATTCTTCACTTGTTGGTCAACCAGGTGAAAACTAGAACGTGCCTCGAAGAATCGAGCCGCGTGTGAATGCCGCAACATCTCCTTTGTTGGAAGTTTCAACAAAGATAGTGTGGTTAGTGCTCCGTGAACTCGCTAGAGTATGTAGGTTAAGTCACCAATGTTAATTTGAGATTCACGTACCACCTGTCAAATATAACCCTATAATTCAAGTTTATTTCTCATGTGTTGCAGGGTTACAACGCATACAGTGAAGCTGTTTACCCCTGCGTCGCGAAAATGGCGCCTTTGTTAATAGTGAAGCTGAATCCCGTAAGTATTGGTTTTGCTTTGATAAATATTTATTTGTGCATTTATTCGTGACTTACTCATACAATGCCAAGATGGCCATTGTTATAGAAGGCTTCACACAATTTCGCAAAACAATCACTATGAAAGCAGTGAAACAACCAGCTAACTCTCATAATTATTTTAGTTTATTGCATGTTACACATAAACATCACAATTGGTTGCTTGAGAACGAAAAATAACGGCGATAAAATCGCATACATCAAAAGCAGCTAACAAAAAATCTGAAACAGTTAGTTTATCAGTATTAGTAAAACTTTATTGGTTGTAAACTCGCAAACAAAGTGGTTGTAAAATTGTCACTGAGCTATAATAAGTATGGACTCGTCTGGTGTAATATTTCATTATTACAAGTTTCACCACAAAAAATATTTCATTGAAAAAAACGTGGATGACCGAAAATTCGCTGCTAAGCATTCTTGATGTTAGTTGTGGTGGAATTGCCCCACCGCTGTGGTCTAGTGGCAAATGTACTCGGCTGCTAACCCGTAGGTCACGGGATCAAATCCTGGCTGTGGCGGCTGCATTTCCGATGGAGGCGGAAATGTTGTAGGCCCGTGTGCTCAGATTTGGCTGCACATTAAAGAACCCCATATGGTCGAAATTTCCGGAGCTCTCCTATACGGCGTCTCTCACAATCATATAGTGGTTTTGCGAAGTTAAACCCCACACACCATCATCATCATCAGTGGTGGAATTAATGGTAATACCATCACTTACAAATCATGCAGCGCACTTTTTATGCACTCAATTATAGTTTAGTTATGACTATCTCATAGTTTTAAGCCTATTAAACGGTTGGTAGCGTATTTGTGACACGTAAGAGCTCGATACGTCTCAGTGCAGATTGGAAGTTATGCTTCACAAAGGTAACCAGCAACATGGCTTATATGGATACACAATGATACCGCAGAGAATAAATAAAACATCGAGGTTCTTGAAGTGTTCGTGACCGAGTGTTGTATCAGACAAGCTGTAACAAAAATAAAATGGTCTGCATTTCACGTCATAACTGACATGGAAACACTTACATTCCAACATTCCAACACACTTTCGGCTTTTCACACTCTGATGGTGCAGTGCAAAGAAGGCGTTGAAGAGCATAAAAATCATCCGTACAGTCTATATACTCGTAAGAGCTTTGCCAAATAATTGAAAAAAGCTAAAAAAGGAATGCGCTTGCCACGTCCGGTGCGGACGTGGGGTACGGCAGTAACCAGGTCCGGTACGGCAGCAACCAGGTTATCTTTCTAATCCAGACGCACGAGCCAGAGAGCCAGCCCGCGTGACATACGATGATGATCACTGCAATGGTTTGGTCATATACAGATGAAGCTGAAGTACATAGTAGTGAGCGCTCACAATATATATATATATATATATATATATATATATATATATATATATATATATATATATATATATCATCATCATCATCAGCCTGACTACGTCCACTGCAGGACAAAGGCCTCTCCCATGTTCCGCCAGTTAACCCGGTCCTGTGCTTGCTGCTGCCAATTTACACCCGCAAACTTCTTAATCTCATCTGCCCACCTAACCTTCTGTCTCCCCCTAACCCGCTTCCCTTCTCTGGGAATCCAGTCAGTTACCCTTAATGACCAGCGGTTATTCTGTCTACGCGCTACATGCCCTGCCCATGTCCATTTCTTCTTCTTGATTTCAGCTATGATATCCTTAACCCCCGTTTGTTCCCTAATCCACTCAGCTCTCTTCTTGTCTCTTAAGGTTACACCTACCATTTTTCTTTCCATTGCTCGCTGCGTCGTCCTCAATTCAAGCTGAACCCTCTTTGTAAGTCTCCAGGTTTCTGCTCCGTAGCTAAGTACCGGCAAGATACAGCTGTTATATACCTTCCTCTTGAGGAATAGTGGCAGTCTACCTGTCATAATTTGAGAGTGCTTGCCGAATGTGCTCCACCCCATTCGTATTCTTCTAGTTACTTTAATCTCGTGGTTCGGCTCTGCGGTTATTACCTGCCCTAAGTAGACATAGTCTTTTACAACTTCAAGTGCACTATTACCTATCTCGAATCGCTGCTCCTTGCCGAGGTTGTTGCACATTACTTTCGTTTTCTGCAGATTAATTTTAAGACCCACCTTTCTGCTCTCTTGTCTAACTCCGTAATTATTTGTTGCAATTCGTCCCCCGAGTTACTGAGCAATGCAATGTCATCGGCGAAGCGCAGGTTACTAAGATATTCTCCATTGACTCTTATCCTTAATTGTTCCCATTCTAGGCTTCTGAAAACCTCCTGTAAGCACGCGGTAAATAGCATTGGGGAAATTGCGTCCCCCTGCCTTACAGCCTTCTTGATTGGTATTCTGTTGCTCTCTTTATGAAGCACTATGGTAGCAGTTGATCCCCTGTAGATTTCTTCCAGAATGTTTATATATACTTCATCTACGCCCTGATTCCGCAGTGTTTGCATGACGGCTGATATTTCTACTGAATCAAACGCCTTCTCGTAATCTATGAAGGCTATGTATAGTGGTTGGTTATACTCTGAGCATTTCTCTATTACCTGATTGATAGTATGAATGTGGTCGATTGTTGAGTAGCCTGTTCGAAATCCTGCTTGTTCCTTTGGTTGATTGAATTCTAATGTTTTCTTTACTCTGTTAGCAATTACCTTTGTAAATAGTTTGTATACTACAGAGAGCAAGCTGATCGGCCTGTAATTCTTCAAGTCTTTGTCATCTCCTTTCTTATGTATTAAGATGATGTTAGCGTTCTTCCAAGACTCTGGTACTCTTCCCGTCAGGAGACACCTCGTAAACATGGTGGCTAGTTTTCCTAACACAATCTGTCCTCCATCTTTCAGCAGATCTGATGTTACCCGATCCTCACCAGCAGCTTTGCCTCTGTGCATGCTCTCCAAAGCTTTTCTGACTTCTTCTATCATTACCGGTGGGGTGTCGTCTGGGTTACTGCTAGTTCGTATAGTATTAAGGTCGTGGTTGTCTCGGCTACTGTACAGATCTCTGTAAAACTCCTCCGCTATTTTAACTATCCTATCCATATTGGTAGTTATTTTGCCTTCTTTGTCCCTTAGTGCATACATCCGACTTTTGCCTATCCCAAGTTTCCTCTTCAATGCTTTGACACTTCCTCCGTTTTTCAGAGCGTGTTCAATTCTCTCCATGGTATACCTTCTTACATCGCATACCTTACGTCTATTAATCATCTTCGAAAGCTCTGCCAGTTCTATTTTGTCTGTTGTACTTGACACTTTCATGATTTGACGCTTCTTAATTAGGTTTTTTGTTTCCTGGGAAAGCTTGCCAGTGTCCTGTCTAACTACCCTGCCTCCAACTTCCACTGCACACTCCGTAATGATACTTCATTACATTGTGAAGTATCATTACAGTATCATTACGGAGTATCATATATATATATATATATATATATATATATATATATATATTGTAGGGAACTATGCGAACGACGACGAAGCAGCATGAAACGGCAAGCCACAGCGTTGGTGCACACGCGCGACCCAAGCTTGCGTTTGTTTTGTATTTTCGGCCTGTTGGCGTTCCTCGCTCTTCTGGCGTTCCTCTGCTTTCCAGTAGGTCTGTACGTAAATTAATTGCGTGACATCTGGTGGAGGTGTGTGGACTCCCGTACAAACCTGGAACTTCGCTCCCGTAAGCTTCCCCCTCTACGTGACACGAACATGGCCACCGAGATGCCTCTCAAGGTGGAACCCTCGACCGTCCATGTCACTTGCGGCGCCGTATATCTTCAATGAGACTCTCCTATCTTCACGGGCTCCACTGAGCCGGACCTCGAAGATTGGTTGGCGAGGTACGACAAAGTCGGCGCAAGTAACAAATGGAACGACCCAAGTAAGCTGGGTTACGTCACATTCTATCTCGTGGACGCCGCGCAACTGTAGTTTAATAACCACGCAGCTGACATTACTACGTGGTCTGCATTCAAGACTGCTATTACGGACGTCTTTTGACGACCTGCGATACGCAAGCTTCAAGCCGAGCACCATTTACGTCACCGTGTGTAGCAACCAGGCGAGACCTACACGGGCTACATTGAAGATGTGTTGCATCTACGCAACCGCATCAACTCTACCATGCGTGAGGAAGAAAAAAGTCAGGCACATATTGAAAGGCATTGACGACGGCGCCTTTCAGACGTTGCTCGCAAGAAATCCCCCCACAATTGCTGTCCTCGTTTCCCTCTGTCAAAGCTTCGATGAATTGCGTAGGCCCCGCACAAATGCTCGTCAAGCCCTCACGACGCCAAACACGCTCGCAAGCTTGCACCTAGCTGCCAATCCTACCGATCATCAGCCACTGCTTTCGACAATCAAGGACTTCGTCCGCGAAGAGGTAGCGCGCCAGCTGTCAATGCTGCCACTGACCCATGAGCCCACGCAAGCTTTGGCACCGGACCTCCAACACGTCATTTGGACCCAAGTCACTGGGCCCTTCCGCCGATGCATCAGCAACCACCAGTCACTACGCCCCTCACGTACGCCGCCGTCGCTGCTCGGCCTACGCAACAGCTATGCCATATGCTCAACCTGCTACGCCACCCTATGTCGTGCCTACAATCCCAATCGCTGCACCGTATCCCTACGTGAGTTCTTCAGCTTCATTTTACCGTCGCTCAGACGCTTGGAGGACGCCGCATAATAGGCCAATCTTTTCGACTGTGATATCGCTGGACACGTCGCCCGCCACTGTCGCAGAGATCCCCCTCCAGTCGACACCGTGGACAGGCCAATGGCGTCATCATCTAGGACGCCATCAAGGTACACCACTGACAGTCCTCAACCCTACGCAAACCATCGGTCACCATCGCCCCGACGACGCTCCTTGTCACCTATGCGTCGCTGACCTGCTACGGAAGAGGGAAACTGATCGCTGCAGCTCCGGAGGCAACAGCTGCATACAATTCGAACTGCTTAAGGCCTCCATCTTTCTCGCCGCGAAACGTTATTGACGTCAATGTTGAGGGGACCGCCGCACAAGCGCTTATCGACACAGGGGCCGCCGTTTCCATAATCTGTGAGACCTTATGCCGCAAGTGGAAAAGGTGACGACGCCTCTTTCAGGCCTGATGCTTCACATGGCCAACTCGCAGTGCATAGAACCTACAGCTGTGTGCACTGCACGTGTCATTAATCAAGGTGAACTTTATGCCGTTGAATTTTTTGTGCTGGCATTATGATCCCACGAAGTCATTCTTCGATGGGACTTTCTTTCGCGTAATCGGGCCATCATAGATTGCTCACGTGCAGAAGTTGCCCTTACACCGCTGCCAACCTCTTGTTTGGTGGATTCTCTTTCTGAAGCTTACAAACTTGTCGTTGTTGCAGACACGGAAGTAGCACCGAGAACATCCACCCTTGTAGCCCTGACCTGTACGGCCACTCCTGCCAGGACTGTTTTGTTCACTCCGTCTGACGTATTTACCCGCCGCCATAGCCTACACCTGCCCTTAGCCGTACTCACAGTGGAATCCGGTGCTACCGCCATGCTCGTCGCGAACTCGCTATCGTCGCCAGTTACCTTCCTTCGCGGAGAATGTTTGGGTAACATACGAGACGTTGACCTCTTGCGCCCTCTAGAGTTCGCCGAACACCCACCTCACCTCCAGCTTAATGTCATGACGCCACCTGTGGCCACACTGCCCGCGCCAGACTCAATCCAGCCCTCTGTTGCCACTGAGCTATCGCCGACACAAAGAAGGGAACTCTTGTCCCTTCTTCGAGAGTTTCGTTCTGCCTTTGATTGCGCTCAACCATCTTTGGGTCGCACAGCGAACATCATGCACCACATTGACACCGGTACTCATGCTCCCTTACGCGAACGACCATATCGAGTTTTAGCGGAAGAGCGCCGTATTATCAACAAACAAGTCGACGATATGCACAAGCGTGGTGTCATCCAACCATCGCAGAGCCCTTGGTCGTCCCCTGTTGGGCTTGTGCGCAAAAAAGATGGGTCTATCCGATTCTGTGTCGACTACCACCGGCTCAATAAGATAACTCGAAAGGATGTGTACCCATTGCCACGCATCGACGATGCTCTCGATTGCTTTCAAGGAGCAGAATATTTCTCCTCTTTAGATTTACGCTCAGGTTATTGGCAAGTTCCAATGGCTGATCCTGACTGATGGAAGACTGCATTTTTAACACCTGATGGGCTGTATGAGTTTAACGTCATGCCATTTGGACTCTGCAACGCCCCAGCTACCTTCTAACGGATGATGGACACCATCCTTCGCGGCTACAAGTGGAACACGTGCCTTTGCCACCTAGACGACATCGTCGTTTTTTTCTCGCAACTTTTCGACTCACCTTGTTCGTCTTCGTGCTATTCTCACTTGTCTCACCTCTGCTGGCCTTCAACTCAACATCAAGAAGTGCCATTTTGCCGCACGTCAGCTCACTATACTGGGTCACGTTGTCTGCAAAGAGGGTGCTCTCCCGGATCCAGCGAAACTCCGCGCCATGGCCGATTATCCGAAGCCCAATTCCATCAAGACGCTTCGAAGTTTTATCGAGCTGTGCTCAAACTTTCGTCGATTTGTGCTCAACTTATTTTCCATAATCGCGCCTCTTACCAACCTGTTGACAACTTCCAAAGGCATTTCTGCTTGGTCAAAAGAGTGCGACGAATCTTTCACCGCACTTCGCGGTTATTATCATCACCTCCAATACTACGTCATTTTGACCCCGATGCACCTATGAAGGTCCACACCGACGCCAGTGGTGTCAGTCTTGGTGCTGTATTGGCTCAACGAAAACCAGGGTACCAAGAATACGTGGTCGCTTACGCGAGTGGAACCCTCAAGAAAGCCGAGTGTAATTATTCGGTCACGGAGAAAGAGTGCCTCGCATTAGTCTGGACTTTGACGAAGTTTCGCCCATTCCTTTATTGTCGCCCTTTCGAAGTCGTCACGGGCCACCACGTTCTATGCTGGCTATCATCGCTCAAAGACTCGTCGGGGCGCCTTGGTCGTTGGGCGCTTCGCCTACAGGAATACGACATTCGTGTTGTATACCGATCCGACCGCAAGCACTCCAACGCTGATGCGCTATCTCGCTCGCCGCTACCGGTCGACCCAACCTCTTCGTCACCTTCTTCAGCTGTCATAACACCAATCGACTTCACAGACATGATATTGGAACAACGCAAAGATGTGGGGATTTCCCAACTCCTCGCCTTTCTGACTGATGTGTTAGCTAATTTAGTCTCAAGAACTATCTGCCGTCTAGCCACACATTTCGCTATTCGAGACGACCTTCTCTATTGGCGGAACTACACGTTGAAGGTCAGAGGTGGCTGTTAGTGATACCCAACCACATGCGCTCGGAAATCTGTACTGCTTTCCACAACGACCCGCAAAGCGCTCACGCTGGCGCTCTGAAAACGTACAACAGTCTACTTCAGTGGTACTACTGGCGCGGCATGTACACAATTGTCCGCAAGTACGTACGTGCTTGTACTGCAAGCCAGCGACGTAAAGTCCCATCTCAACGCCCTTCCGGTACACTTCAGCCTCCGCCTTGTCCAGCGCGTCCGTTTCACCGCGTCGGTATCGACTTATACGGACCACTTTCCACGTCGTCTTCTGCAAATCGGTGGATAATTGTCGCCGTGGACCACCTCACGCGTTACGCTGAGGCGGCAGCACTACCCGCAGCAACCGCGAAGGAAGTTGCGTTTTTCATCTTGCGCAACTTGTTTCTTCGCCATGGTGCTCCCCGCGAACTTTTGAGCGACCGGGGGCGTGTTTTCTTGTCTGACGCCATTCAAGCGTTGCGCGCTCAGTGCAACATGGTTCATCGCATGACGACAGCATATCACCCGCAGACGAATGGCCTCACCGAACAATTTAATCGCACTCTCAGTGATATGTTGACGATGTACACAGCTTCAGACCAGACCGATTGGGACACTGTCCTTCCATTCGTCACGTAAGCGTATAACACCGCTACGCACGCGACAACAGGGTTCTGCCCTTTCTTTCTGTTGTACGGACGCGAACCATCGTGCACGCTGGACACTATCCTTCCATACACGCCCGACTCCTCTGAGTACACTGCAATTTCTGATGTTACCAGGTACGCAGAAGATTGCAGACGATTGGCCCGTTCACTGACAACCGAGGACCAAGGCCACCAGAAGCTATGGCATGACACCGGCCGACATCTCTCTACTTTCACAACTGGTGCTCTCGTTTGGCTCTGGATTCCACCGAGCACTCCTGGCCTTTCGTCGAAAATACTGGCACGATACTACGGCCCCTACCGCATTCTCGCCCATACGTCATCAGTCAATTATGAGATTGAGCCTTTGACGCAGTCTCATGACTAACGCCGTCATGGCCGAGAAATTGTGCATGTGAGTCGCCTGAAGCCGTATTACGACCCTGCTATAGTGACTACGCCTTAAGTCGCCAGGCTGGCTACGCTATTCACCAGGGGCCAATGTAGGGAACTATGCGAACGACGACGAAGCAGCATGAAACGGCAAGCCACAGCGTTGGTGCACACGCGCGACTCGAGCTTGCGTTTGTTTTGTATTTTAGGCCTGTTGGCGTTCCTCGCTTTTCTGGCGTTTCTCGGCCTTCTAGTAGGTCTGTACGTAAATAAACTGCGTGACAATATATATATATATATATATATATATTTATATACGAGATCTGAGAGACAATAATGCCAACTAAAGTATAGGAAGTTCTTAGACCAGTTTTGATGTAAATGAGAAGAAATTAAAGTGGGTTGAAAGACAACTTGCCGTGGGCAGGTACCCATCCGTCTATTTGTCCGTGCTTCCGTCCGTCTATGCATCCGCCAGTGCGTCCGTACTTCCGTCTGTCTGTCCAGGCCTCTCTGTGTCCATACGCACAGACGGGCAGACAGAGGCACGGGCGGATAGGCGGAAGCAAGGACGAACTGACAGATGCATGGAAACAGGCATAAATGAACGGACAGACAGACGCACGGATGGACGGACAGAAGCGCGTATGCACGCACGGACGGAGGTTTTGTTGAACTCATGATTATTCACTCTGTGGAATAGCTGGGATTTGGCTGACTAATAAAACTTCAGTTTTGAGAGCAAGCATGTCCCCTGCAGCCTTATTTGTCTGTCGGTTTGTGAAGCAATTCAACAATATTTCATATATGAACATGATTCAATTGGCCCAACTTGCCATATGATTGCATATTGTAAGTTTGGTACGCAAAATTCCTGATGTTAGTATTTAAAACTTGCGCTTGCGTGCCCTACTACAACGCTAATCTCTGATGTATTTCGCTACTCTACACATTTTGATTGTGGCTCATGAAACACTCAAATTTATTTCGATCTGTTATCACAAAAAGTGGTTTGATACTGTATCAACTACGGAATGCCCATACGGACATGGAAGTCGCTTTTACTTTGTGTTATTGGCTGTTCAAAAATAACCTGCCCTCCTCCAAAGCTTTACTGCGGCCTTCTGTTGTTATCAGAGACCATTGTTTAACTATTTACCTAGTTGTCATATCTTTTCAGCATATAAGTAAAAGTCATCGCCATCAGAACACAGAAATAATTTAAGATATTTTTAAGGAGAAAACCAAGGATGTATCGTGACATGGGAAGTTATACTGATGGCGGCGGCTACAGCTACATTCGGCGACAACGTTTTGTGGCAGCACAGCCAAAGGTACGTGGGTTGTGTGAAGATTCTGCACATGTGTCACAACGCAAGTAGTCCTTTGGGTTCTGTTTCTCAAGTGCATCCAACATGTGCTTTTTCACACGACCACTACGAAATAAATGTTACATTTATTTAGGAGGAAATAGATAAAATGTCAACCTATTAGGAGAAAAGACACCAAGCTTCTTAAAACATTGAGAATAATTTTCGAAAAAAAAAGTTACGGCCAAGCAGCTGCTGGGCGATTGGAAAAGGGCAAAGCCCAGAAATCATTTCTTAAGTCTCAGTGCTACTTGATCGGTCATTGTTTTCCTTCTTTCAGAGGCGCTCACGTAATTTTTTTAGGGGACGTGAAGGCAATCGTGTGGGAAGCAGAAATCTTGGCACCAATCGGTCATGAGCAGGTGTCTGTAGTTTGTAAATCCAAGTGTGTGAAATGCAATTTTTACTAGGCCGAGAACGCTGTTTTTGCACAGTCAAGAGGGTATACAGTAAAAAGTTTACTCTCATGAGTGTAAAAGGGGTGTTTCTTGTGTTTACATCCTTTTCCAATTGGTTTCACATTCTTTTCTTTGCTGGTACATCCTTACTTAACATAAAGGTGTAATTGGCTAAGGTTGTTGTTATACCGTTCGTGAGGGTGTTAGTTGTAGAGCTGAAGGGCGTACACCTATAATTGCAATACCACTTGTTCCGTTTAACGACTGAAAGCCGTCATATGTATATAAGAGATGCCGTGCTAAAAGATTCCGGAAATTTAGACCACCTGGAGTTATTTAAAGTACACCTGAGTCCTACTACACAGGTCTCAAACTTTTTCACCTCCGCCAAAAATGTTCCCGACGAACTGCCGAATTGAATCCCGACGAACTGCCGGGATTCAATTCTGCGACTTGCGGAACAACAGTTGAACATCATGAGCACCAGACTACCGGAGCGGGTGGTGCACATGCAATAATTGAGCTGCATCCATGCTAGCAATTAAAATCTTGTGCATAGCACAACGTGCTTGTTGTACTGCCTTTTATAATATTACAATGTCGTAGAGATAAAAAATCAAGAAAACAGTCTACCCATTGGCACATTTCACAGGACACTCTAAGATCAATTGAGAAAATATAAAAGAGAATAACTTTTTTTCGCACTGTACATACATAAACGCGTCTGTTATGGTTCGTGTACATCGGCGACTAGCCGCGGTCGCGCGACCATTTGCGACTGGCGATCAAAAAGCGACAGATGTTCACACCGGCAGAGGTGGCATGCGAGCGACCGGAAGTCGCAAACCCGGAAAGTCAGGTCCGCATCACGTTATCAGCGAGAACTCTGGAGATCGGCACTGATCAGCTTATCGCCGTCAGCTGAGTGCTCGGAGCAAACGAAGCACGCTGCATTTATTGTTTCCATACGTTTCGCACAGCTTCAAGAAGTTTGATTCAAGCGAACAACAAAAGATTGTCATGGCGCTGGTGTGCTATGCCATGGTGTCAGCGGTGGTAGCACAGACGCCTCTAAAAAAAAAGCCGGCGTTGCGTGCAACTGTTCCTTCCCTCGCGAGAATTCGCCGGCCATGCAAGCCACGTTCCTCCTGAGCTGCGCTGAGACGACGAGGATCATTTACGATGGTTGTCTGTGTTAGGAAACGCTCCTGGAAATTAACTAGATTTGCCACAAACACTCATGCAGCACAAACGCGCCTCGAACGCGGTGTTTTTAGTCGGTGCCAAGGCTAAAGCACAAACGCGTTAAAAACACGCTGCATGGATAGCGTTGGAAAGTGAAGTTCAAGACGATAAATGATTCTGAATTCGGGGGAAGATGCACCATCCTATTTAGGGGCGAAGCTCCTTAGAGCGGCACTCGTACGTCCCTCGTAGTAGTAGTATAGTGTGTAACCAGTCTTACATTTTGACCTCCAAGGTGGTGCCGGTGGGAGAGTTCTTCTGTGCGTTGTTGAACAATAAAAAATTCGCAGCGTACGCGTTAACTAAAAGCCCATTGTCCTGTCTCTCACTCCTCCTTAGCAGCCATTGGCATGTAAATTGAGCACTATCTGACAAGAAAGGGTTGCTACGTTATACTCGCTGGGCGTAACCTCCTTGGTTTTAGAAAGGTTTAGCGAGCGTTGGGCCGCAGTGCCATGAATACAGTGATTTAGTATATACCATGAACTCGAGGTGGTTAAAGGTGGGAAGTAGACACGAAGCGCAAGCCGTAAGAAAGTGTGCGTGTGCCTCTTCTCGTTTAGTCCTTGGAATGTCCGCTGGATGGAGGTGCTTCTATATGAGGAATATATGATGAAAAGATGCTAGATGGTGGTACTTGGAATATTGAATAGGCGGAGGATGGATGGACGCAGGAGCAGATGCATGAGCAGGGACGGACGCATGAGCAGGGACGGACGCACAGATAGACGTGCGGACGCACGAAAAGACGCACGAATGGACGGGCGGAAGAAAGCACGGGCGGCCACAGAGACGCACGCATGGACGGACGGAAGCAAGAACGAATGGTAGGACGGATGCTTCGCCCCACTCTTCATCATTCACTCCGTGGATATGCTGCCATTTTTACTCTTCATTTCGAACGTGTGTAGCTTCTTGCGAATGCCGTCACGTAAATTCGGCTCTTTGCTGTAGCTGCTGCGCCCCGCATTCTCCAAGCTAAGTAATCCTTGATGGCCATGGTGCCACAGACCCATAGAAACGCACTAGTTTGTATGTGGTGACCGGAGCCCAGGCAATAAAAAAACTGAGCCTGCATATAAAGAAATGCCGGTGTCACTTCTGGGCATCACTGATTGTTTCCAGCAATTTAGCGACTGCAGTCGTGTGACTGAAAACTGAGCAAGAAGCGACTAGCCATACCAGTCGCTTTGCGAGCATTCGCGAGCATGCACGACTGTTGGCGACGAGTCATATATGGTCAAGAGACCTCTGCTAGTCATCGGTGTGCACCAACGTTTACTGAGGCAGAGCGGAAGGAACGACTCCCTGCATAGGCGCCGACGGGAGTGATGTTACGGTACGAGGCCTTCAGCGTTATTGTATCAGCAATATTAGGCAGCCACAGCACCAACCACGCATGGAATGGATTTTACGAAAAGGGTCATTGGTTTTACGTAGTCACCAATCACACTTTGTTTTTCTTCCAAGCCGTTTGTGATGTGAAGACTGGCTGGTCACCGGTTTCACTTGCAAGGCGATTAGAGTCCCACTTTCGCTGGAGATGTCACTCGCACACAAATTTTTGGTGACTCCACGTGTGGGAGGAGGAAATAACTGTATTAAAGAAAAATGGCAACATATCCACGGAGTAAATGATAGAGAGTGGGGTGAAGCATTCGTCCGTCCATGCGTCCATCTATGTGACCGTCCATGCGCCTGTTCGTGCGCCCGTCCCTGCATTCGTTCATTCATCTGCCCCTGCGTCTGTTCATGCGTCCATCCATGCATCTGTCTGTGTGTCCGTTCGTCCATCTATTCAACACTCCAAGTCCCACCATTTCGCATCTTTTTATCACAAATTCCCCATAAAGAAGCACCGCCATTCAGTGAACATTCCAAGAACTGAACGAGAGGTAGCACACGCACACTTTCTTACGGCTTGCGCTTCGGGTCTACTTCCCACCTTCAACCACCTTGAGTTCATGGTATATACTAGTTCACTGTATTCATGGCACTGCGGCCCAATGCTCGCTAAACCTTTTTAAAACCAAGGAGGTTACGCCCAGTCAGTATAACGTAGCAACCTTTTCCTGTCAGATAGTGCTCAATGTACATGCCAGTGGCTGCTAATGTGGTATAAGAGACAGGAGGATTCAGCTTATAATTTCTTACGGCTGGTGCTTCGTATCTGCTTCCCCTGTTTAACCACCTCGAATTCATTCATGGTATATAGTAGTTCATTGTATTCATGGCCTTGCGGCTCAACGCTCGCTAAACCTTTCTAAAACTAAGGAGGTTACACCCAGCGAGTATAATGTAGCAACCCTTTCTTCTTCGATAGTGTTCAATGTACATGCCAATGGCTGCTAATGGGGATCGCAGCGTGCGCGTTGACTAAAAGCTGAATGCTCCTGTCTCTCATTCCCCATTAGCAGCTATTGGCATGTACATTGAGCACTATTTTTTATTGTTAAACAACGCACAGAAGAAATCTCTCACCGGCACCACCTTGGAGGTCAAATGATAAACTTATTTCGGGTATGTGCCACTGGTGGTTACGTACAACGACAGACGCAAAAGCCATGCCATAAGGAGCTTCGCCCCTAAAAAAACGGCAATATGTGAAAGAATTGTCTCCTTTCCTTAGGTGGCAGCCATGAGTACTTGCGCTTTGGCGGCATCCTCGGCTTGCCGAAGGACGTCGAGTTGCACTTCGGGGTCTGCGCTTAGAAGTGCGGTCTCCCACAGCCCTTCTTTGCTGTATTTTTTATACTGTCCCGTCACTGAGGGGCTACCCCACAGTATATGATTGAGATTCGCCCTCTGATTGCAGAACTTACACAAACTTGAGTATATCTCTGGGTAGATGTAGTGAAAAGTTACCGGGTTCGGGAAAGTGTTGGTTTGTAAGAGGCGCCAAGCCATCGCCTGCTGCTTGCTGAGCGAGGTATGTGCCGGGGGGAATAGGACGCTTCCTAGCCTGTAGTGTTTTGTGATCTCCTCCTAACTAATCATGCGGTCCCTCTCTATTCCCGGACTTCATGCGGCGCCTGTTCAGCCGCCAGTGCTCGAGCCAGGTCGTGCGCGATTTCGTTCCCGCGGAGTAAGTAGTGAGCAGGTGCCCATGTAATGTGAACTACCCGCTCGTCGCAAAAGTTAGCCAGAATTCTTAGCGCTTTCGGTGAGATCCTTCCCTTGGTATAATTTTGAACAGTGGTTTTGGAGTCTATGATCACGACTTGGACTTTTGTGGAGCCTGGTGCTAGTGCTGTAGTCGCCTCCTCCGCCACTTCTGCCCTATCTCTAGGTACACTGTCACTGACGTTGGAATCCCTGTGAATATTCGTAGCTACGTTTACCATGTTTCGGCCATTGTCGTATTCTGCTGCATCTACACAGACCACGCCCCGATTGTTGCTTAACCTTTCATGTAAGCTTTTCGCCCTTTCTCTTCTTCTAGGTGGTGATGCTCAGGATGCATATTTCTAGGTAATAGAGGCACCACGATAAGCCCCCTTGCCTCCGGCGGGAAGCCTTTTTTACCTAGTGTCGCACGTTGTACGTGACGCCAATTGTGTCCAGCCTATGCCTGCCCATAGGGATCTGAATTAACGGATCATACTGTGCCATCTTGTGGGCCTCTATTAGTTCTGCGAGTGTGTTATGTAGTCCTAGAGCCATGAACTTGTCGTTCTACGTATTTAACGGTAGGTATATTGCTTGTTTATATGCTTTCCTAATGATGCAGTATATTTTGCTCTGTTAAGCTGCGTGTAGTTTAAGATATGGGGCGACGTACACACTGCGCCTGACTACAAAAGCCTGGACTAAACGAATTAAGTTCTGTTCCTTCCCATAGTTTTTGTTGGCTAGTCGTTTGATCAGTCTGTTTGTTTGATGGACGCTGTTCTCTAATACGCAAACTTTTTCTTCATTGTGCCCATTTTCAGATATACGGAGGCCAAGAACTCGTAGGTTTGCTGCCGTGGGTATTTCACTCCCCACAGCAAAAATTGTGATGTCCGGCTCTTCCTGTATGCTTCTGCGTCCCCTACATGTGGGCCTATAAATTAGTGATTCCGACATTTCGGGAGAACATTTTATCTCCTTATCTTCTACATATCTCTCTACAGTGTCAACAATCTCTTCTAATATGTTTTCAATGTCGCCGTCACTCCCACCCGTCACCAAGAGGGTGATGTTGTCTGCGTATATGCTATGTCTAAAGCCATCGATATGGTGATGTTTTGTGGGTAGGCCAATCACCGCCTCAATAATTAACAGGGGAGACAGCACCGAATCCTATGGCGTCCCCCTACTGCTCAATTCGATCTCTTTAGACCTTGCCTCTCTGACCGCAATTCTTGCAGTGCGGTCGGATAGGAAGTCTCTCACATATGCGTAGGTGCGATGTCCTATCACCAGTCCCTGAAGATTCCCTAATATGTCTCTGTGTGTGATGGTATCGAAGGCCTTAAAGAGATAAAGGCCAAAGATAGCCTTAGAGTCTAAAGATCTGGTCACCACATAGTTTATTTGATGCTTAATCTGCAACATGATGTCCTGCGTGGATAATTTAGGTCTGAAACCGATCATGGTGTGTGGTAAGAGTACGTTCTCCACTATGTAGCTAGTGAGACGCGCAAAGATGAACTGCTCCATGAGTTTGCCTATACATCAAGTCAGTGACATTGGTGTAAGGTGATTTACCTGTGCTTTCTTTCCCAGCTTCAGAATCATAATGACCTGAGCAGCCTTCCATTGACCTGGAATGGTCCTACTTTTCCAACACTCAATCATGTAGTCAGTGAGGGCCTTAATAGATTCATCTTCCAAGTTTCTGAGCGTTTTATTAGTATTTTATTAAGTCCCGGAGCGGGGTTTCGTCAAGCGAGCTCGAATCTAACCTCGTCCTTCGTTATATCAGCATCGAGTATAAGGCTGTCCTGCCCCCGTAACCGGGAAGTGGTTCTTTCGCTGCGCCTGCGAAGTACTTTTTTCGTAGCCCGTAGGAGAGCTCCTCCTCTGTTCCTGCATAGTTACGTATTACTTGTTGCAGCTTGTGCCTCCTTGCAGTCTTTTTACTTTTCGGGTCTAGTAGACTTCGGAGAATGTTCCAAGTCTTTGACATCTACAATTCTGTATCCATCAAGTTACACGTGGCTTTCCATTGTTGTTGGGTCAGCCTATTCGCATGTACCTCTATCTCCTTGTCTAATGCAGCTACTTTCTTTCTTAAATTACGAGTGTATTTTTTTTCTTTTCCAGCGCTTTTAGATGGTAGTCCTCGGCTCCCAGAGGTGCAACAGTTTGCTGTCCATCTCAGCCATTCCCTCTTCTTCGAAAACAATTTTAGCTGCTTTCTTGACACTCTGTTGGAGCTTCTCTACCCATTTTTCTACTACTACTATGGTATCATCCGAATACTCCTCTCGAATCTTGCGGAAACAATCACCTTCTACAAGTGACACTTTTCTGCCTTTCTTTTTTTGAGGGCTCGCATGCACAATTGTAACAACAATATAATGATCGCTGCCAAAATTCTGCTGCGTGTTTGCCCATCACGAGTCTGATACGTTCTTCGTAAAAGTTAGGTCCGGTGTTGTGTCATTACTGACGCTTGTCCCATTCTCGTGGGCTCCTCGGGATTCGTTATCAGCGTAGGGCCCCCGTGTTGGGCTTCTGCCCATAATTTGTGCCCCTTTATATTCTCGACAGTGTATCCCTAAGCCGTGTGCGGTGCGTTAAAGTCACCGACTATGACGAGAGCCTGTGTCTTCGCTATGCTCAAGGCTTTGCGGAAAAGTGGACCAAACTTGGGCTTCTGTCGTGGTGGGCTATAAATGTTGAGCACGAAAAGGCTTCCCTCTCTCTTACGGCAGGATATTATTTTTATAGGGACGTTGTCTATGCTGTGCATTTTGGTATCATGCTCTAAAGCCGTGAGGTTTCTGTGCACCAGACTTGTGACAGTCGCCTACTCACGAGAAGTACTATACGACTTGTACCCCGTTAACTTTGCCGTCCCCTCGGTCTTCTGCAGGGCGGTGACATCTGGCGCCTCCCTGTTTATCCCGAATGGCTGCAGGGTCCCCTCGTTTCCTATCGTACCCGCGGCGATTCCTCTGTTAAAAATGTACTGGTTACGTGGCACCATGTTTATTCATTGGATGCTCCCCTATGACCTTGCTGGTTTCTATTGTGGGTGTTCTGTTATACGGTTTTGATTTAACCGGCTTCCCACCAGACGATCTCACGTCCTTCGGCGTGCTCTCTATTGCTAATACCCTGTGCTCGAGTCCATCAAATAGTTGCTTTATTTCGACGTGTATGCGTGTAATTTAGTTTTGTAGTTCATCAAACATTTCTATGAACAAACCCTTAACCTCACTTTTCAAAAAACACCGGCTTTTTCAGCTTTTTCCTGCGCCCTCCTTTTGAGTGGCGGTGGCTCTCCGCTCATTTGCGGAACTCCCCACTCATCTTTGGTCACTTCGACACCGAAGCAGACACAGACGTCCGCGTTCACGCGAGTAACTTCGGCCTCTGAGCTATTTATTTATCTATTTACAAATACCTCACAGGCTTCAAGTAGGAGCTATATGTGAGGGAGACTATACATTAGTTATTTGAAATGAACACAAAACAAACGAAAATAATTCAAAATCTACATAATATACAATTGCTAAAATGTTCGATAACATACACTGTGGTCATATGACACTAATATGCGTTATACATTTTTGAACGGTTCGAGATGTCAATGTACAATGAATGAACACGAATATAAAATACATGCTTAGGAAACACTGTCATATATAGTTAGTATTTTATTCGTAAATGCCACGTGATCACGAATGCATACCACATCACCAGGAAGGTTATTCCATCGAACTATGGCACGTGCTAGCGTGGATGCGTTAGATGTTTGGGTGCGGCCGAAATGACGAGCAAAACTATGCTGCTAGGAAGCCTGTGAGATGTGCGATGAGGCTTTGTTAGTGGCAATGTATTTACCTGCGTTTTGTAGATGGACTTTATGGAATAAACATGGGGTAGCTGTCTTCCTGCGCAATTCCAGGGATGGTAGTGATAACGAAGCCTCCCTGTTAGTCATACTAGTATAGCGATTGTAGTTACGCGTAATGAAACGTGCAGCGTGATTTTGCACCGATTATAGTGAGTCGACGAGATAGGCATGGTGAGGTGACCATATGGATGATGCGTATTCGAGTTGTAGACGAACAAATGTTTGATATGCTAGTTTACGTGTAATGGATGCGGCCTTATGAAGATTATTTTCAGGTATCCAAGTGTGCGCGATTCTGTGGCGGTAATTTTTTCAATGTGCGTTGACCAAGATAGATTCGAAGTGAAGTTAATGTCGAGGTACTTATAGTGGTCTGTTGCCAATATAGGTTTATTGTTGAGGAAATAAGTGTAAGTTCACTTTGACTGCTTTCGCGCTAATGTCATTAGTTTACATTTCAGTGTTTACCGTCATCTGCCACTTTGAGCACCAGAATGTGATTTGGTCGAGATGCTGTTGCAATCCAAGATGGTCTGCTGGACTAATAATTTTACGGTATGTGATGCAATCGTTGGCGAACAGACGGATGTTTGCTGAGATATGAGATGGAATGTCAATAATGGAGATGATAAATGATAAATAACCCAGGGCTCTGCCCTGCGGAACTCCAGAAGTAACGTCCCATAAAGAAGATGAGGTGTTACTGACGCATGTAAACTGTTTGCGTGACGACAGAAAGTTACCGAGCCCAGATATGGTTAGAAAATCAAGATTAAAGGAAGAAAGTTTAGTAATTAAACGACAATGTTCAACACGATCAAATGCTTTAGAAAAATCCACGTATATGCAGTGTGTGAGTTGCCAACTATATTAGAATGAAAATCATGGGTGAATTCAAGAAGCTGGGTTTCACAACACAAACCCTTTCTAAAGCCATGCTGTTGGGGAAAAAGTAATGGATAATTGCTAAATGCTGGAAAATATTAGATGCAATGATGTGTTCAAGTATCTTACAAATAATGCTAGTGAGGGATATGGGTGGGTAGGTGTTTACATCACTTTTATTTTTAGATTTGAAGATAGGTATCACCTTGCCAATTTTTCAATCATGTGGAAGTGTACCAGTGGATAATGATTGATTAGGGATGTGATAAAGGATTAAACTGCAAAAAATAATGGTTAGTTGGAGAATCTTAGTGATGATAGCATAAATACTAGAGCTTGTGGATACTTAAAGTTTCTTTATTAGGGATGCGATACCCCCGACTGTTAATTCAATGCGGTTCATATACCTATAAGTGACGTCGGTGACACTAGGAATATTGGAGCAGTCTTTTTTTGTAAATACGAATGTAAAATATTGGTTTAGGACTTCGGCACATTTTTCTTCTTCTATGAAATTACCCTTTTCATCTTGTAGTGCTGAGTTGACTGGAGAAGTCGAGGAAATAGCATGCCAATTTTTCGCGGGGATTGGTAGTCCGCAGGGGCTGTAAGTCAAGCAAAAAAAAAACCATTCTTAGCTTTACAAACGGCGTGACAGTATGTGGTTTCAGAGGATTTTCGTTTCAACCAACGTGCAGGAGTGTTTAGTCGCTTAGCTGTTTTAAAAAGCGTTTCTTTTTATTTTGTAGAGTTCGTAGAGTTCTGTGATACTATGACTTTTCACGTTAAATCAGAATGAGATTAGTGGTATATGAGCATCCATTAATGGCAGTAGCTTGTGTTTGAAGGTTGTCTATTTTGTAGTTGTCCAGTCGATAATAGTTAGGTTAAAATTTAGTGGTCACTTAAGCCATCAATGACAGAAATGGCTCTAGTAACCTGGAGATTTGACGCCAGAATGATATTGATTGATATGTGGGGTTTAACGTCCCAAACCACTATATGATTATGAGAGACGCCGTAGTGGAGGGCTCCGGAAATTTAGACCACCTGGGGTTCTTTAACGTGCACCCAAATCTGAGCACACGGGCCTACAACATTTCCGCCTCCATCAGAAATGCAGCCGCCGCAGCCGGGATTCGAACCCGCGCCCTGCGGGTCTGCAGCCGAGTACCTTAGCCACTAGACCACCGCGGCGGGGCGCCAAAATGATATTGAGGGTGCTGGTTTCTCGGGTAGGTTGGTCTACTAACGTTACCAATGAAAGCTCGAGGGTGAGTGTAATGAATTTATCCGAGAATCGAAAGCTATGGGTTAAAGAGGGCCAGGTAATGTAAGGGTAATTAAAATCGCCCGCTAACAATACAGTTGATTTGGGATATTTTTCTGAAATAGCGTCGAGATTGGCATGCAAGTCGGAAATGAAGGAACAAGGACTGTCTGGTGGTCTGCAACAGGCTACAATTAATGACTTAGTGAAGGATGACGTGATGCAGACCCATAGAATCTCCAGCAGGCTTGAAATGTCTACAATAATTGATGTTATGCTGTTTCTAGGGCAATTAAAACGTCACCTCCTTTTTTCCTTTCGTGATCTTTGCGACAGACCACGTAGTCGGTGTGTGGTAAAATCTCTTGGCCTAAGATACCCGAATCCAGCGAAGTTTCTGTGAGAGCTAGTATATCACACTCGCAATTTTCAGGATGGAATTCTAGTTCAAATTGTTTGGACAGAAGGCTGTGTATGCTTTTATTTTTGTTATATATAAATGACCTACCAAACCGCGTTACGGTCCCGATAAGGTTGTTTGCCGATGATTGTGTTGTTTATAGCAGAATCGAGACTGAACATGACCAAGTTAATCTAAACAACAATCTTCAAAGAATAAAGGATTGGTGCGAAGAATGGCAAATGAGTTTGAACACAGAAAAAAACACTCTTTATGACTATAACTAGAAAGAAAGCACCTCTAGATTACAACTACCAGATTGGCTATGCTTTCCTCAAGCGTGTACAAAACTATAAATATCTTGGGTTATGGTTCACGCCCGACCTCCGGTGGAACACTCATATTGATAATGTATGCTCCAGGGCTACCAAGGCATTGTATAGCCTTAGACGTAGCCTTTATACCGCCCCATCTGTTATAAAGTGTCTTGCTTACAAAACCCTTGTCAGACCTATTATCGAATATTCTAAAATTGTCTGGGACCCTTACACAAAGACAAACTGCAATAAAATAACAAAAATACAGCGACTTGGTGCGAGATTTATTTTTAATAAATATGGCCGACATCATTCTCCTACTGAACTCTGTAAAAAAGCTGGACTGGATAGTCCTGAACTTAGGACGAGGATTGGGCGTCGGAAATTCCTCTTCTAGTTAATTCATAATCATTTTAAACTAAACTATTCAGATTACTTCCAGGTCAACACACAAGAACACTCCAGACATCGCCATAATATGTACATACCACCCCTAGTCCCACGTAACGATTGCTTTAAGTTCAGCTACTTTCCACGTGCTATTGAAGATTGGAATATGCTGCCAGAGTCTATAATTGGTTGTTCCTCGCTTACATTATTTGAACAGAATCTAAAACGTTTATTTTCTGAATAACAGTGACAAATGTTTTTTTTGCGTGCGTGTGTACTTTTTGTTGGTTGCATGATTCTGCAGTAGTTGTCTTTCAAATCTTCAGCGCGGTGCAAAAGTGCCGCCTCAAATGTGTCATGTGCTGTTCTGCGCGTATGTATTGCATCGCATGTGTGTTCCATTTCTTGTTATGTATAACTTCGAGTTGCTGGTCACAATAATACCGAGAAATTATCTCGAGACCTGTACGGTACTTCTTTTTCGCAAATAATTGTTTGTACTTCCACCCTGTAACGGCCCACTTCTGGGCGAACAGTATAAATAAATGAAATGAAATGAAATGAAATGTTAGTATAGGCGAAAGATAAACGTCGCGGCGCATTATTTTGGCGCTGTAGTTGTGAAAAACGCATGGTATTTGCAGTGTGATTCCGTACTAGCTATGGCGTAGAATAACAACTGCAAATGAATTGGCATTGTAAAAATATGAGTTATTATCAATTCGCAGCTTATCAACGTTCAGTTTGTATGGCATATGCCCTTTGATTTCGCAAAATAGCGCAAGTTCTTTCTAGCAACTCACGTCTGCAAGGAAAAATCTTTGAGTGCTGCTAGTTTGCTGCCTTTCAGCTTGAATGCATTTTCTAAGACACTCTGCTTGTCCCTGAAAAGCGCGAGTTTACTGATAATTGGCCTGCACTTGTCAGCGTTTTGCTTTCCAAGGCGGTGTGAGCGTTCAATTTTTGATGGTTTGCGGCACGTTGTCATCTGCGAAGAACTACTCGACGACGGAAAAAAAAATGTCTGGTGCTTGTACGGGCCATAACAAAACTGAGGCCCTAGTTGTATGGATGCCCCTTCCAAATCGACAGTGACCACCACTCTTTCTGCTGGCTAGCGAACCTAAAAGATCTTTCGGGCCGTTTCGCACTATGGAGCCTTCGGTACTGGAATTCGATATAACAATGGTTTACAAGTCTGGCCACAAACACACCAACGCTAACTTACTTTCCCGCACACCCATCGAGATCGCTGCAGAAGACAAGGATAAAGACTTCAGCAGCCCTGCTATTCTCGCATCATAAACGTGGCTGAGCAGCAACGCGAACACTTATAACTACAACCACTGACCTGATACCAAGAGGGACTTCGCCCACTAGCCCCACGTCAGTTTGCGCGCAATTTGTCAATTTTTATCAACGCCAAGACATCTTCTACAAGCGCAACTTTCATCCAACGAAAACTGTTTACCTCATCGTCATTCTTCCTGCTCTTCGCGATGATATTTTGCGTGCTTGTCACGCAAGCAATAGTAAGGGAATCTTGGCTTTGCGTGAACTCTGGCGCGGATCAAGGACAAATACTACTGCGGAAACTTACAAAAACCGTCCGGCAATGCGTCAAGACATGCACAGCTTGCTAGTGCCGCAAAACTCCAGCGATAAAACCAGCCAGTCCATCTAAGTTTTTACGATTCCCTCATGCACCTTGTGAAAAAGCCGGGATGTATTTACTCGGCCGATTTGCGAAGTATATAGCTGGTAGCCGCTTAATTGTGGTTGCCACTGAATATTTGACCAGATACTGCGACACACAAGCCGCCCAGCAAGTAACTGCTTCCGATGTGGCTAATTGTTTATCGAGAACATTGTTCACCACCACAGTGCTGCCACTGTCGTCGTCACAGACCATGGTAATGCTTTTACGGCACAGTTTCTCCGAGAGATCCTGTTGCTGAGCGGCACGACGCACCGAACAGAAACTGCGTACCACCCGCAGACTAACCAGTTAACTGAACGCCCTAACAAAACGATTGCAGATATGCTTTCGATGTAGGTCGCCAAGTATCACGAGAATCGGGATGAAATCGTCCAGTATATAACATTTGCCTACAACACGGCGCTGAAGGAAACCACCGGCTTTGCTCCTTTTCGTCTAGCTTACGGACGCGACTTCACCACGATGCTTGACACCATGCTGCAACCAATTCTGCCGGACATGAATACACCCGACGCAGATGTATTTGTTTTGAGTGCTGAAGACGCCCAGCAGCTGGTGCACTTTCGCACTTTATTGAGGCGAAATCAAGATGCTCGCTGGTACAACACCCACCACAGAGCAGTAATATACGAACCAGGTGCCCTAGTCTGGGTTTGGCCCCGCCGCGGTGGTCTAGTGGCTAAGGTACTCGGCTACTGACCCGCAGGGCGCGGGTTCGAATCCCGGCTGCGGCGGCTGCATTTCCGATGGAGGCGGAAATGTTGTAGGCCCGTGTGCTCAGATTTGGGTGCACGTTAAAGAACCCCAGGTGGTCTAAATTTCCGGAGCCCTCCACTACGGCGTCTCTCATAATCATATAGTGGTTTTGGGACGTTAAACCCCTCATATCAAATCTAGTCTGGGTTTGGACTCCCATACGTCAGAGAGAGAACGCTGTGTCGGTGCTTCAGAATCTACCGAGTTCCTAATCGCCTCGGGGAAGTCAACTCCCAAGTTGTCCTACGATACACGTCGCACCGTTTTTGTAGACCATGCTCCTCGCATGTGGTTCACGTTTTCCAGGATAAAGCCTGACGATTCGCGTTGACTGCATATCACGAACTTTGTGATGTGGCACTTAGCTTCAAGACAACTGCAGATTTCTTTCTCGCTTTTTTTCATCTCGCCCTTTTTCTTTTCAATAGACACATACATTTTCGACTACCTTTCGTTGTTTTCCCGAGCCGTTGCATTCATGCAATGCTTCTTTTTTTTTCTTTGGGGAGAGCATCATGCCACGCTGTGTTGGTGGCAGAAAAAAAGAGCGAAGAAGTAAGTAGCTGCTGCGGCTGGGTAAACAGTCGTTCACTTCAAGTTCCGGTCAAGTGTTTCCTCTCACGACAATATATGCATTATACAAAAGTTAGCCTTCATGAACTACATGCAGAAGCGTAGTAAAAAAAGGCGTGCTTGGGCTTCGTGGCCTTGGCTCTGCTGTCACAGAAAGCTGTCGCCGAGTATAGGCGTCAAAAAGAAATGATAGAAGAAAACATCACATTATGACGTCACCATAAATAATCATCATGGTATCACAGTGAGTGAAAGTTTGCGACGTCCCCATCTCGTCAAAGATCTTGCAGGACGTCATGTTACGCAATGCCACATCATGCTGCTACAAGATCCTCATTTGGGTGCAAACAAAAACGAACAACGCCCGACCTCATGCTAAAAAAATAAAGACGGCACTTGGCAGTGGCACGTGACCCAATGGCTAATGTTTCTTGCAACTTTATAGACTATTTTACGTATGGTTGGGTTTGAGTGCCCACATGTTATGTTGTTGACTTTTCTGTTTTGTATCTTAAAGAACTAATGAAACTGTCTTACGATAAATGCATATGCATATAAATGGTTTGGTTGGTGCATACGATGTTTCATGGCCTGATTAATTGTCGTTGCAATATACAAAACAAGAAAAAAATGGTTTACTAGCGCGAAATGGCGGCGCTCATATGTATATTGGGAAATAGTTTATTCGTCAACCTAGAATAAAAAAAAGGATATGGGTTTCACCTTCGAATCATCTAAGGTGAAGGCATGATGGACCCTTTGAGTTTTTGATGCACCAACTAACCTAGCAGTGCATTTTGTTAAACTTTTATTAGTTTACAAATTATTGATTCTTCTAAACTTAGAATAAAGTTGGCAGTAAATAAGATAATATGATCATCAAACGTTGCAATATCCTTGTTTTTACTAGAACCAATGAGCTGACTTCTCGTGAATGCACTGCCATATCTATTTATTCAAGCAAATGCCGATGATCCACTTTCAAGTATTTTCGATGAATGTGGTTTTTCCTGTTTGTATTGAGAAAAGTTGTTATACTTTTGACGTTTCCCGTTAGAAATATTCATAATAAATTTAATGCATTGAGACCCTCAAATTGAAGTTCGCAATTTTGCAGGACTTTGTTGATGGCAACATCACCAACCCCCACGGCCTTTTCCTAGACGGAGTGGTGAGAACAATTTACCAACCTTACTTCCACAATTACGAAAAATATTTCTAGATATCACGTTGTCGAGGGTGTGTTCCAAAAATATCTAAAATAAAATTTAAGGGAAGCTTCTGGCTCAACGGCTGCGCACGAGATAACACCAGCACAAACAAAGGTGGGGACTGGAGGATACCTGAGGTTGCAGCATGCCAGTTTTTCCTACTACTTTATTTTTTTTCATCATACTTCTATATCTATAGCCTAAATATTCAGCATGTTCGTAAAACGAAGGGAAGGCTCAGCATTATGCAAAAGAAGTGCAACTACGCATATTACGATAAAACTCTTATTATTCTCGAAAAGAGTGAAAGTGTTCTTTTACATTTGGGTATACCTCAATAAAGTAGAACTTAATTAGTGAAAACCGTGTATTAAGGCTGCAAGTCTTGAACAACCTGCTAAAAAGAACTGTATAACCAAATCCCACTGAAAAGATGCTGGTTACTCAAAATAACGCTCGAGATTTCCCTCGGCCGTTATGAAGCACACGCCGGCTAATGGATCAACACTGTGTACTATATATACAGCCCAGCAGTGGAAGCCGGCTGGGAAATTTTTGTAGAGCGGCTTTTCATGTCAGGCACCAATTGCGCGCTTCCCCCAGAGCCAGGTTGTTAACACTCACTACCGCACTTCTATGGCCTCTTGCCGAAATTAAAGATGGGCTTCAATCAAACTTGGGAACCTGTTTAGTCAGTAAAGCTGTGCTTCCCCCTTATCGAATATAACACAACGTAGCCTCCAGCGATATTGTGTAATGGTTTGCATCAATCATACCAAAGAACAGTGCACACGTGTTCACGCTGTTATTCTGAAGTTCTAAATATATGTAACCCTCCCAAGGCGTTATTACCACTCTGATGAAATAATTTGCCAGGGTGGTTCTTCTCCGCACGGTAAACGCACACGACCAGTGGTGTTTCCCATAGTTCTAATAATCTGGCGTTAGCACGTATACATTGCCTTCACACGTTTTGTGATTTTCTGTGTTTGGGAAAATGGAGTGTACCATGTGTGATTTCAACGGCCCCACCAGTCTTCGTCACTGACCGCAGAGACAATACTTATCCTTCTGCTCATGATTTTTGTGTAAAATGTCGAATCATCTGGCGCATCAGTGAATAGGTAACAACGAAATTACGAAGTTGAACTGAACACGTTTATAGGGAGCACACAAAGTTCATGCTGTAGTTTGCCAAGCATTTAACAAAATTAAGAAAGTACAATTTTTATGCGCATTTTAAACAAAACTAAAGATTTTTTGGATTCGAACAATTGTTTTTCGTTGACAGATGTGAACGAATCTTGGTATCCGAATCACAGAACACTATATATTATGTATACATCCCAGCAGTGGAAGCCGGCTGGGAAATTCTTGTGGAGCGTTTTTTTCGTCATCCTTCGTTTGGGCGCAAAAATTTTTTTCCTACACTACGACGGGAAAGTGCTGTCAGGAAGACATTGCGTTTGCAAGATAGAATCGCAGATTTAAAAGACCAGTGGGTCATTCCAGAAAAAAATATCAGCTACAAAAAATTTAGAGACCCTCAAGTTTCACCTTTATCAGTTCAATGCAATAGCAGTATCTGGTCCCTAGTGTATTCTGTGTAATAGGTAGCATATTTTAAAGTACAAGTAATGGTGCGCGTGAAATGTTTTCGAACTTGCCATGCGACCTCTACGTCAAGAGAATACGCGCCATAACGTGTATGGCTTTTTAGTGGCTGGCCAGCTATAAACCACGGGGTAGTTATAAACACCTCTTTTAATGCCTGATGGCAGTGTACGCTCATAACAGTCAATATTACTGCGCAATTGCACATTGTATTGTCAAGCCCAATACACAGTCATGCAAGTCTTTTGTAGAGCATGGTTATTTTCACTGTACTCACAAGCACAAAAGGTTCTTTTCACTGCATTTCCAAACAGACGCATGGCTGTGTGGTAAAGTTTCGCCTTTTAGCGCAAACGGCTGGGTTTCAATCCTCACTCGGACTTGGAAAGTGTCATTATATATTCCATTTGCATCATTATCGACTTTTTGGTCATGGACAAAATGAATACTTTTCGACACAACCAACGACGCCGACACTCACGCCGACTCCAAAATTTCTGAGAAAGAAGCTCTTTAATACTTTAGCGCTAAAAGTTGGCACGATGAGAGAAATTATGCAGCATATTTCTGTGAAAGACAACAGTTGACGTTTTAGCTGTGTTCCCGCGAATAGAACAGACTTGGGTGATGACCCCGCAAAGCATTCAAAGAGCAGTTTTGTAGCGTGAGCTACCCTGGCCCAGATTAAACAGGTTTGTGTGACCTACGGTCAGCAGTACTGCGCAACTATGAGGATCAATGACGTCACACGGAGCACACCAGGCACGCCGAAGACCTGGGAGCCCCTGAAGTGACGTGTCACTAGCGGGCAGCGCTTCACTCGTGTGAGATCACTCGCTAACTAGCTCTTCAATTTGTCCACCCACCCGTCATTTGTTCGTCTGGCCATTCATCTGTAGTCATCCAGATGTCCATTCACCCGTGCTCGTTCGTCTGTCCATCAGCCCGTGGTTAGTCCCTGGATCAATTCGTTTATGCGTGGTTCGTTTGTCCACCCGTTCGTTCATGGTCGTGTGTCCAGTCATCTGTTCCTGTCCGTTCGTACGTGGTTCCACCGTTCGTTGAACTGTCTGTTCATCTTTCCATAGACCACGCTATGAATATGTGACGTATGAACTGATGGTTGTTAGAAGTAGATGAGGAAGAAGTGCAGAATAGAACAAACATGGTGTATGAGCCAGGCCACGTCGCCCATTCATCATAGCGTCACGTATATATTCTGGCATATCCGAGCTAAGCCCTCGCGAATTTTCTGTATAGTAAAAAATACTCAGAGTGAGCTCTACAACGCGTCTTCTGTAGTCAGTTCGGCTGTGACGTCTGCACGGCGGACCTTCATGGCAGTGATCTTCATTAGAACCTCAAGTAGAACGGTGTGACGATAAGTATTCGCCAAAGCTGGTCGTTACAATTAGGTATTGCATTTGGTGTCTTGAGTGTCCAGTAACTGTTTTGATTTGTATACCATAGCTGCTCTAATTGCTGTACTTTTATCAGTCACTTCAGTATATTTAGCACGAATATGCTGAACATATCATCTTAAACAACTGCTGGTCAGTTGATATTTCCATCCTCGGTAAACCTTAAAACCAACAAAGATTCACATTTTCTGCTCGTATTCATGGTTCGCTGTATGGCCATGCTAATAAGTGTCTGTAATTTAGTTTCAATACTTTTTATATAGTATAGACCCATGCCTTCTGGCGGTGTAAACATTCATTCCTATACGCTTTTGTCATAGCCAGCTCCGGCTGCACTGAGGGCGAAAGCATTTTGTGTTTCCATAGTCGCGTCCATTTATCCCACCATCTAAGCTTTTGGACGTTGGAAGCTGTTGTATCCCTTTCTTTACAGACACTCTCAGCAACCACGCGGTTGTTGAGAGAGTGTAAAAAAAGAAACAGAACAAAGAAAAGAAAGAACAGAAATGTGATTAATCGCTCTGTTTTATACCTCTGATATTGGAATCAGTATAACACACAAAATTCTGACGTGTCGTCATAGAAGTAGTTCAATGTTTATTACACATTGATATATAATGCGTTTTCATGCTTAGTGGCTAGAGCATTTTTAGTTGTTGATACACCCATGTTGATATCTGTTGGCACATCTTATCGACAACGACTACCAACAACTTGCGACCGCTATGCATTTAGCGGAGACACAGCTGTCACCAGAGCAACGTCAAAATCATACCTAAACCACCAGCGATCACAATTCATTCAAGCGAAACAAACAAGTTTTCACTCAGTCGTTTTCCAACTATTGGTCTGCTGCAGTAAAGGAGCATAATTTGCGGGTCAGCGACCATCCTACATGTGGATATGTGCTTAGCGTGCAGCGTCCTGCTGATAGGTCGCATCTGGGAAGATACGACCATTTTGATTCTGCCGATTCTGTCTGCCGGTAAAACAGACAGTTGGGTCGCCACGCAGTCAACTCCACAAAGTGAGAGACAGACTTCTTAGCTTAAGCCGTGAATGCGCAAGGACCGCCGCTTCACCCAGGCATTTCCATCACTGCACTGTACTCACGCAACATTCGTCCGTCGACTTCGTTGCATTGTAGCGGCGCTTAATCCAACACTTCTCGTTGTCGGTATATCATCAGACTCGAATCACTAAATGGCGGAAATGCATCATTGTTGCTTATTGAAGCTGCGCTATACTGCACACGTTAGCACGACGCAAAAGACGAAGCATAGCTGCGTCTTCGCCGAGTCAAGTCAGCGCGTAGAGCGCGTCGCAAAAGAGGCTCTGCTTGTGACCTGCGAATGTAGCATCAGGAACCTCGTGCGAACTGATTGCGGAGGCAAGGCTACACATTGTTTCAAGTAGGGCCAACGCCACTTAGGCGGTTTTGGTAGGCCGCTCCAATGCTATAGCCTCCGCTCATATGCTGGCGTAAAGGCACCAAAGGGCGGGGTGGGGAGTATTGACGTGCGCGCCGGCTTCTCCAGTCTTAGAAAGTGGCACCACATGCAGAAACTAAGAGTGTGAGTACAGAGTGAAGGAGTGTGAGATATATAAAGCATGTCCGAAAAGCGGTACGGTAATGCGCCGATAGCTCACTCGTCAAAATGCGCGCTTTCTAATGACGCGAACTGAGAGATTGGTTGTTCGATTCATGTGTCTTCGAATTTGCGCAATTTCTTTGTTCTGTTTGATTTCTTTGTATTCTCATCATGTATATTTTAACAACGTTATATACGGGGCAGAAACACGTCAGTAAAGTCTTGCTGGACCCCGGCATGAAACACTGTTCAAAAGCGAGCAATTTACAGTGGCCTTCAGTTTTTCCCTTCATGATATAAAAAAAAGAACACTGCTGGTGTTTTCTTTTTGCCGCCTTTTTGAATTACCGCATAAACCCTGTTTTCGTTGTATCCTTGGTATTGAACTTGCCACGTTAATTTTATTATGCGCACTTCATAGCCTTGTCACCCATTCATGCATCTGGTGAGGTTTAATCACGCTCACGGTAAAGCGCTTAACAGAAGCCATAAGAGAGCTATCAATGCTACAAGCCGGAATAAATTGAACGAGGAATGTCTAAACTGTACAAGTAACACAAATAAATAATAAGTAATCACATGAACTATATATTACAGAAACAAATACGAAAACCACCGTCTATAACTGGGCCGTGCCAGGAAGCGCCCCGCCACTTCGCCGAGTGATTGGATGTCCCCCATCCCCCGTCCCTCCTCTCCACTCTACGCTTCTCCGAAGATGCGTCAGTGCATCTGATGGGGGAATCAAGCGGATTGAACACGCTAGCATACGACAGCCGCAACAAGTAAAAATCGATAAAGCGCAGCGAAAACTAGCGCTCATGTAAGGCTCCAAGTTTGCGAACCTTTTTAGCAAAGTTCTACCTATGCATGTGAAATCTTATGTGTTGAAGCTTGAAAATCTTGCATGTTACCAAAGCGTCGACGACGATTCGCTAAACAGAGCCGCTGGGAACCCTATGAACTGGACGCTCCCGGTGCCCATGCTAATCACGTCCCCACATTTCACCGTACTGGAGTGGCCGTACGTCTTTATAGTGAAAGCTGTGTATGGCTAGGGGAAACAAAAAAAAAAACCTTTCGGCATCGGTGTCCCGGAAGGGCTTCAATGGCTGTGCTATCAGGTGCGTGGTTCACAGCGTCATACCCAAGCACGCCACCGTTTGGGTGCGCTGTGAGTGACTTTGTCCATCCCGTCACAGCCGTGGTGTCGAGCACTTTCGGTTTAGTTTCTTCTAAAGCCTTCCACATGGGTAAGCCATGGACAACTCTGGAAGAGCATCGACAGTGGAAACGTGAAATAGCTAGCATTCGTCGGGCTGATGGTGCAGTCCGGGTACAGAAACAGGCCCGGGTGACCGAGGGCTGGCAGCAACTGCGCACTGATCATTCGAGGTAAATCGCGAATGGGAATGCAAGCGCCGGGGGTGGGCGGATCATGCAGAACACGCCACCGAGTTTACTTGCGATGCCTAACGCTTGCGAGAATGCCGCACCGAACACGCGACGATGAACCGTTCACGTGATTGAGGTTTCAAACGTGTTGATTGCGGGAGCGCATCACTGCGGAAAACAAGGTGAAGTGCACAGAGCTCGCAATGTTGTCAACCCTGGAAGCCGTGCTAAGCCGTCCTACAGGTTTTCCCGCTCAATTTATTCCAAGCGCTAGCCAAATTAATCTAGGCGCCAGTCAATTTAATCCAGCTGCCACTCAAATTAATCCAGGTGCCATTTATTTTAATCCAAGTGCCACTGAAATTAACCCAACCGCCAGCCGATTTAACCCAGACGCCAGGAAATTTAATCCTGATGACATTGTGACTTCAAAACGACCCAGACTTTTCGGGAATGCGTAGAGTGAATAGCTTTGGAATGAATTCAAGAGGGAAAAACCATAAATGAGTCACTAGTCACACAATGTGACTCGTGCGATTTCATCACGCCTATCACCCGCGTAAGCACTACTCACACCTTCGACATGCATATCAAAGGAAACGCCATTCACACAGTAATAACTTGATACCTATTCACCAGGCCAATGATCTCATCACGAGTGACTCAGGTGACGTCCTCACGCATACCACACATGCACGCACTGTCTTAACCTTCCATCATGCATACCAAATCAAACGTCTTCGAAAGGGCAGGAGCTTGATACCTAAAAGTCGGCCAAGCCACCGGATCATCAGTGACCCAGGGGACGTCACCACCCATATCACCCGCGCACGTAATTTACTAGCCTGCCGACATGCATACCAAACGAAACGTCTTTGAGGGAGCAATAACGTGTTACCTAAGACTCAGCCAACAGATTTGATCACTAGTGACACAGGTGATGTCATCACGCCTATGACCCACGCACGCAATATCTAACCTGCCATCATGTATACCAAACGAAACGTCTTTCAGAGGGTAATAACTGTAATAACTTGAACGCTGCCAATCGGCCTAGTAACGTGATCACTAGTGACTCGTGTGACGTCATCGCGCCTGACACCCACGCACGTAGTGTCTAACCTGACTTCATATATATCAAACGAAACGTCTTTGAGAGAGTATTAACTTGAAAGCTGTCACTAGGCCCAGTGACGTCATCACTAGTGACTAGCGTGACGTCATCTCGCCTAAGACTCATGCAATCACTCTCTAATGTGCCTTGATTCGTATCAAAGAAAACGTCTTTGAGAGGGTAATAACTTGAACGCTGTCACTAGGCCTAGTGACGTCATCACTAGTGACTCACGTGACGTGATCATGCCTATCACATACGCACGTGGTGTCCTAACCTGTCTTCATGCATATCAAACGGACGTCTTTGAGAGAGTAATAACTTGAACGCTGTCACTAAGCCCAGTGACGTCATCACTAGTGACTAGCGTGACGTCATCTCGCCTAAGACTCACGCAAGCACTCTCTATTGTGTCTTCATCCATATCAAACAAAACGTCTTTGAGAGGGTAATATCTTGAACGCTGCCACTGGGCCTAGTGACGTCATCACTAATGACTCACGTGACATCATCACGCCTATCACACACGCACGCGGTGTCCAAACCTATCTTCATGCATATCCAACTAAACGTCTTTAAGAAAGTAATAACTCGAACGCTGTCACTAGGCCCAGTGACGTCATTACTAGTGACTCGCGTGACGTCATCTCGCCTGACACCCACGCAAGCACTCTGTAACCTGCCTACATGCATATCAAACGAAACGTCTTTGAGAGAATAATAACTCGAATACTCTCACTAGGCCTAGCGACGTGATTACTTAGTTGCAGAAAGCCTTTAGATAGGAACGAAGGATGGATCAAGACAATCACAGTGAAGAAAACTAGAGGGCTTTCACCTTCGAGTCGTCTTAGGTAAATGTATAAGAAACCATGTAAATTATATTGCTCCATTTCTTGATCACGCTATTTAGATACATGCATCTGTGTAGTCTTACCATCCATTTGTATTCATTCATAACCCGAAGTCTTTGTGTAAGGGCGTTGTTTTGCTCTAAAGTACTGTTCCGCCCTTTGCTTTCATCACGCGAAACAAACCAATATCTTCTGAGACACCTTCGTTGGAGGCGCTCACGGGGCCCCCCTAGTGTCGATTGGCCGAATCATCCTAGGCCACTTTCTAAGCCGGAAAAATATTGTGCCTTTACCACCACCTAGGCTCATTAATGAACATTCGCGCAGGGAGCAAGAAGTTCTTGTACACAATTTGCTTACTGCAAATAAACAAAAATAAAAAAAACGTGGTTGTGAGAAAAGGACAGCATACATTTTATTCACTGCCATTTCAGTGATTTGCCCGCAATTACAGTGAACAAGAATATTATGTAGTGGTGCGACTGGCTGAGCTGCAACGTCAGCTTTCACGCGGATACCGCCATTTGGTGCCGCTGCTACTTTTCATGCCAGCTTCGACTGCGTTGTCGGGCCGTCGCGGACTCCTGCAGAGCTGCGGACGTAGTTATTTTTAACGCGCACGCGCACGTGCTTTCTGGTTCGTGCAAACATAAAATTATGAGGTTAGTCACTGCGTGGACAGCCTGGCAAAAGCGTTGGCACGGGATCAGAAACCAATGACGGTTTTCTTTGGTGAATGCGCACGTCGTTGCTGTTTTTCAGGTGCACGTATTCCCACAGGATGTATCTTTGCTCGACATTATGGTCGCAAACCACTGAAATTTTGGTCAGAGGCTTGTCAACCCTCCGGAGGTCGCGCTCCCACTTTCTGCGCAGATCATCATCCCTAGGATCTACGAACAGCGACGCCTTCGGAGCGCCCCGATAACTTATTGGGTGACCCGGAGCAAAGCAGTAAAAATGCATTCTGCGCTTCGACATGTTGCAAGCTACGTGCTTGTTGTTACGGGATATCTCACAAAGTACTGACTCCACTCCGGTACTGACGAGAGAATGCAGCAGACTGCACGGGCACACGTGCAGTAGAGTAGCTTGTTAGAATTGGAAATGCAACAATCCGGCCTGCAAGAAACGCTCATAGGCTTCGCTCTATAACGCGGCCCGCGTCCCGGAAGAGCACGGTACACGTATCGAAAGAACACTTGTTGAGAAGCACGCACACGATTGATTGATTGATTTAATCTTTTTTTGTTCCTGAGAAGACGCTGGTGAGATCCCGCGCCACCCGGATAATCCCACGTAGCAATCATCAAGCCGAGCTTCCCGTTCACGGGCACTCTGGGCGGCCAGGGTGTGATCGTTAAGTTCGGGGCTGCGTAAAAGCGCAGCCCACCTGTCCTCGCTGAGGGCGGAGCCGATTGCTTAACATTCCCACAACAAATGATTTAATGTTACAAAAAGTCCACAGGGGGCCAATCCACACTTGGATACCGTTCAGGGTACAAGGCATGAAGAACCGCAGGGTTAGGATACGTACTGGCTTGCAATAGTCTAAAGTGAGCCTGCGTCCTGCACCAGGCAGGGTGTGGGAGGGGAATACCTTTCTTGACAAATAGAAGGGCTTTGTTATTTCGTTGAACGTAAGTAAGGGTTCCCAGCGAGGCAGAGGGACTGCGGAGGCGGCGCGGTCAGCGAGTCCTTGCACGGCCTCGTGTGCGCCTCGTTAGGGTTAGAGGTAGAGCCCTCCATTGACCCCAGGTGAGTGGGAAACCAAGTGAATGAATTGGGCGTTATACTATTGACGCTTTGGAGAATGCGGAGAGCCTGAAGGGCTACCATCCCGGTTTCATCGGCTTTGATGGCCGCATTGGAGTCGCTGTATATGGACTCTCTGCGACTATCTAGCATAGTCAGCGCGATTTCAACCTGTTCGGCTACCACGGGCTTCGATGTACGTACCGTAGCGGAGCAAGTGAGCCTGGAATTTAAGTCGACGATGGAAACAGCGAATCCCTCTTGTAGAACATAAGGCGTAGCATCCAGAAAGCATGCATTAGTGTGGTTGACACGGATGTGCTCGAGCAGAGCTCTACCCTTGCCCTACGTCGACCGACGTTATGCACAAGGTGAACACTGCGGGTAATGGGTGCGTTGCGCACTTGAGACCTCATGTTTGTGGGAATCTGCATGGAATCGGGGCACTGGTCAATAGAGTTGAGGCCCAAATCGTCAAGTATATTGTGGCCCGATTTGGTTTCGGAAAGCCTGAGCAGCTTTAAGTGCTCTTGGGCCTCAATTATCTCTTCAAGTGGATTGTGAACACCAAGCTTGAAAAGGGTTTCAGTGCGAGTACTTACAGGCAAGCCGAGAGCGAGCTTGAAGTCCTTGCTTACGAGAGAATGGAGCTTAATCATCTCTGTAACATGCCAAATATGCATGGCCGCCGAGTACGAAAGATGGCAGAGCACAAACGCATGTATGATGCGGATGAGATAGTCTTCCTTGATATTCTTGTGTCTGTTGGTGATCCTTCGGATGAGGCCGAAAGCACTTTCCGTCTTGGTAGTTATCTGTCTGAGTGCTGCTCCGTTAGAGTGGTTAGCCTCGATATACATTCCCAATATTCGGAGCGAATCCAGTATGGGCACTGGGGACTCGTCACCAGTCAAAAGCGGTGTTTCAAATTGAGACGAAGGTTTCCAGTCACAGTGGCCACCACCTCGGGGTCTTTTCTTGTAGAGCAGAAGTTCAGATTTTAATGGGGAGCACCTACACCGGTGGGACGGAGGAAACGTTTGGTCACGTCGATTGCATGCTGCATGGCTTCCTCAGCTTGACCATCACTCCCGTCGGTGCACCAGATGATTATATCACCTGCTTAGATGGCATGATTGATTCCTCGAACCTTTGTGAGTTCCTTGGAGAGCCTGATCATCACGATGTTAAATTGTGTTGGTGAAATAACTGAGCCCTGAGACATGCCGCGTGAACTGAGGTTGATCTCTTGTGAGAAGTACCCTTCGATCTTGAGCTTGGTAGTTCTCTGAAAAAATGGATCTCACGAAGTCGTAGACTCTCTTTCCTAGCCCTAGGCTGGCAATCGATTGAAGAATGAATTCGTGAGAAATGTTGTCGAAAGTCTTCTTCAGGTCTAATCCAAGGATGGTTCTGGAATCTCCTGTGCTCCGGTTGGTGATCCTATGCTTTATCAGCTTCATGGCTTTCTGTGTCGAGAGGCCGGCTCTGAAACTATTCACATTGTGGGTGTATATGTCCGGAAACTGCGGTGCTGCAGAGCTATCCGCGACTCGCAGATACTTGTCTACAAGCTTGTTGACAACTAACTCGTCCGGGGTAGAGTCAGTAGCAAGATGGTTGCCTCACGCGAGGGATCACCTCTGGGTGGACGTGGTGCTGCCCTGATCGAGAAGGTGTTTGAGAAGACCCCAGCTCTTCCCAGATTTGGGCTGACCCTCAAGGCTCTCGCCGACCTCATGCCATTGCTATTTACACAGAACACGCACACAGACCGGAGGAATAAAAAGCACGTCTCGTGTGCGGCTAGGATTTCCTTCTCGCTGTCGCTGGCCTTCTTGTTCATATCACTCGGGCTAAAATTTATTTCCAACATCGGCGAATGACAAAAAAGCGGCATCATTATACTTCCCGTTTATGGTATTGCCCTTGACATGTACTTCGAAACGCACGCATTGGATAAAAATGACATGTAATAACACGGTATTGGATTTAACATAATACACGAAACAAAAAAAGCAGCATATTTAGTTTTTCATGTTTTGTTGGGATGACACTATCCCTTAGAATAGCCCGTATCTATGCATTCCGCGTGCTTTGGACAGTCAGAAATACAAATGCTACACTCGCGGCCCAGATTCACAGTTTCCGTTGAAATGCGGACAGAACACTTCCTTGGCACCATAGCTGCTCGCAATCTGGTCATTCACCGATGAACACGGGCACGACCGCAAGCAGCACACACCACAACTCCGAAAAGCCTGACGGCAGGCGGAGAACGATACAACATTCGTTGTTTCTCGTCGAAGCGCAGCAATGCTGCAGGGACTGCAATGCCGATGCGAACGCGCTGCCGAATGCCGGCGTCGGTTGCGTTGTGTGCCACCACAGCGCACCACGCAACCAGCGTCGTCAGCCTGTTGACATATGCGGTAGAGCTTCCAGGCCTTGACAAAGTTTCTTCAGGTGGCGATGGATTAACGCGCCAAACTCACACATTCTGTACTCACGCTTACGCACTTATTGACTCCTACGCTGCCCGCACTATTCAGAGAAGACACCGCTGGCGCGCTCTCGCCTCGCACACATGAGAAGAAAAGGCGCAGTGGCGCCGCGAGAATTTTCAGAGGCCGTCAGTGTCGTTTTGGACCACCGAGACAGGAGCCGCGGCCTGCCGGTCGCGCCACTTCACTATAACCGCGATAATCTGACTCTTTCTCCTGCGCAGGAACCAAACCTTGATTTGAAGATCTCCTGTCTAACTTCGAATAATTATTCATTATCTCTCACAATCCGGGTTACCTTTGTTTATGTTTTCAACACGTGATTCCTGTCAATTTTATGGCATTGTACATAGCCTGGAAAGCACATGCGTAGTGCAGTTTTAGAAAGATAAGCAAATAATTTGTTTTACTGAGCACGTGAACTATATTCTTGATGAATCCAACATTATATATGAATGGTACCTTGCCTCTATTCAGGACTCTATTCATCGAGAACAACAAGTTTTAAGGACGCATTATTCTACTGTGCAAATAATGAAGCACTTCCACCTATCTCTCTCACTGATGATCAGTTCATTTCCTGATGACGTTAAGGTTCACGATAAATGTTGAGTTTGAAACTGTACGCTAGTCAATATATTATTGGAACATTATGCTGCGATGTTCCTAACGACCATGCTTTACTATATTCAACCCGTAGTGCGTTTATTCAGCTAACAAGTTTACATTGAGGGCGGAAATGTGCTCACATCGTAAAGTTTCGAGTACTTCACTTGTGCGCTAAAACACGTAAGCGGAAGTCCTTGAAAACATGCACTTCTTGCTCGCTTCCTGTTACTGTTCTTGGATGTCTGTGCTTTTGTGTCAATTACATTGCAAACTACGTGCTGCTATTGCAAACAGGCGGTGCGTGCCTGTTTTGGTTACACTTCATCGTAAGGTGCATTATATGTGTAGACAATAGGGGCACTTCTTCTTTTACAGAAATGTGCTGCTCAGCACAATATCTTCACAGATGACGCGGCTATCGCATTGACCGGTGTCAAATGGGTCCTCGAGAGTTTTTTCTGAAGAAAAGAAAAGAACGAATGAAGACAAAGGGAGAAAAGAGAACGAAAACGGTGCAGAGGTTGAAAACTTTGTTCAGATAAAAAGAGCTCAAACGGGATTATGACACCCGGCTATCCTTTTTTACTGCGTTGACACGCGTAAATAAATAAACTTCTCTCCATGGCAGTGCTGCGGCCTACATCAACTGCGCTAACCTAAATTATGCGTCACTTATTCGATGCAAGTCACTACTAGTCATCATTCACGAAACAGGGGCCGATATTTGCCCTAACTCAGTTATGACACACCGGAGTTGTCATGGCGCGTTCACCAGTTGCAGCAAAAAAAGATATCTCGTTTCTTTCTGCAGTAATGGGGCACTGTTGTATAAAATAGGCACCGGCATAGCGGAATAATGTTAGACAGAACATTATTACCTAGCGGACACACAATGTCCTCTTGGGCAAATAGCTGTGAAATTCCTGCGCATAAAAAAGCGAAGTGAAATGGGAACAGTGAGTTAAATTTGTGGGGCTGCAACGTTCATTAGGGAGAGAGCTATATAGAAGTCTCCCCACTGATTCTTCTGCCATAGCCGTGTTGCACCCCCATGTTATTTCTAGTTTCTCGCAGTGTTATACATCATAGTGCAGCCGTGCGACCACATTCCACCACAGCAATGCTTGTTCCTTGTGTTTCATGCCTGCTGGGAAGTTTTGCTGCGCGCTGTGTAAGTACTTCGCCATCTCTGATTTAGTTCAGAATGCCGGGAAAGGTGGAGAATAGCGCGGCACCTGGATTGGAACCACGGACCGTTTTGCACGCGAGGCTTATACTCTGACCACTACGCCATCGCTGCCATGTCAATGGTACTAGAAATGCCAGAGATTGATTGATATGCGGGGTTTAACGTCCCAAAACCACTATATGATTATGAGAGACGCCGTAGTGGAGGGCCCCGGAAATTTAGACCACCTGGGGTTCTTTGACGTGCACCCAAATCTGAGCACACGGGCCTACAACATTTCCGCCTCCATCGGAAATGCAGCCGCCGCAGCCGGGATTCGAACCCGCGCCCTGCGGGTCAGCAGTCGAGTACCTTAGCCACTAGACCACCGCGGCGGGGCTAGAAATGCCAGAGAGACTTATTAGTCGAATTCGCAGAACCCAATAGTATACGGATCTTGAATACCTTCAATCGAAAACAAGTGAACCGTAGGTGAACAGAACTTGGCCTTAATAGAGAAAGTAAGAACCGAAAACATTATACAGAGCGCACACTCTGGCGTCGTACAGTATGGGAAAGTTCTTTGCAAGGTACGATGAATGCAAGGTACTATTTAATGGTAAGGCCTCGAATTCTCCTAGGCTTGAAGAAGGAACGACCGACACTGATACGCACGAAGCAAATCAACGACGTAGCACTGGGAGGGAAAGCACAGGAATTCCAAGTCTCACTTCCGAACAGTTACTCGGATATTATCGAGTAAACCAGCTTCAGCGTTCATGCAATGAATGTTAATCTGATGAGTATCATTACGGCATACGCAGTGGAAGTTAGACGTAAAGTGCTTAGACAGGACACTAGCAAGCTGTCCCAGGAGACGAACAACGTCAATAAGAAACGTCAAAGTATGAAAGCATCAAGCACAAGAGACAATATAGAGCTCACAGAGCTATCGAATTTGATTTATAAGCATAAGGTATCAGATGTAAGAAGGTATGGCATGAAGAGAATTGAACATGCTTTATAAAACGAATGAAGCTTCACAGCGGTGAAGAAGAAACTTGGGATAGGCAAAAACCAGGTGTATGCACTAAAAGACGAGAAAGGTACAGCACTGCCAATACTGATAGGATGGTTAAAGTAGCAGATGAGCTTCACAGTGATCTGTAGAGTAGCCGGTACAACCAGGACAGTAACGTAGAAACTAGTAGTAACCCTGATGACACCCAACCCGTAAAGACGGAATAAAGCCTAGGAAAGGAAGGCACAGAAGCAAAGCTGCTGATGACGATCAGGTAACATAAGATCTGCTGAAAGGCGGAGGAAAGGTTATGTGAGAACCTAAATGCCACCCTGTTTATGAAGTGCCTTTTGACGGGGAGGGAAGCTCGGAAGAATGCTAACACAATCTTATTAAATAGCAATGAAACGACAAGAAATTGATTAATTGTAGGCTGATCAGCCAATTCCCCGCCGTATATATATGCTATTTAAAAAGGTAATGACATACTGATTTAGGAGAAAACCGGAATTCAACGAACCAAAGCGTCAAGCTTGGTTTGTACAGCCTACTCAACAATCGACCGCATTCGTACTATCAATCAGTTGATGAAGGCTCAGAATTCACCCAACCACTATCAACAGAGTTCATAAGTTCAGAGAAAGCATTGGATTCAGTAAAGATACCAGTAGTCGTACAGACACTGCAGACTCAGGGTGTCGACGAAGTATATACAAACATCCGTGAAGAAATCCAAAAAGAATCAACTGCTACAATAGTGCTCCATAAAAAGTGGCAAAATACCAATGAAGAAGGATGTGAGACAAAAGAATACGACCTCCCCAGTGTTATTTTTCGTGTGCTTGCAGGAGGTTTTCAGGGGCCTAGAGTGGGAAGAGTTATGGATACGAGTTAATGGAGAGTACTTTAGCAACCTGCTTTCCGGCTATAACAATGCGTTGCTGAGTACCTCAGGGGACGAATTGCAATTCATCATTACTGAATGAGGCAAGGAGACCAAAAAGGTAGGTCTTCAAATTAATCTGCAGAAAACGAAAGTAATGTACAACAACCTAGGAAGAGAAAAGCGGGCCGAAATAAGTAGCAGCACACTTGAAATTTTAAAAGAGTATGCCTACTTAAGAGGGGTATCAACCGCGGAGCCGAACCACAAGACTGAACTAACTAGAAAAATAAGAATCGGGTGGAGCACATTCGACAAGCATTGTCAACTAATGAATAGTAGATCGCCACTATCACTCAAGAGGAAGCTACATAACATCTGCATTTTACCGGCACTTACCTACGCAGCAGAAACCTGGAGGATTACAATGACGGTCCAACTTAAGTTGAGCTGGACCAGCGTGCCATAGAAAAAAAAAGTGATAGGTGTGATCCTAAGAGACAAAGATGAGAGCAGAGTGGTTCAATGAACAAACGGGTGTTGAGGACATCATAGTCACAGTCAAGTAGAACAAATGCTCTTGAGATTTGCACGTAGCGCAAAAGCAAGGAAACCGGTGATCATTAAGCATCACACACTGGATTCCAAGGAAAGGCAAGGGGGTGAGGGCAGACAGAAAGTTTCACCAGCAGATGAGATTATGATGTTTACTGGTATAAAGTGGAGACTGCAAGCACACGACCGAGTTGACTGGCGGAACTTGGGAGAGGCCTCTGTCCGGCAGTGGGCGTAGAGTGGCGCTGATGAATACCAGGAAAGATGGAATATATCTGTTCTATTTGACGTAAAACAATAAAAAACTCACGGGGTGCCTTCTGAATTAGCTTAAGACGACTGGAAGTTGAAAATTGTGTTTTTCATCGTCTTGTCAGTGTATATCCTGGTCCCCTCATATACCATGCCTTCTGCATGTCCCATGATGTTGCACTTCTCCCGTGATCTTTCAACCAGGGGACGATGCCATGAGGTGACAACTTCGTGTGACGTCATGTTGTGTGGCCTCACGATCTTTGATATTGTGACGCATTGCATTATACGGTGACTTCTAAATTGATTACTTTTTTGTGTCACTTGGCTGCCGGTTAAAGCCAGAGAGTTCATGAATACCAGACCCTTCCTCCTTCGCTAGCTGGTTATTCTGCAATAGACGTTTTCCCTCTCTAACTCTGTTGATGCCAACGCCTTAAGACGAGGACGCTTCCATTTAGCTGTCAAATTTGGTGACGTGTCTAAGGCTTTAAAAATTAGGAGGGGGCGTTTATTGACGTGGTAGCGAAAAGGTTCTGTTCACCTTAACTACATTTAAGATTTCTGGGGCTCTGAGAAGCCATTTCGCAACGCTACTACACTTGGCTAAAACTGACCTTTTAAACGTCTTGCTGTATATATCTTTAGTTTTATTATTTTATCTTGTCGAAACTCGCCGATGTACAGGCTGAATAAAAGAGTAGTCAGCTTTAATTATTGAAGCGACAATATTGGTTTCATAAGTAAGTATACTTGCGAAATGAGGAAGGAAAAAGAAAGTTCACGGAAGACACGTGTCACTGTGACAACGTAGACATTATAACCCATGTACATTAGCCCTCACAAAACGCACATGTGCTGTTTCGTTTATGCTTTCTCGCTGTTGCGTTAGTCGCATTAAATTGCGATCCCTGCGTATCGAAATTGCCTCGAACGAAAAATGAGAGCAGCCTCATTCATTGAAAAGCAGCCAAATGAGCGTTGTACCGAGAGAAAACGCAGATGAACAAACACAGTTCAGTCATTAATTTCGACGCGTTACAGTTGCCATTATGCACACTTGTAAAAAAAGAGAGAGAAATGCCTTGATGTCAAGTCAGCAGCTACAGTGGCAGAAAGATCAATGGGCTGCTGCGCGGTGCTTCTGGAGGCAAAAAAAGTGCAGTCAGAGCGGTAAAATAAAATGCGAGTACCATGAAGGTCCCTCGCGCGTTTATGACGCATGGTCAGTTCGTAGAAATTGTGGTGTGTGGAAACCCTCGGCAAGTGAACACTGTCCATTGCAATATACTGCACACTGATCAAGCGCTCTTAAAATGAAGACCTCGCTATTGCTATTTCGATAGTGTTTTCCTTGATATGACACTTCATCGAATATTTCTGGTTCTGTTGTAGTATGCGCTGCCCCATAATGCCTCTGCGAATTCTTGAAAATACTGAAACATGCGAAGAACTTTTTTGCAAGAAAGGCATATGAATCTCGCGATTTCGTTCGAATATTTAGCACGTTTTTTTAGTGACGAAAACCCCGAGTGACACTGTGATATGTTTCCGGACCCCCCTGTGAAGCAACTGGGCGAGCTATTCGACAAGTTGAGGAATGGGTTGTAGAAGTCACAGAGTGATTCAGCGGACATTAGGGCAAGTCATTAAATAAAAAAATGTGCGAATAGAAAGTTAGGTACATTTAGGGAAAATTGGTAAAAAATAGCTAACATAGTAAACGCCTCTACCAAAGAGTATGCAGTTGAGGGTGGAGTTCAGAAGGTGGCTAATATTTTAAGGTAAGAGCCGTATATACTTATTCAAGAAAGCCACTTGATGAGACAGAAATCACTTGATGAGACATTAATGCTTCATGGCTTCATCACGTGACACTGTCATGACGTCACAGATCATCAAAACTCGTGACGTCATCATGACGTGATCGGGTCGTCACTATGAAGTTGCGTAAGATGACGTTACTTATTGGCATTATCACATGAAACGAGCGAATGTTCAAAAATGGACCAAAACCAGAGGAATTTAAACGCTGCGTTAAGTTCTCAAAAGTAGCTGCGCTTCTGATCTTGCAGGCAGCGCATTACGACGTTAGTTGCAGTAAATTTCAACGAAAGAGAAAGAGTGGAAAAGATCAATATCTCAACTCGTGTTCTTTTGATGTACTAGGGCTTTACTAAAAGAGAGTTTTTGCAAGACTCCGGGAGGAAGACGAAGACGAAGTGTTGCTGTCGCTGAGTGTTTGCCGTTCATCTTCAGACTTTTCACTTATTTTCGCAGTTATACGGGGAACATAGTTCCTTTTTTGGCGGCGATGAAAGTGTACTCATCTGCACGCCCACCCGAGTTGCCGGCGACAGCGCCGGCAGCATCAAGGAAGCAAACTGCCTTTCCAGTGACAGCGAGGCTACTCTCAATGACACTGCCGAGAGCGTCGACAGCTCCGACGACGAATACGTCACTGTCATGAGCCAGAAAGCAAAGCGGAGGATGCTCAGGGCATCCATGGACGCATCTGCTGGGAGGGCCCCGTAAAGCTCGCCGAGTAACACCGTCCTATTCTTGCCTACGCAACCATCCATCAACATGAGACTACTGAACAGGCAAGCTGTATCTTCAGAGCTTGAGGCACTGGTGCCGAACAGTTTTAAGGATATCAGAGTGAATCCCCGGAAAAATGTTGTAGCAGTGGACGTCGCTCAAGCGTCAGCGTTAGATTCACTGAGCAAAGTTACTGTCCTTGGCGGCATGAATGTTCTCACTATCATTCCGCTAGGAAATCAGGCAACTACAGGCGCCATATATGACATCAATGTGACCATCTCTAACGAAGATCTGCCGATTCTTATTAAGCCTGCTAATGATGGGCCCCAAATACTACAGGTGTGCCGTCTAGGAAAGTCGAGATGTGTGAAGATAGATTTTAAGAGTGATTGCCTGCCGACACATGTTAAGGTGGGTCATTTCCGACATGCTGTGCGGCCATTTGTCCCTAAGCCGCTTCAGTGCCGAAAATGTCAGAAATTTGGTCATGCGAGCGCCGTCTGTGGAAATCCTACAACATGTCCTCGTTGTGGTGCATCACGCTCTGCCGACAACTGTAAGGCTAATTCCTATAAATGGCCGAATTGCTAAGGGCCCCACGACGCCACATCAAAAGAGTGTCCGAAAATAAGGCAGGAGATTTTGGTTTTGAAGAAAATGGTGAGGGACCGTTCGACTCACCGAGAAGCGGTTGCTGTCGTCAGGCGACATTGTTCTCGTCGCCGACACTCATCTAGAAAGCCTTCTCAGAGTATCAAGTCTTCTGTAAAGCCTCCTTTCGTTAAATCGGCTTCACCACCACCGCCGGACAAAAGAAACACGTGCACCGAGAATGCTGCCCCTGAAAAGGAGGCTCTGGAAAAAGCATGGCCATCACTTCCAAGTATAACCCCTGCAGAAAAACAGGAACGTGCACCGGCAGCACCACTTTCTGCATCTCGACAAGATGGAGCGACAGAGCGTGATCGAGAAATTTTGACGATGATCAAGTCTCTCATCAATGCCATTCGCACACTTATAGTCAACACGAACACGCCTACAGCACGATGCGCAGTGCAAGTATTGGATGCCTTTAGTCAAGTGCTTGCCAACTTTGCAAAGACAAAATGGCTCTTTCACTGCCTTCATTCCGAGACGAAGTACGTAGTGCGACAGTTTTACAGTGGAATGCCACAGGACTGGAATCACGGATCTCGTATTTTCGACATTACGTTTTCCGCAACAGATTTCCTACATTAGTAATATGTGAACCAAATTTGTCGAAAGCGATAAAGCTTTCCGGCTACGAAGCCTTCACTTCATTGACTTGTGGTGAGCCCAGCAAAGTAATTATACATATCCGCACAGATTTAACCTACATTCCACATTTGGTGCAACCCCATAACGGAAATCAATACGTATGCCTCCGCGTTGCAAAGAAGAAGGTAGCCTTCACATCGGCGCATACATCTCACCATCTGGTCAGTTCGATGGTGAAAGACTACATGACATCTTGACTGCTACACCTGGACCTTGGATTGTTATTGGTGATTTCAATGCTCATCACTTGCTTTGGGGAAGCACAAAGATTGATTCCAGAGGCCGGAAACTTGCTGAATTCGCCTCACACCATGAACTTAACGTTACGAATGATGGCAGTGCAACGTATTTGCGTGGTTCGAGATATAGCAGTTACTTGGATTTCGCATTGGTGTAACGGCAATTCACCAAACAAGTGCGATGGTTCACTGATATTGAGACTCACGGCAGTGATCATATTCCAACGTATCTGAAGGTCACAGGTTTCGGAACTTTCTCCTCATCAACTAACAGAAGAGTTAATTGGACAATGTACAAGGCAAAGGTGGAAGAGGCATGCGATGATATCGCGTGTGGCCTCGAGGAGGTAATGAAAAATGTGATGGAAGAGGTTACGTGCGCCTTTAAATACACATCAAAGCGTACAGAATTTGATATAGAACTTGAACGACTACGAACGATTCGTAGGCGGGCGGAGAGGAGGTACAGGTGCACTAATTCGACTCATGACCTCCGAGACTCTCGACGTCTACAAAAGAAAATCCAACGTCGAATGGTAAAGCTGGAGGACGAACGGTGGAAGAAATTTTGTGAATCACTCGATCCTCGCAAGCCTATGTCCCATATATGGAGAACGGTGCGTGGCCTTGGCTCGACTCCACAACAACGTCCATTCAGCACATTGGCTCTCCATCAAGGCCGCCTGCAGGTTGACGTTGCTGAAGATTTCTGCGTAAAGATTGCGGGCAATGTGGTTACCATGAGTGACGAAGTTCTTGGGGATGTTCCTGTAGCACGAGTTTCACAACTGAATATGCTTTTCTCACTCGAGAAACTGGATGCAGCTCTAGCCACCTGCAGACATTCATCATCACCTGGGCCGGACGGTATTACATACGCTGCTTGGTGCCATCTTGGAAGACGCGGCCGAGGCAAGCTACTAAAATGCTACAACCAGTCATGGAACGATGGCGTCGGTCCAGAAAGGTGGAAATCTAGCCGCTTGGTACCAATCCTTAAACCAGGAAGTCGCCGCTTGATCTGGCATCATATCGACCCATCGCGCTATCCAGCTGCGTTGGGAAAATAATGGAAAAAATGGTTCTGACACGTTTCGAGCGGTACATTGAACGCTATAATATATACGCAGAGGCCATGGCTGGTTTTCGAAGAGGCCGCTCTTCTATTGATAATGTCATCGACCTCGTAAGCTCTGTGCAACAACAGAAATACCTCAAGCGCATCTCAGTTGCAATGTTTCTCGATGTGAAAGGTGCATACGACAACGTAACGCACGACGCCATTCTAGATGCCTTGACGAACATTGGAATCGGTGGAGAAATGTTTCGATGGATTCGGAGCTACCTGCAGAGGAAATCCTTCTTTGTGCTCACTACGGAAGGTCACACCATTGATCATTACACCACTCGTGGCGTTCCGCAAGGCGGGATTCTCAGTCCTACGCTGTTTAACCTCACGATCATTGGCCTTGTACAAAGTCTACCTCAATCAGTTAATATATCTACATACGCTGATGATATATGTATCTGGGCTTCAGCGGTGACATGACTCCTGGTACGCGCACGGCTCCAAAAAGCAGCGAGAATAAGGTCGACGTACCTCCAATGCTCGAGGCCTCACAATTTCCACCGAGAAGTGCGCCTTAGTCCCTTTTACCCGCAAGCCCATGATCTGTTATCCTGTTTCTATCGACAACGTGAACCTTTCGTATATGAGACGTCATCAATTCCTGGGTGTCATTATCGACAGAGATCTCTCGTGGAGTGCTCACATCTCGCACTCGAAGAAGAGGCTCACCTCTATTACACGCGTGATGAAATTTCTCGCTGGTAAAACGTGGGGCACATCAGTGTCATCTATGCTTCAGCTGTACAGAGTGCTCTTCTTGGAATATTTGCGGTATAGCACGCCCGTGCTTTCCAACGCCGGAAAAACTAACATCAGTGTCCTTCAAAGCATTCAAGGCTAAGTCCTCCGCACATGCTTGGGGCTACCTCGGTGCGCTAATACGTTTGCAACAATTGGTATTGCTAAAGACCATCCGATCACGACATATATAACTATCGACACACTCCGGACACATATCTGTCACATATCCAGAGTGCCTAACCACCACCTTGCTAGCTTGCCACTAGAAAGACCAAAGGCAGCGTTTTCCAAAGTTGTTGCGGCTAACCAGAATTCCATCTCGTGGAGATTCTCACCCGCGACCATACCACTATCTCCAGAGTGGTGCACTAAAAGACCGACTGTGCACCTTGAAGTGCCGGGGATATCTAAAGAGGCAAGCCTGTCATCTGCAGCCCTCAAGCAGATCTCGCTGGACCTTTTGCATTTGTCATATGCTAACCGAATTCATGTTTACACGGACGATTCGGTCTCGGGAAGTTCGACAGGTGCCTTTGTCATACCATCTCGATCAATCACCGTCAAATTCAAGACATCACACATCACGACATCTACGGGAACCAAGCTCGCCGCTCTTCGAGCTGCCGTGGAGTTTGTTACGCAAGAATCTCCTAGTAGATGGGCCATTTTCTGTGACTCCAAGACAACCCTTCAATGCGTGCGAAGTCTACGACGTGGAAACTATGACCAGAAGTGTATCGTATTAATGAAATTTGTCATCGCGCTGCTGAACAAGGACACGAAATTGTTTTACAATGGTTGCCGGGCCATTGTGGCATCAGTGGTAACCACCTCACCGACGACGCCACCCGATGTGCCCACGATGGAGCGCCCACACTGTTAATACTCTTGTCAAGGGTAGACGCAGCTAGAGAACTTCGTCACATCACGCATAATGCCACTCTTGCGCACTGGAATTATCCACCTAACTCCAATCAACGCCCTAAAAATCTGAAGTCATTACTTCAGAAACAACTGCCATCTAAGATTTCTCGACGTGACGCTACAATGCTGTGCCGGCTGTGGACTGGGGAAGCGTTTACTAAGTCATTCAGCCATCACATTGGCATGGTGGATTCATCCATGTGTGAAAGCTGCAACTGTATAGAGACTATTGAACATCTCTTGTGCCACTGTGCCCAATTTGATGAAGATCGCCGGACTCTCTAGTGTGCCTTGAATAGACTCGCTGACCGGCCATTTAATGAAGCAAAGATCTTAGGAGCCTGGTCGCGCAGCACATCAGCGCAGAAAGCCACACGAGCCCTCCTGAGATACTTGTCAACAACTTCATTGAGGGGCCGCCTGTGAAACTCGGCATTGTGTGTGTGATGTGACATGTGTCTATCCTTCTCTCTCTCTTTTACTCCCCTCTCCCCCTCCCCATGTGTAGGGTAGCAAACTGGACGCATAGTCTAGTTAACCTCCCCACATTTCCTACATTCCTTCTCTCTCTCTCTCTCTTGCAAGACTCCACGCATACCATGTAAAATTATTTCAAAAGCTTCACGATTGTCCTAGATCATTCCATTAAGCTATCGTGCAGAGCAGGAATAGTCTACTTTTTCGAGAGATCACACAGCCACCAGAGATAACGTTGATATCTGCGATACTTCACGTATAAATGCCGACACGCTTAACCCCGATTCGTTTATTGACGACTGACGCTCGGTTCACCTTTATTGAGGTGCAGCGTGCATTGTTTGTGTGATTGCCTTTGCGTTCACAGCCGCTAGCTGGGCTCAATGAAGTTTCCTTTTGATAAAGCACACAGCCGGCTTCGTTTACCTCACGACCCCTTGACAATACAAAGACTGAGAAAAAAGAGATAGCTCACAGGTCAATATTTTGAGAATGCAACACTAAATGTAGTCAGTCCTGCCTTACGGCCGAATGAGTTTTTACATTTAGAGAAGCTGTGTAAGCCACACATGAGCGCAACAGCGATTTTCTGCTTGCTTTCAGAAAAAATACGCCCAGAAAAATAAAAAAGTAAACGAGCGTGACAATTTAACGGAAACATTGAGCAGAGAGGTTATTTCGGCCAATGGCGTCTAATTTTCTTACGGAATAGCTGTATTGTGACTCCATGACGCACTCGAAACATCGAGGTTTTATTAAACGCGAAGCAACACTTTGCGTACTGCAGTCACTTTGAGCAGCATAATCTATCTATCTATCTATCTATCTATCTATCTATCTATCTATCTATCTATCTATCTATCTATCTATCTATCTATCTATCTATCTATCTATCTATCTGTCTATCTATCTGTCTGGCTATCTATCTGTCTGTCTATCTGTCTGTCTGTCTGTCTGTCTGTCTGTCTGTCTGTCTGTCTGTCTGTCTGTCTATCTATCTATCTATCTATCTATCTATCTATCTATCTATCTGTCTGTCTATCTATCTGTCTGTCTATCTATCTGACTGTCTGTCTTTCCGTCTATCCGTGTGTCTGTCTGTCTTTCCGTCTATCCGTCTGTCCGTCCGTCCGTCCTTCCGTCCGTCTGTCCGTCCATCCGTCCGTCTGTCCGTCCGTCCGTCCGTCCGTCTTTACGTCCGTCCGTCCGTCCGTCCGTCCGTCCGTCCATCCGTCTGTCCGTCCGTCTGTCTGTCTGTCTGTCTGTCTGTCTGTCTGTCTGTCTGTCTGTCTGTCTGTCTGTCTGTCTATCTATCTATCTATCTATCTATCTATTTATCTATCTACCTATCTATCTATCTAGCCGCCAAAGACTGTGTGCTCTCGTGATCACCCCCTTGACTAGCGGTAAAGCAAACTAGTATGCGAGGATAAGAGGGTTTGAAGAGCAGGACTCGCTGTACATGACATGATTGATGTCACACTTTCATCCGGAAGCCATCAAAATAAATCTTTCCACCAGACGTGCGGCTTCTACCCGCGGGCGGGTATGTGCTACAGTTACTTGTCTGTTTATTTATACGCAGAAATGGGGAGAACAGATATGAGTAATTTTAACGCATGAGTGTTAAAAGGTGTCACAAAAGAGTGCTCAGAAAAAGAGCGCGCCACCGAATTGTGGCGACAATGACGATACCAAGTGCCAGGGAGACGCCTTAAGGTCAATGCTAAAAAAGAAAACAAGCATCCAAAGACTCGCCGGGCGCACTGTCTCTCCCCCTCGGAAGCGTAGTTTCGCCGACCTACCTCCTCACATTGGCCGCTGAGCAAGCCCTGGAAAGATATGGACTGAAAGGGGCGTGATGATGCAGAGTTGCGTCACGTGTCGCAGACGACCCTCGAAATATCTCACCCTTTCTCCAGCCTTGGCTGTGCATCGCGCCGATGAAACGATTAGAATTTTCTGGAATCTAGCGCGAAAGGTAATTAAGGAAGCAGCGGAGAGTGGTGATCAGGAGACGAAGACAGTTTACGCCAGAGTGCGTTGGCAGGAGAAGAAGGAACTTAGCGCCAGTGTGCGTAGGGTCAATCCGCCTTGTCGGCAAAAGCTTTTGTCGTCAGTGACAAAGCAGGTAATGAAGAGGGTTTTCACCTGAAGGGTAAAGGCTTGTGTTACAAGCAGAAGAGTGTGTCTACCACCAGCGAGCGAACACGCGTGGCAGCAGCTGCGCGTGGGAACCCAATTTGTTACCGGCGAAAAAGTTTGGTGCTTGGAGAGCAGCCGAATGAAGACGCGAGGTTTTCTGGAAGAGAAACTTTGGGAGCAGCGGATCGACAACAGCGCAAAACTTTGAGTGAGTGATTCTTGGAAGAGTATCATTCAGATATTGTTCTAATGACTTTGGACTGAATAAGTTTTCGTACTCTTAAGACCTTATGTGTCTTGGTTGTTCGATGCATGTGATTGCATTGCAACGCGTATTGTTTGTGTCCGCGGTTTCGAGTGTAGCAGATTGTTTTGGGTAGTGCTTTGTTTGATTAGTAAAATATTGTACTGGACTATTGCCCAGCGTGCATATCTGTGTATCATTTGATCTGCCATATTTCAGAATATCAATTAGTTTTTTTATCAATTCTCAGGTCTGGCTCGTTCTTTTGACCATCGCCGGCGTCCGCTGGCACGCCATATAGGACCACTTTTAAATTTTCAGCGCTTTCGTGGTGTATTTCTGGGGAAACAGGCGATGGTTGGGCCCTTGTAATTAGCGCGGCGATCGCCTCCTTAATTAACGGGATCTGTGACAATGATTGTGGCGCCTGCGACAAGGACCTTTTTTGGTGCAGTGTGTGTCCAAAGCAGTGAGAAAGATCTTCGAGTCGTTGATTGTGCCATCGGCACAATTTTTGTGTGTTGCTCAGGGTTATCGTTAACAAATGTGCAGAGAGTGTTTCAATAGACTGCTTTAGGCAGATATTTTGTGCACGCGGCAAGGTTTTATTTGCGAGACATCATGGATCTCTTGTTGAATAGCTATTGTTGCTATTGCTAAAGTAGCTATTGTTGAAAAAATGGGTCTTTATGGCGCCGAACTACGGAAGTGGGTCAGCCAGAAGTAAAAAGAAGAAAAAGAGAGGGCCAAGGAAGAAAAAGCCGCTAAGTTGGAGAGAGAAAGGTTGGCAGCAGAGTTGGCGAAAGAAGAAAGAGAGGCAAAGGAACGACAGCTGAAAGGAGAAAGAGAGCAGCAATCGAAGTTGGAGCTGGAGAGAGAAAGGCTGGCAGCTGAGAGGGCTAACGGAGGAAGAGAGGCAAAGGAGCGACAGCTGAAAAAAGCAAGAGAGGCGGTGATGGCTGAAAGGGAACGGCAGCGGAAGCACGAGATGGAACTCAAGCAGCTTCGTTTTCAACAGCGAAGCGAAACTCCCGCCCAAGCTACAGTCGAAAGCAGCCAACGCGGAGATCATGTCTTCCGCTTGAACCCAAGCAAGCTGTTCGTACACTCTACGGCAAATTCACCCGAAAAAGAAGTAACTGAGCCCAATAGGCGCCTTCGATGAACGAATAGACCGTTGAGGAGCAACCACAGAGGGAAGCGTGCAGCGCGAAACCACTTAGTCTTCGAAGGGATGAACCATCCGGGGATTGCAGGCAACACGAAAAGTGTTGCCAAGGTGTCAACCCTCCTTCTCCACAGAACACACGTCCTTCTCCTCCTCTGCTGGCTCAGACTTTCTCCGTATTTTGCCGGGGACGGCCGCGTTACGTCGCGCTCGGAGTGCTCGACCACGGCCGCCTGAATTCGATGATCTATGAATTACGACGTGGTGCTTGTGTGTACGTTTGGATGAGCGTGCACTTCTGCTTTTGCGTTTCGCTGCACCCTTGAAGTCTGAAGCAAGCCTCGGCACGTCACCACACCGCGCTGTACATATCTGGCTTCAAGATAGTCACGACCAACACACGACAGCATCAGTTGAGGAGGCCAATATGGCGGCCGAGAAGTCAACAGGCCTATCGGATATATACTTCAGTCCGACTCGGGGCAGAAAACAGCGCTGGAATCTAAGACAAGTAGGTTATCATTCTTTAATCTACTCTACTTGGTGGCGCGTGTGCGACACGGATCGCGCTTGCCGGCAACGGGCTCGGTCGTGTTGTATATCGCACGCACGAAATGCATCGCGAAGGTCAGCTTTGGCGTCTGCAGGTCGCCTGTGCTTTGCGATCGCTTGGAAATGCCGCCATTGCCGTCGGCCTCCCGTACGCTCGCTCATCGAGTGCTCGCATGTCTTCACCGCCACGCTGAGTTCCGCGCTAAAGATATTGGGCTGAGACCTCGTCGCTGTGTTGGCAGTCGTCGAAAACACGTTGCGGTTTCTCGTAAAGAGCTTGATTGTAGTATGTCGCGCGCTGTAAGTGCACCAGCACGGGCTGGCGGGACTTTCGCTAGCCTCGAAACTCACTGAAAATTAGTGCGGTTGACACGGACGTGCTCGAGCAGAGCTCTACCCCTGGCCCTACGTCGACCGACGTTGTGCACAAGGTGCATACTGCTGGTAATGGGTGCGTTGCGCACTTGAGACCTCATGTTTGTGGGAATAAGCATGGAATCGGGGCACTGATCAATAGAGTTGAGGCTCAAATTGTCAAGTATCTTGTGGCCCGATTTGGTTGCGGAAAGCCTGAGTAGCTGTGAGTGCTCTTGGGCCTCAATTATCTCTTCAAGTGGATTGTGAACACCAAGCTTGAAAAGGGTTTCAGTGCGAGTACTTACAGGCAAGCCGAGAGCGAGCTTGAAGTCCTTGCTTACGAGAGAATGGAGCTTAATCATCTCTGTAACATGCCAAATATGCATGGCCGCCGAGTACGAAAGATGGCAGAGCACAAACGCATGTATGATGCGGATGAGATAGTCTTCCTTGATATTCTTGTGTCTGTTGGTGATCCTTCGGATGAGGCCGAAAGCACTTTCCGTCTTGGTAGTTATCTGTCTGAGTGCTGCTCCGTTAGAGTGGTTAGCCTCGATATACATTCCCAATATTCGGAGCGAATCCAGTATGGGCACTGGGGACTCGTCACCAGTCAAAAGCGGTGTTTCAAATTGAGACGCAGGTTTCCAGTCACAGTGGCCGCCACCTCGGGGTCTTTTCTTGTAGAGCAGAAGTTCAGATTTTAATGGGGAGCACCTGACACCGGTGGGACGGAGGAAACGTTTGGTCACGTCGATTGCATGCTGCATGGCTTCCTCAGCTTGACCATCACTCCCGTCGGTGCACCAGATGGTTATATCACCTACTTAGATGGCATGATTGATTCCTCGAACCTTCGTGAGTTCCTTGGAGAGCCTGATCATCACGATGTTAAATTGTGTTGGTGAAATAAATGAGCCCTGAGACATGCCGCGTGAACCGAGGTTGATCTCTTGTGAGAAGTACCCTTCGATCTTGAGCTTGGTAGTTCTCTGAAGAAGAATGGATCTCACGAAGTCGTAGACTTTCTTCCCTAGCCTTAGGCTGGCAATCGATTGGAGAATGAATTCGTGAGAAATGTTGTCGAAAGTCTTCTTCAGGTCTAATCCAAGGATGGTTCTGGTATCTCCTGTGCTCCGGTTGGTGATCTGATGCTTTATCAGCTCCATGGCATTCTGTGCCGAGAGGCCAGCTCTGAAACCATTGATATTGTGGGCGTATATGTCCGGAAACTGCGGTGCTGCAGAGCTATCCGCGACTCGCAGATACTTGTCTATAAGCTTGTTGACAACTAATTCGTCCGGGGTAAAGTCAGTAGCAAGATGGTTGCCTCACGCGAGGGATCACCTCTGGGTGGACGTGGTGCTGCCCTGATCGAGAAGGTGTTTGAGAAGACCCCAGCTCTTCCCAGATTTGGGCTGACCCTCAAGGCTCTCGCCGACCTCATGCCATTGCTATTTACACAGAACACGCACACAGACCGGAGGAATAAAAAGCACGTCTCGTGTGCGCTAGGATTTCCTTCAGGCTGTCGCTGGCCTTCTTGTTCATATCACTCGGGCTAAAATTTATTTCCAACATCGGCGAATGACAAAAAAGCGGCATCATTATACTTCCCGTTTATGGTATTGCCCTTTACATGTACTTCGAAACGCACGCATTGGATAAAATTGACATGTAATAACACGGTATTGGATTTAACACAATACACGAAACAAAAAAGCAGCATATTTAGTTTTTCATGTTTTGTTGGGATGACACTATCCCTTAGGATAGCCCGTATCTATGCATTCCGCGTGCTTTGGACAGTCAGAAATACAAATGCTACACTCGCGGCCCAGATTCACAGTTTCCGTTGAAATGCGGACAGAACACTTCCTTGGCACCACAGCTGCTCGCAATCTGGTCACTCGCCGACGAACACGGGCACAACCGCAAGCAGCACACACCACAACTCCGAAAAGCTCGACGGCAGGCGGAGAACGATACAACATTCGTTGTTTCTCGTCGAAGCTCAGCAATGCTGCAGGGACTGCAATGCCGATACGAACGCGCCGCCGAATGCTGGCGTTGGTTGCGTTTTGTGCCATCACAGCGCACCACGCAACCAGCGTCGTCAGCCTGTTGACATATGCGGTAGAGCTTCCAGGCCTTGACGAAGTTTCTTCAGGTGGCGATGGATTAACGCGCCAAACTCACACGTACTGTACTCACGCTTACGCACTGATTGACTTCTACGCTGCCCGCACTATTCCGAGAAGACACCGCTGGTGCGCGCTCGCCTCGCACACATGACAAGAAAAGGCGCAGTGGCGCCGCTAGAATTTTCAGCGGCCGTCAGTGTCGTTTTGGACCACCGAGACAGGAGCCGCGGCCTGCCGGTTGCGCCACTAGATCATATTCTAGTTTACTATAACCGCGATAATCTGACGTTTTCTTCTGCGCAGTAACCGAACCTTGATTTGAAGATCGCCTGTCTAACTTTGAATAATTATTCATTATCTCTCACAATCCGGGTTACCTTTGTTTCTGTTTTCAACACGTGATGCCTGTCATTTTTATGGCATTGTACATAGCCTGGAAAGCACATGCGCAGTGCAGTTTTAGAAAGATAAGCACATTATTTGTATTACTGAGCACGTGAACTATATTCTTGATGAATCCAACATTATATATGAATGGTACCTTGCCTCTATTCAGGACTCTATTCATCGAGAGCAACAAGTTTTAAGGACGCATTATTCTACTGTGCAAATAAGGAGCACTTCCACCTATCTCTCTCACTGATGATCAGTTCATTTCCTGATGACGTTAAGGTTCACGATAAATGTTGAGTTTGAAACTGTACGCTAGTCAATATATTATTGGAACATTATGCTGCGATGTTCCTAACGACCATGCTTTACTATATTCAACCCGTAGTGCGTTTATTCAGCTAACAAGTTTACATTGAGGGCGGAAATGTGCTAACATCGTAAAGTTTCGAGTACTTCAATTGTGCGCTAAAACACGTAAGCGGAAGTCCTTGAAAACATGCACTTCTTGCTCGCTTCCTGTTACTGTTCTTGGATGTCTGTGCTTTTGTGTCAATTACATTGCAAACTACGTGCTGCTATTGCAAACAGGCGGTGCGTGCCTGTTTTGGTTACACTTCATCGTAAGGTGCATTATATGTGTAGACAATAGGGGCACTTCTTCTTTTACAGAAATGTGCTGCTCAGCACAATATCTTCACAGATGACGTGGCTATCGCATTGACCGGTGTCAAATGGGTCCTCGAGAGTTTTTTCTGAAGAAAAGAAAAGAACGAATGAAGACAAAGGGAGAAAAGAGAACGAAAACGGTGCAGAGGTTGAAAACTTTGTTCAGATAAAAAGAGCTCAAACGGGATTATGACACCCGGCTATCCTTTTTTACTGCGTTGACACGCGTAAATAAATAAACTTCTCTCCATGGCAGTGCTGCGGCCTACATCAACTGCGCTAACCTAAATTATGCGTCACTTATCCGATGCAAGTCACTACTAGTCATCATTCAGAAAACAGGGGCCGATATTTGCCCTAACTCAGTTATGACACACCGGAGTTGTCATGGCGCGTTCACCAGTTGCAGCAAAAAAAGATATCTCGTTTCTTTCTGCAGTAATGGGGCACTGTTGTATAAAATAGGCACCGGCATAGCGGAATAATGTTAGACAGAACATTATTACCTAGCGGACACACAATGTCCTCTTGGGCAAATAGCTGTGAAATTCCTGCGCATAAAAAAGCGAAGTGAAATGGGAACAGTGAGTTAAATTTGTGGGGCTGCAACGTTCATTAGGGAGAGAGCTATATAGAAGTCTCCCCACTGATTCTTCTGCCATAGCCGTGTTGCACCCCCATGTTATTTCTAGTTTCTCGCAGTGTTATACATCATAGTGCAGCCGTGCGACCACATTCCACCACAGCAATGCTTGTTCCTTGTGTTTCATGCCTGCTGGGAAGTTTTGCTGCGCGCTGTGTAAGTACTTCGCCATCTCTGATTTAGTTCAGAATGCCGGGAAAGGTGGAGAATAGCGCGGCACCTGGATTGGAACCACGGACCGTTTTGCACGCGAGGCTTATACTCTGACCACTACGCCATCGCTGCCATCTCAATGGTACTAGAAATGCCAGAGATTGATTGATATGTGGGGTTTAACGTCCCAAAACCACTATATGATTATGAGAGACGCCGTAATGGAGGGCTCCGGAAATTTAGACCACCTGGGGTTCTTTGACGTGCACCCAAATCTGAGCACACGGGCCTACAACATTTCCGCCTCCATCGGAAATGCAGCCGCCGCAGCCGGGATTCGAACCCGCGCCCTGCGGGTCAGCAGTCGAGTACCTTAGCCACTAGACCACCGCGGCGGGGCTAGAAACGCCAGAGAGACTTATTAGTCGAATTCGCAGAACCCAATAGTATACGGATCTTGAATACCTTCAATCGAAAACAAGTGAACCGTAGGTGAACAGAACTTGGCCTTAATAGAGAAAGTAAGAACCGAAAACATTATACAGAGCGCACACTCTGGCGTCGTACAGTATGGGAAAGTTCTTTGCAAGGTACGATGAATGCAAGGTACTATTTAATGGTAAGGCCTCGAATTCTCCTAGGCTTGAAGAAGGAACGACCGACACTGATACGCACGAAGCAAATCAACGACGTAGCACTGGAGGGAAAGCACAGGAATTCCAAGTCTCACTTCCGAACAGTTACTCGGATATTATCGAGTAAACCAGCTTCAGCGTTCATGCAATGAATGTTAATCTGATGAGTATCATTACGGCATACGCAGTGGAAGTTAGACGTAAAGTGCTTAGACAGGACACTAGCAAGCTGTCCCAGGAGACGAACAACGTCAATAAGAAACGTCAAAGTATGAAAGCATCAAGCACAAGAGACAATATAGAGCTCACAGAGCTATCGAATTTGATTTATAAGCATAAGGTATCAGATGTAAGAAGGTATGGCATGAAGAGAATTGAACATGCTTTATAAAACGAATGAAGCTTCAGAGCGGTGAAGAAGAAACTTGGGATAGGCAAAAACCAGGTGTATGCACTAAAAGACGAGAAAGGTACAGCACTGCCAATACTGATAGGATGGTTAAAGTAGCAGATGAGCTTCACAGTGATCTGTAGAGTAGCCGGTACAACCAGGACAGTAACGTAGAAACTAGTAGTAACCCTGATGACACCCAACCCGAAAAGACGGAAGTCAGAAAAGCCTAGGAAAGGAAGGCACAGAAGCAAAGCTGCTGATGACGATCAGGTAACATAAGATCTGCTGAAAGGCGGAGGACAGGTTATGTGAGAACTTAACTGCCACCCTGTTTATGAAGTGCATCTTGACGGGAAGGGAAGCTCGGAAGAATGCTAACACAATCTTATTAAATAGCAATGAAACCAAAAGGAATGGATGAATTGTAGGCTGATCAGCCTATTCCCCCCCCCGTATATATATGCTATTTAAAAAGGTAATGATATACTGATTTAGGAGAAAACCGGAATTGAACAAACCAAAGCGTCAAGCTTGGTTTTGTACAGCCTACTGAACAATCGACCGCATTCGTACTATCAATCAGGTGATGAAGGCTCAGAATTCACCCAACCACTATAAACAGAGTTCATAAGTTCAGAGAAAGCATTGGATTCAGTAAAGATACCAGTAGTCGTACAGACACTGCAGGCTCAGGGTGTCGACGAAGTATATACAAACATCCTTGAAGAAATCCAAAAAGAATCAACTGCTACAATAGTGCTCCATAAAAAGTGGCAAAATACCAATGAAGAAGGATGTGAGACAAAAGAATTCGACCTCCCCAATGTTAGTTTTCCTGTGCTTGCAGGAGGTTTTCAGGGGCCTAGAGTGGGAAGAGTTATGGATACGAGTTAATGGAGAGTACTTTAGCAACCTGCTTTTCGCCTATAACAATGCGTGGCTGAGTACCTCAGGGGACGAATTGCAATTCATCATTACTGAATGAGGCAAGGAGACCAAAAAGGTAGGTCTTCAAATTAATCTGCAGAAAACGAAAGTAATGTACAACAACCTAGGAAGAGAAAAGCGGGCCGAAATAAGTAGCAGCACACTTGAAGTTTTAAAAAAGTATGTCTACGTAAGAGGGGTAGCAACCGCGGAGCCGAACCACAAGACTGAAGTAACTAGAAAAATAAGAATCGGGTGGAGCACATTCAAGCATTCTCAACTAATGAATGGTAGATCACCACTATCACTCAAGAGGAAGCTACATAACATCTGCATTTTACCGGCACTTACCTACGCAGCAGAAACCTGGAGGATTACAATGACGGTCCAACTTAAGCTGAGCATGACCAGCGTGCCATAGAAAGAAAAATGATAGGTGTGATCCTAAGAGACAAAGATGAGAGCAGAGTGGTTTAATGAACAAACGGGTGTTAAGGACATCATAGTCGCAGTCAAGTAGAACAAATGCTCTTGAGATTGGCACGTAGCGCAAAAGCAAGGAAACCGCTGATCATTAAGCATCACACACTGGATTCCAAGGAAAGGCAAGGGGGTGAGGGCAGACAGAAAGTTTCACCAGAAGATGAGATTATGATGTTTACTGGTATAAAGTGGCAACTGCAAGCACACGACCGAGTTGACTGGCGGAACTTGGGAGAGGCCTCTGTCCTGCAGTGGGCGTAGAGTGGCGCTGATGAATACCAGGAAAGATGGAATATATCTGTTCTATTTGACGTAAAACAATAAAAAAACTCACGGGGTGCCTTCTGAATTAGCTTAAGACGACTTGAAGTTGAATATTGTGTTTTTCATCGTCTTGTCAGTGTATATCCTGCTCCCCTCATATACCATGCTTTCTGCATGTCCCATGATGTTGCACTTCTCCCGTGATCTTTCAACCAGGGGACGATGCCATGAGTTGACAACTTCGTGTGACGTCATGTTGTGTGGCCTCACAATTTTTGATATTGTGACGCATCGCATTATACGGTGACTTCTAAATTGATTACTTTTTTGTGTCACTTGGCTGCCGGTTAAAGCCAGAGAGTTCATGAATACCAGATCCTCCCTCCTTCGCTAGCTGGTCATTCTGCAATAGACGTTTTCCCTCTCTAACTCTGTTGATGCCAATGCCTTGAAACGAGGACGCTTCCAGTTAGTTGTCAAATTTGGTGACGTGTCTAAGGCTTTAAAAATTAGGAGGTGGCGTTTATCGACGTGGTAGCGAGAAGGCTCTCTTCACCTTAAATACATTTAAGATTTCTGGGACTCTGACAAGAGGCCATTTCCCAACGCTACTACACTTGGCTAAAACTGACCTTTTAAACGTCTTGCTGTATATATCTTTAGTTTTTAATATTTTATCTTGTCGAAACTCGCCGATGTACAGGCTGAATAAAAGAGTAGTCAGCTTTAATTATTGAAGCGACAATATCGGTTTCATAAGTAAGTATACTTGCGAAATGAGGAAGGAAAAAGAAACTTCACGGAAGACACGTGTCACTGTGACAACGTAGGTTTTATAACCCATGTACATTAGCCCTCACAAAACGTACATGTGTTGTTTCGTTTATGCTTTCTCGCTGTTGCGTTAGTCGCAATAAATTGCGATCCCCGCGTATCGAAATTGCCTCGAACAAAAAATGAGAGCAGCCTCATTCTTTGAAAGGCAGCCAAATGAGCGTTGTATCGAGAGAAAACGCAGATGAACAAACACAGTTCAGTCATTAATTTCAACGCGTTACAGTTGCCATTATGCACACTTGTAAAAGAAGAGAGAGAATTGCCTTGATGTCAACTCAACAGCTACAGTGGCAGAAAGATCAATGGGCTGCAGCGCGGTGCTTCTGGAGGTAAAAAAAGTGCAGTCAGAGCAGTGAAATAAAATGCGAGTACCATGAAGGTCCCTCGCGCGTTTATGACGCATGGTCAGTTCGTAGAAATGGTGGTATGTGGAAACCCTCGGCAAGTGAACACTGTCTATTGCAATATACTGCGCCACTGATCAAGCGCTCTTAAAATGAGGACCTCGCTATTGCTATTTCGATAGTGTTTTCCTTGATATGACACTTCATCGAACATTTATGGTTCTGTTGTAGTATGCGCTGTCTCATAATGCCTCTGCGAATTCTTGAAAGTACTGAAACATGCGAAGAACTTTTTTGCAAGAAAGGCATATGAATCTCGTGATTTTGTTCGAATATTTAGCACGTTTTTTTAGTGGCGAAAACCCCGAGTGACACTGTGATATGTTTCTGGACCCCCCTGTGAAGCAACTGGGCGAGCTATTCGACAAGTCGAGGAATGGGTTGTAGAAGTCACGGAGTGATTCAGCGGACGTTAGGGCAAGTCATTAAATAAAAAAATGTGCGAATAGAAAGTTAGGTACATTTAGGGAAAATTGGTAAAAAGCAGCTAACATAGTAAACGCCTCTGCCAAAGAGTATGCAGTTGAGGGTGGAGTTCAAAAGGTGGCTAATATTTTAAGGTAAGAGCCGTATATACTTATTCAAGAAAGCCACTTGATGAGACAGAAGTCACTTGATGAGACATTAATGCTTCATGGTTTAATCACGTGACACTGTCATGACGTCACGGATCGTCAAATCTCGTGACGTCATTATGACGTGATCGGGTCGTCATTATGAAGTTGCGTAAGATGACGTTACTTAATGGCATTATCACACGAAACGAGCGGATGTTCGAAAATCGACCAACACCAGAGGAATTTAAACACTGCGTTAAGTTCTCAAAGTTAGCTGCGCTTCTGATCTTGCAGGCAGCGCATTACGACATTAGTTGCAGTAAATTTCAGCGAAAGGGAAAGAGTGGAAAGGATCAATATCTCCACTCGTGTTGTTTTGATGTACTAGGGCTTTACTAAAAGAGTTTTTGCAAGACTCCGGGAGGAAGACGAAGACGAAGTGTTGCTGTAGCTGAATGTTTGCCGTTCATCTTCAGACTTTTCACTTATTTTCGCAGTTATACGGGGAACATAGTTCCTTTTTTGGCGGCGATGGAAGTGTACTCATCTGCACGCCCACCCGAGTTGCCGGCGACAGCGCCGGCAGCATCAAGGAAGCAAACTGCCTTTCCAGTGACAGCGAGGCTACTCTCATTGACACTGCCGAGAGCGTCGACAGCTCCGACGACGAATACGTCACTGTCATGAGCCAGAAAGCAAAGCGGAGGATGCTCAGGGCATCCATGGACGCATCTGCTGGGAGGGCCCCGTAAAGCTCGCCGAGTAACACCGTCCTATTCTTGCCTACGCAACCATCGATCAACATGAGACTACTGAACAGGCAAGCTGTATCTTCAGAGCTCGAGGCACTGGTGGCGAACAGTTTTAAGGATATCAGTGTGAATCCCCGGAAAAATGTTGTAGCAGTGGACGTCGCTCAAGCGTCAGCGTTAGATTCGTTGAGCAATTTTGCTGTCCTTGGCGGCATGAATGTTCACACTATCATTCCGCTAGGAAATCAGGCAACTACAGGCGTCAGATATGACATCGATGTGACCATCCCTAACGAAGATCTGCCGATTATTATTAAGCCTGCTAATGATGGGCCCCAAATACTACAGGTGTGCCGTCTAGGAAAGTCGAGATATGTGAAGATAGACTTTAAGAGTGATTGCCTGCCGACACATGTTAAGGTGGGTCATTTCCGACATGCTGTGCGGCCATTTGTTCCTAAGCCGCTTCAGTGCCAAAAATGTCAGAAATTTGGTCATGCGAGCGCCATCTTTGGAAATCCTACAACTTGTCCTCGTTGTGGTGCATCACGCTCTGCCGACAACTGTAAGGCTAATTCCTATAAATGGCCGAATTGCCAAGGGCCCCACGACGCCACATCAAAAGAGGGTCCGAAATTAAGGCAGGAGATTTCGGTTTTGAAGAAAATGGTGAGGGACCGTTGTCACACAGGTCCCGTTAATTAGGGAGGCGATCGCCGGGCTAATTCCAAGGGCTGAAGTATCGGCCCCCCGAACCGCACCACGAAAGCGTGGACAATTTAGAAGTGGTCCTTTTTGGCGCGCCAGCGGACGCCTGCTGTGGCCTAAAGAACAAGTCAGAGCCGAGAGTTGATAAACAAAACAAAAATTATAATATCAAAAATGGCAGATCGAAAACAATACACAAGAATGCACACTCCACAATAGTTGCATACAATATTGTCACCAATCAAACAACGTACTACACAGTACAATCAGCCACACTCGAAACAACGGACACAAACAACAATACACACTATAATGCAGTCGCATGCATTGAACAACCAAGACCCTAAAGACTAAAGAGATAGAAAACCTATTCAGTCCAAAGTCCTTGGAACAAAAGTCTGAATGATACTCTTTCGAGAATCACTCACTCAAAGTCCAGCGTTGTTGTCGTTCCGCTGCCCCTTGAAGTTTCTCTTCCAGGAAACCTCGCCGAAGTTTCTCTTCCAGGAAACCTCGCGTCTTCAAATGGCCACACTCCAAGCTTCGAACTTCTTCGCCGGAAACACGTCGGCTTCACACACGCAGCTGTTGCCACGCGTCTTCGCTCGATAGCGGTAAACACACACTCTTGCCGGTAGCTCGAGTCGTCACCCCTCAGGTGGAAATCATCTTCTTCTCCTGCTTTGCCTCTACAGACAAAACCTTCGCCGACTACACGGCGGAATCCCCTCGCGCTCTGGCGCTAACTTCCGTCTTCTCCTGATCTCTCGTCTCGGCTGCTCGGTTAAATACCTTCCGCGCGACATTACAGAAAGTTCTCGTCATTTCGTCGGTGCGATACGCAGCGAAGGCTGGGGAGAGGCGCGAGACTGTGCGAAGGCCGTCCCCGACAGATGACTCAAACCGGCATAACACGCCCCTTTCCTTCTAGAAACTTCCAGTGCTTGCTCGGCCGCCATTGTTGGGTGAGGAGGTTCATCGGCGAAGCCACGCTTCCGAGGGGAGAGCGTCGCGCGCCCGGGGAGCCTTGGATATTTGTTTTCTTTTCTTTTTTTTCGTTGACCTCGCCGCGTCGCTCCCGCGCGTTATCGCAAGAAGTTGGCGGCGCGCCCATTTTGAGCGCTCGTTCTGTGACACTGCCCACCACTTTAAGAATATTTTCTCATAATATTCAAAACCACACAAACGAGCGCTAACAGTCCCCACACACTCTAAAAGACTGTAACACAAACCGTCGCTCATGACACTTCACATTCTCAACAGATCACTCAAGACAATCGTACATAGTAGTACAATTCCAAAACACATGAAATTTAGCCACAGGTACATGGCTACAACACTTCATCACACATTCCAAACAATACAAACGTACAAAATTCTGTCTTTACAACAATTATACAACACTATACATCACATCATCGCACAGAACACTTTGACTCGCTCGACATACACTTGTGACACAGGATAACAAAAACATTAACACAACATATGTCACTCAGCCCTGCCAAACACATTCCGATTCCACCTCAGCACCTATCCTGTGTATTTCGAGCTGCGCTTGCGTCCTTTCTTGCGGTGCTGGCTCGATCTCTTCTTGTTTTTCCTTGTTCTTTTTCGGCGAGCCTTTTCCAACGACAATATCTGAGGCGGCGTCTCAGCCATCGTTCTCACTTCCGACACCGTTAACGGGTCATAACGTTCAACGGGTCCTGTCTGTTTATTTACCAGCTTGTTCATGTCACGGCATTGGGCCTGGCTGGCCGACTCCGTCACCTTTACACTGACGGTCGGTTGGGGTCGTGCCGACGTACGTCCAGCTGTCCAGCACGTGAACTCACTCAACTCAATCATCTTCTCATTCGCTGTCTCTTGCACCGCGGCTTCACCCTGGGCTCGAGTGAGATCAGTCACGGGATGCTCCTCCACTGTATCTCGTGGTCGCTGGGTTGGCGAGGGCTCTATCTTATGGTCTTCTCCCAAACATTCTGGATCATTCGGCCCTCGCGCCCCTTCGATGTTTCCGATGACGAGGTCGTACAGGGGGGTCGTCATGCATAGAGCCGTAACCTTCTTGCTGAAGTACAGGGTTTCAACCTCAATCTCTGCTTCGGGAAGCATCCGAACCGTACGGTCAATTAGGCAAACCGGCTTTGTTTTGCCTGTCAACTCACTTTCCCGTACCAAATTTCTCCGCACGATAACCGTGGAGCTACCGGTGTCTCTTAACACCATAATATTCTTGCCCGCAACTTTTCCAGGTAGCGTTGGCATTCCCTTCGTGCTACCGGTTGGCAGTTTTGAAATTACAGCACCCACAATAGGAATTTTCTCCCCATTTTCAACTCTACGAATCCATCGGTGACGGCATTATTACCGGATTTCGGTGCCGCTTGCACACAGGATACCTGGTGAGTTTGACTCGCTCCGTTTCGACATGCATCTGCTTTGTGCCCAGTCTGACCACACTTAAAACATTTTACTACCGTAGGGCTCGTAGAGTTAGTACGACAGTTGCTCGCGCAATGACCCACTCGGTTACACAGGAAGCATCGCGGAACACTCTCCGGTGCACGCTTCTTTTGTTCGGGTGCCGAATTTTTCAAATCTTCGGGACACTCCTTCTTGACCTTGGCCAAATTAGTTCCACCTTGCGCTTCCAGGAATTGATCAGCCAATTCAAGCATTCCTTGAAGTGACTCAGCCTTCCTTTCTTTCAAGTACAGCGACAGGCTTGTGTGGCAACAAGTAAGAAATTGTTCTCTAATTAGGAGCTCTCTAAGTTCATCGTACTCCTGCGCTGTCCCTGAAAGTTCAATCCATTTGCCGAAATAATGGCTAAGTCGGGCGGCGTACTGCGTACCTGTATCACCATCAGCTGGCTTTCCTGTCCGAAATCTGTCCCGGAATCCTTACACAGTAAATCTAAATCGCTTCAACAAAGCAGCTTTCACCTTTGCGTAGTTGGCTGCATCGGTCGGCGTCAGCCTGCCGTACACACTGAGCGCTTCACCACTCAAGCAGGTACTCAAAGCAGTGGCCCATTGATGTTCCGGCCAATTCTGGCTCCTTGCAATCGTCTCAAATCGGTGAAGGTACGCGTCAAGGTCGTCCTTCCTTTCATCAAATGCTACGAGCAGCTCGCTTGGGTTCAAGCGGAAGCCATGTTCCTCTCGTTCGCTGCTTTCAACTCTAGCTTGGGCTAGAGTTTCACTTCGCTGTTGCAAACGGAGCCGCTCGAGCTCTATCTCGTGCTGTCACTGCCGTTCCCTTTCCTCTCTTTCTTCTTTCGCCCTCTCAGCTGCCAGTCTTTCTCTCTCCAGCTCCAACTTCAATTGCTGCTCTTTTTCTTCTTTCAGCTGTCGCTCCCTTGCCTCTCTTTCTTCTTTCAGCTGTCGCTCCTTTGCTTCTCTTTCACTCTCGCCCTTTCAGCTGCCAACTTTTCTCTCTCCAGCTCCAACTTCAATTGCTGCTCTCTTTCTTCTTTCGCTCTCTCAGCGGCCAACCTCTCTCGCTCCAACTCAGCTGCTTTTTCTTCCTTGGCTCTCTCAGCTGCCAACTTCTCTCTCTCCACCGCCTCTTTCTCTATCTGGCTTACCCATTTCCGTAGTTCGGCGCCAAAAAGACCCATCTTCTCACCAAGAGCTACTAACTTTTCGAGATCCATTGTGTCTCGCAAATAAAGTCTTGCCGCGTGCAAAAAGTATCTGCCTAAATCAGTCTATCGAAACACTCCCCTGCCCTCGTTAACGAGGACCCTGAACAACACACAAAATTGTTCCAATAGCACTATACACAACTCGAGGCTCTTTCTCACTACTTTGGACACACTGTGCACCAAAAGGTCTTGTGTCGCGGACGCCAGATAAATTGTCACACAGGTGCCGGTAATTAGGGAGGCGATCGCCGGGATAATTCCAAGGGCCGAAGTATCGGCCCCCCGAACCGCACCACGAAAGCGTGGACAATTTAGAAGTGGTCCTTTTTGGCGCGCCAGCGGACGCCGGCTGTGGCCCAAAGAACAAGTCAGAGCCGAGAGTTGATAAACAAAACAAAAATTATATTCTCAAAAATGTCAGATCGAAAACAATACACAAGAATGCACACTCCACAATAGTTGCATACAATATTGTCACCAATCAAACAACGTACTACACAGTACAATCAGCCACACTCGAAACAACGGACACAAACAACAATACACACTATAATGCAGTCGCATGCATTGAACAACCAAGACACTTAAAGACTAAAGAGATACAAAACCTATTCAGTCCAAAGTCCTTGGAACAAAAGTCTGAATCATACTCTTCCGAGAATCACTCACTCAAAGTCCAGTGTTGTTGTCGTTCCGCTGCCCCCTGAAGTTTCTCTTCCAGAAAACCTCGCCGAAGTTTCTCTTCCAGGAAACCTCGCGTTTTAAAATGGCCACTCTCCAAGCTTCGAACTTCTTCGCCGGAAACACGTCGGCTTCACACACGCAGCTGTTGCCACGCGTCTTCGCTCGATAGCGGTAAACACTCTTGCCGGTAGCTCGAGTCGTCACCCCTCAGGTAGAAATCTTCTTCTCCTGCTTGGCCTCTACAGACAAAACCTTCGCCGACTACACGGCGGAATCCCCACGCGCTCTGGCGCTAACTTCCGTCTTCTCCTGATCTCTCGTCTCGGCTGCTCGATTAAATACCTTCCGCGCGACATTCCAGAAAGTGCTCGTCATTTCGTCGGCGCGATACGCAGTGAAGGCTGGGGAGAGGCGCGAGACTGTGCGAGGGCCGTCCCCGACAGATGACTCAACCCGGCATAACACACCCCTTTCCTTCTAAAAATTTCCAGTGCTTGCTCGGCCGCCATTGTGGGGTGAGGAGGTTCATCGGCGAAGCCACGCTTCCGAGGGGAGAGCGTCGCGCGCCCGGGGAGCCTTGGATGCTTGTTTTCTTTTTTCTTTTTTTTTCGTTGACCTCGCCGCGTCTCTCCCGCGCGTTGTCGCAAGAAGTTGGTGGCGCGCCCATTTTGAGCGCTCGTTCTGTGACAACCGTTCGACTAACCGAGAAGCGGTTGCTGTCGTCAGGCGACATTGTTCTCGTCGCCGACGCTCGTCTAGAAAGACTTCTCAGAGTATCAAGTCTTCTGTAAAGCCTCCTTTCGTTAAATCGGCTTCACCTCCACCACCGGACAGAAGAAACACGTGCACCGAGAATGCTGCCCCTGAAAAGGAGGCTCTGGATGAAGCATGGCCATCACTTCCAAGGATAACCCCTGCAGAAAAACTGGAACGTGCTCCGGTAGCACCACTTTCTGCATCTCGACAAGATAGGGCGACAGAGCGTGACCGAAAAATTTTGACGATGATCAAGTCTCTCATCAATGCCATTCGCACACTTATAGGCAACACGAACACGCCTACAGCACGATGCGCAGTGCAAGTATTGGATGCCCTTAGTCCAGTTCTTGCGAACTTTGCATAGACAAAATTGCTCTTTCACTGCCTTCATTCCGAGACCAAGTACGTAGTGCGACAGTTTTACAGTGGAATGCCAGAGGACTTAAATCACGGATCTCGTGTGTTCGACATTACGTTTTCCGCAACAGATTTCCTACATTAGTAATATGTGAACCAAATTTGTCGAAAGCTATCAAGCTTTCTGGCTACGAAGCCTTCACTTCATTGGCTTGTGGTGAGCCCAGCAAAGTAACTATACATATCTTACATTTAACCTACATTCCACATTTGGTGCAAACCCATAACGGAAATCAATACGTATGCCTCCGCGTTGCAAAGAAGAAGGTAGCCTTCACACTTATCGGCGCATACATCTCAACATCTGGTCAGTTCGATGGTGAAAGACTACATGACATCTTGACAGCTACACCTGGACCTTGGATTGTTATTGGTGATTTCAATGCTCATCACTTGCTTTGGGGAAGCACAAAGATTGAGTCCAGAGGCCGGAAACTTGCTGAATTCGCCTCACGCCACGAACTTAACGTTATGAATGATGGCAGTCCAACGTATTTGCGTGGTTCGAGATATAGCAGTTGCTTGGATTTTGCATTGGTGTCACGGCAATTCACCAAACAAGTGCGATGGTTCACTGATATTGAGACTCTTGGCAGTGATTATATTAAAACGTATCTGAAGGTCACAGGTTTTGGAACTTCCCCCTTATCAACTAACAGAAGAGTTAATTGGACAATGTACAAGGCAAAGGTGGAAGAGGCATGCGATGATATCGCGTGCGGCCTCGAGGAGGTAATGAAAAATGTGATGGAAGAGGTTACGTGCGCCTTTAAATACACATCAAAGCGTACAGAATTTGATATAGAACTTGAACGACTACGAACGATTCGTAGGCGGGCGGAGAGGAGGTACAGGCGCACTAATTCAACTCATGACTCAGAGACTCTCGACGTCTACAAAAGAAAATCCAACGTCGAATGGACAAGCTGGAGGACCAACGGTGGAAGAAATTTTGTGAATCACTCGATCCTCGCAAGCCTATGTCCCATATATGGAGGACGGTGCGTGGCCTTGGCTCGATTTTACAACAACGTCCACTCAGCACATTGGCTCTCCATCAAGGCCGCCTGCAGGTTGACGTTGCTGAAGATTTCTGCGTAAAGATTGCGGGAAATGTGTTTACCATGTTTGACGAAGTTCTCGGGGATGTTCCTGTAGCACGAGTTTCTCAACTGAATATGCTTTTTTCACTCGAGGAAGTGGATGCAGCTCTAGCCACCTGCAGACGTTCATCATCACCTGGGCCGGACGGTATTACATACGCTGCTTTATGCCATCTTGAAAGACGCGGCCGAGGCCAGCTACTAAAATGCTACAACCAGTCATGGAACGATGGCGTCGTTCCAGAAAGGTGGAAATCTAGCCGCTTGGTACCAATCCTTAAACCAGGAAGTCGCCGCTTATCTGGCATCATATCGACCCATCGCGCTATCCAGCTGCGTAAGGAAAATATTGGAAAAAATGATTTTGACACGTTTCGAGTGGTACCTTGAACGCTATAATATATACCCAGAGGCCATGGCTGGTTTTCGAAGAGGCCGCTCTTCTATTGATAGTGTCATCGACCTCGTAAGCTCTGTGCAACAACAGAAATACCTCATGCGCATCTCAGTTGCAATGTTCCTCGATGTGAAAGGTGCATACGACAACGTAACGCACGATGCCATTCTAGATGCCTTGACGAACATTGGAATCGGTGAAGAAATGTTTCGATGGATTCGGAGCTACCTGCAGAGGAGATCCTTCTTCGTGCTCACTGCGGAAGGCCGCACCATTGATCTTTACACCAGTCGTGGCGTTCCGCAAGGCGGGATTCTCTGTCCTACGCTGTTTAACCTCACGATCATTGGGCTTGTACAAAGTCTACCTCAATCAGTCAATGTAACTACATACGCTGATGATATATGTATCCGGGCTTCAGCAGTGACATGACTCCAGGTACGCGCACGGCTCCAAAAAGCAGCGAGAATAACGTCGACGTACCTCCATGCTCGAGGCCTCACAATTTCCACCGAGAAGTGCGCCTCAGTCTCTTTTACCCGCAAGCCCATGATCTCTTATCCTGTTTCTATCGACAACGTGAACCTTTCGTATATGAGACGTCATCAATTCCTGGGTGTCATTATCGACAGAGATCTCTCGTGGAGTGCTCACATCTCACACTTGAAGAAGAGGCTCAGCTCTATCACACGCGTGATGAGATTTCTCGCTGGTAAAACGTGGGGCACATGAGTGTCATCTATGCTTCAGCTGTACAGAGTGCTCTTGGGATATTTGCGGTATAGCACGCCCGTGCTTTCCAACGCCGGAAAAACTAACATCAGTGCCCTGCAAAGCATTCAATGCCAAGTCCTCCGCACATGCTTGGGGCTACCTCGGTGCGCTAATACGTTAGCAACAATTGGTATTGCTAAAGACCATCCGATCAGGACATATATAACTGTTGACACACTCCGGACACATATCCGTCACATATCCAGAGTGCCTAACCACCACCTTGCTAGCTTGCCACTAGAAAGCCTAAAGGCAGTGTTTTCCAAAGTTGTTGCGACTAACCAGTATTCCGTCTCGTGGAGATTCTCACCCGCAACCATACCACTATCTCCAGAGTGGTGCACGAAAAGACCGACTGTGCACCTTGAAGTGCCGGGGATATCTAAAGAGGCAAGCCTGTCATCTGCAGCCCTCAAGCAGATCTCACTGGACCTTTTGCATTTGTCATATGCTAACCGAATTCATGTTTACATGGACGGTACGGTCTCGGGAAGTTCTACAGGTGCCTTTGTCATACCATCTCGATCAATCACCGTCAAATTCAAGACATCGCACGTCACGACATCTACGAGATTCGAGCTCGCCGCTCTTCGAGCTGCCGTGGAGTTTGTTACGCAGAATCCCCTAGTAGATGCGCCATTTTCTGTGACTCAAAGGCAGCCCTTCAATGCGTGCGAAGTCTACGACGTGGAAACTATCACCAGATGGTGTATCGTATTAATGAAATTTGTCATCGCGCTGCTGATCAAGGACACGAAATTGTTTTACAATGGTTGCCGGGCCACTGTGGCATCAGTGGTAACCACCTCGCCGACGACGCTGCCCGATGTGCCCACGAAGGAGCGCCCACACTGTTAATACCCTTGTCACGGGTAGACGCAGCTAGAGAACTTCGTCACATCGCGCATAATGCCACGCTTGCACACTGGAATTATCCACCTAACTCCAACCAACGCCCTAAAAATCTGAAGTCATTACTTCAGAAACAACTGCCATCCAAGATTTCTCGACGTGACGCTACAATGCTGTGCCGGCTCTGGACTGGGGTAGCGTTTACTAAGTCATTCAACCATCGCATTGGCATGGCGGATTCATCCATGTGTGAAAGCTGCAACTGTATAGGGACTATTGAACATCTCTTGTGCCACTGTGCCCAATTTGATGAAGATCGCCGGACTCTTCAGTGTGCCTTGAATAGACTCGATGACCAGCCATTTAATGAAGCAAAGATCTTAGGAGCCTGGACGCGCAGCACATCAGCACAGAAAGCCACACGAGCCCTCCTGAGATACTTGTCAACAACTTATTGAGGGGCCGCCTGTTAAACTCGGCATTGTGTGTGTGATGTGACATGTGTCTATCCTTCTCTCTCTCTTTTACTCCCTTCTTCCCCTCCCCATGTGCAGGGTAGCAAACTGGACGCATAGTCTAGTTAACCTCCCCACATTTTCCACATTCCTTCTCTCTCTCTCTCTCTTGCAAGACTCCACGCATACCATGTAAAATTATTTCAAAAGCTTCACGATTGTCCTAGATCATTCCATTAAGCTATCGTGCAGAGCAGGAATAGTCTACTTTTTCGAGAGATCACACAGCCACCAGTGATAACGTTGATATCTGCGATACTTCACGTATAAATGCCGACACGCTTAACCCCGATTCGTTTATTGACGACTGACGCTCGGTTCACCTTTATTGAGGTGCAGCGTGCATTGTTTATGTGATTGCCTTTGCGTTCACAGCCGCTAGCTGGGCTCAATGAGTTTCCCTTTGATAAAGCACACAGCCGGCTTCGTTTACCTCACGACCCCTTGACAATACAAAGACTGAGAAAAAAGAGATAGCTCACAGGTCAATATTTTCAGAATGCAACACTAAATGTAGTCAGTCCTGCCTTACGGCCGAATAAGTTTTTACATTTAGAGAAGCTGTATAAGCCACACATGAGCGCAACAGCGATTTTCTGCTTGCTTTCAGAAAAAATACGGTCAGAAAAATAAAAAAAGTAAACGAGCGTGACAATTTAACGGAAACATTGAGCAGAGAGGTTATTTCGGCCAATGACAACTAATTTTCTTACGGAATAGCTGTTTTGTGACTCCATGACGCACTCGAAACATCGAGGTTTTATTAAACGCGAAGCAAAACTTTGCGTACTGCAGGCACTTTGAGCAGCATAATCTATCTATCTATCTATCTATCTATCTATCTATCTGTCTATCTATCTATCTATCTATCTATCTATATATCTATCTATCTATCTATCTATCTATCTATCTATCTATCTATCTATCTATCTATCTATCTATCTATCTATCTATCTATCTATCTATCTATCTGTCTGTCTGTCTGTCTGTCTGTCTGTCTGTCTGTCTGTCCGTCTGTCTGTCTGTCTGTCTATCTATCTAGCCGCCAAAGACTGTGTGCTCTCGTGATCACCCCCTTGACTAGCGGTAAAGCAAACTAGTATGCGAGGATAAGAGGGTTTGAAGAACAGGACTCGCCATACATGACATGATTGATGTCACACTTTCATCCGGAAGCCATCAAAATAAACCTTTCCGCCAGACGTGTGGCTTCTACCATTGGGCGGGTATGTGCCACAGTTACTTGTCAGTGCATGAGTGTTAAAAGGTGTCACAAACGAGTGCTCAAAAAAAGAGCGCGCCACCGAATTGTGGCGACAAGACGATACCAAGTGCCAGGGAGACGCCTTAAGGTCAATGCTAAAGAAGAAAACAAGCATCCAAAGACTCCCCGGGCGCACTGTCTCTCACCCTCGGAAGCGTAGCTTGGCGGACCACCCTCCTCACATTGGCCGCTGAGCAAGCCCTGGAAAGATATGGACGGAAAGGGGCGTGATGATGCAGAGTTGCGTCACGTGTCGCAGACGACCCTCGAAATATCTCACCCTTTCTCCAGCCTTGGCTGTGCATCGCGAAGATGAAACGATTAGAATTTTTTGGAATCTAGTGCGAAAGGTAATTAAGAGAGCAGCGGAGAGTGGTGATCAGGAGACGAAGACAGTTTACGCCAGCGTGCGTAGGCAGGAGAAGAAGGAAGTTTGCGCCAGTGTGCGTAGGGTCAATCCGCCTTGTCGGCAAAAGCTTTTGTGGTCAGTGACAAAGCAGGTAATGAAGAGGGTTTTCACCTGAAGGGTAAAGGCTTGTGTTACAAGCAGAAGAGTGTGTCTACCACCAGCGAGCGAACATGCGTGGCAGCAGCTGCGCGTGGGAACCCAATTTTTTACCGGCGAAGAAGTTTGGTGCTTGGAGAGCAGCCGAGTAAAGACGCGAGGTTTTCTGGGAGAGAAACTTTGGGAGCAGCGGATCGACAACAGCGCAAAACTTTGAGTGAGTGATTCTTGGAAGAGTATCATTCAGATATTGTTCTACTGACTTTGGACTGAATAAGTTTTCGAACTCTTTAGACCTTAAGTGTCTTGGTTGTTCGATGCGTGTGATTGCATTGCAACGCGTATTGTTTGTGTCCGCGGTTTCGAGTGTAGCAGATTGTTTTGGGTAGTACAATGTTTGATTAGTAAAATATTGTACTGGACTATTGCCCAGCGTGCATATTGATGTATCATTTGATCTGCCATATTTGAGAATATCAATTTGTTTTTTTATCAATTCTAGCTCTGGCTCGTTCTTTTGACCACAGCCGGCGTCCGCTGGCACGCCATATAGGACCACTTTTAAATTTTCAGTGCTTTCGTGGTGTAGTTTCGGGGGGACAGGCGATGGTTGGCCCCTTATAATTAGCCCGGCGAACGCCCCCTTAACTACCGGGATCTGTGACAATTATTGTGGCGTCTGCGACAAGGACCTTTTTGGTGCATAGTGTGTCCGAAGCAGTGAGAAAGATCCTCGAGTCGTTGATTGTGCTATCGGCACAATTTTTGTGTGTTGCTCAGGGCTATCGTTAACAAATGTGCAGAGAGTGTTTCAATAGACTGCTTTAGGCAGATATTTTGTGCACGCGGCAAAGTTTTATTTGCGAGACATCATGGATCTCGAGGAGTTAGTAGCTATTGCTGAAAAAATGGGTCTTTATGGCGCCGAACTATGGAAATGGGTCAGTCAGAAGTAAAAAGAAGAAAAAGAGAGGGCCAAGGAAGAAAAAGCAGCTAGGTTGCAGAGAGAAAGGTTGGCAGCAGAGTGGGCGAAAGAAGAAAGAGAGGCAAAGGAACGATAGCTGAAAAGAGAAAGAGAGCAGCAATCGAAGTTGGAGCTGGAGAGAGAAAGGCTGGCAGCTGAGAGGGCTAACGGAGAAAAAGAGGCAAAGGGGCGACAGCTGAAAAAAGCAAGAGAGGCGGAGATGGTTGAAAGGGAACGGCAGCGGAAGCACGAGATGGAACTCGAGCAGCTCCGTTTCCAACAGCGAAGTGAAACTCCCGCCCAAGCTACAGTCAAAAGCAGCCAACGCGGAGATCATGGCTTCCGCTTGAACCCAAGCAAGCTGTTCGTACACTCTACGGCAAAATCACTCGAAAAAGAAGTAACTAAGCCCAATAGGCGCCTTCGATGAAAGAATAGACCGTTGAGGAGCAACCACAGAGGGAAGCGTGCAGCGCGAAACCACTTAGTCTCCGAAGGGATGAACCATCCGGGGATTGCAGGCAACACGAAAAGTGTTGCCAAGGTGTCAACCCTCCTTCTCCACAGAACACACGTCCTTCTCCTCCTCTGCTGGCTCAGTCTTTCCCCGTACTTTGCCGGCGACGGCCGCGTTACGTCGCGCTCGGAGTGCTAGACCACGGCCGCCTGAAATCGAAGATCTAAGAATTACGACGTGGTGCTTGTGTGTACGTTTGGATGAGCGTGGGCTGCTGCTTTTGCGTTTCGCTGCACCCTTGAAGTCTGGAGCAAGCCTCGACACGTCACCACGCCGCGCTGTACATCTCTGGCTTCAAGACAGTCACGACCAACACAGGACAGCATCAGTTGAGGAGGCCAATATGGCGGCCGAGAAGTCAACAGGCCAATCGGATATATACTTCAGTCCGACTCAGGGCAGAAAACAACGCTGGATTCTAAGGCAAGTAGGTTGTCATTCTTTATTCTACTCTACTTGTCGCGTGTGCGATACGGATTGCGCTTGCCGGCAACGGGCTTGGTCGTGTTGTATATCGCACGCACGAAATGCATCGCGAAGGTCAGCTTTGGCGTCTGCAGGTCGCCTGTGCTTTGCGACCGCTTGGAAATTGGCCGCCATTGCCATCGGCCTCCCGTACGCTCGCTCATCGAGTGCTCGCCTGTCTTCACCGCCGCGCTGAGTTCCGCGCTAAAGATATTGGGCTGAGACCTCGTCGCTGTGTTGGCGGTCGTCGAAAACACGTTGCGGTTTCTCGTAAAGAGCTTGATTGTAGTATGTCGCGCGCTGTAAGTGCACCAGCACGGGCTGGCGGGACTTTCGCTTGCCTCGAAACTCACTGAAAATTGATCGCCATTACAGTCGATGGCAAGCCGCTTGGCGCCGTCCGCTGGCCGCGGCGGCGGACTCGCGTTTGCGTGCTGCACTTGCTCGAGTTTGTGGAAAAGAACCGCATCCCAGTCTATTTCTTCGGCGTTACCTCCAAACCAGCTCGGCGCTGTTCGTGGCGGCCGCCAAGCGTACGCTCGCTCTCCTGTTCGAAGTTCGCTGGCGGCAGACACTCCAAGTACAACGCCGTGTTCGGTCTCGCGTTCGCTTGCTCGAGCTGAACGACGTCGCTCGCTTAGGACTCGCCGACTTGTTAGCGACACGGAGGTACGCGGAGTTGTGGCTGTGGCCGCCGCTCCTAAGCTGATGCGCTACGGGGATCGAAATAAGTCTTAGACGATGCGTGACATCACGGTGAAATTATTCGCATGTCATATCTCACGTATGTTTTCATTTCACCTTGCACGTATTTCTGATATGCATTTGTATTCATGCTCCGTCACGTGTGACTCACCATTTTTCATACTTATTGTGCAGCTGCGGGCACACAGCGTGCTGAATATTGTGTGCGCTGGCATCTGCGATGCCTGTCCTCCATCTATTTTGTCAGAGCAGCTTCAGAAGGACTGTGCGAGATGTGACGGTAAAGTTAATTGTGTGTCATATTTTAACGCTTGTTTTATATTAACGTGCACGTACTTGTCATATGCGTGCATCTTTATCTTCTCTCACGTGTGTGTAACTATCTTTACTATAATAGTGTACTTGCAGCCGTGGGAACACAACAGGCAGAAAGCTGCGTGCGCAGGCGTCTGCAATGCCTGTCATCTGTCGGTTCCGTCGGACGAGCTCCCCAAGGAGTGAACAAGATTCGACAATGAGACTGAACTTGTATACTTCACCATGAATTCACTTAAAAGAATGAAGAAACTTTATGTGTATGTAGAAAAATAAAAGATTTCGATGTCTCACTTTTGTCGTGCGTTGTTGCCCTGACTACGAAAGCAGTTTCATATAGGTGGCTAACTACGTTTTCGCGTGTTCTTTTCTGCGCTTTGTTGCACACTGCGCAGAAAAACAGGCGAAAAAAGTATTAGCTTTGGCAGAAAATAAACAAAAAACAATGTTTGAACTGGGGACGAAAAGCTCAACCGATTGTACCAACAGATCGACAACAATACTTTCATTACCAAAGCGATCACCCACGCCACTGTAAAAACAGTATTCCATACAGCCAGGCTCACCGGTTTAAGCGAATCTGCTCTAAAGACGCTGACTTTGACACGAGCTCACAGAGGCTAAAACTTATGCTCGAGAAACAAAAATACCCCCCACGAGTAATTAATGACGCTGTTCAAAAAGCGAGAAAACTAAAGCGTGAAGACTTACTTATGAAGCGACCACCACGAGAAGACCCACAACGAACAAACCTCTGCTTGACTTACAGCACAAACTTCCCCAATGTAAACAAAATTCTTAAACGACATTACAAACATTCTGGAACAAAGTGAACGTCTGAAACGCGCATTCCCATCCGCTCCAGGCGTCGTTTACCGACGACCATGTAACCTCAAAGACACCCTTGTCCACTCCCAAGTTAACACATCACCCCCCAATAATTCATGCCGTCCTTGCTTAAAGCCACGATGTCTTGTATGTAAGGCGATGCGAGAAACAGACAAAGCAACCAGCACGCAATCCAAGTTTTCGATTAACATACGAGGAAACTTAACATGTGATTCCTCTAATGTGGTGTACCTACTCGAATGCAACGTGTGTGGTATGCGGTACATCGGACAAACAGAAACACCATTTATGATTCGCTTCAATAATCACAGAGCCCATGCGAAATCAGCCCCAAGTCTACCTCTATCAAAACATCTCAATCTTCCCGACCATGCATTCGCCAAACTATCAGTAACGCTCTTAGAGACGGGATTTAAATCAAATCGAGAACGTGAACAACGAGAGTCATACCTTATCCATCGATTTAACACCCTCGATAGAGGAATAAATGAGAATCCTGGTACACTTGCAGCAATTAAAGCATTAGAAAACAATAATGGCAACAATGAAAATAGTAACTAGGTTCACGGCACTGCAGCTGCGAAAGGCACTGGACAACCCAAAACAATTCCAAGTGTAACTACTCGTCCTAAGTGCAGCTGTCGTCTGTTTTCTGTTTTATTTTACTACCCAATCAATTGTGCCATGCACGACATGCCCAACAGCAACCCTGTGAACAGCCGCGGGGCCCTCAGTCCACGCGTAATTTAGAAGCGGGCAAGGAATTCGCATTGCACCCGCTTGCACAGCCTACCGCAATATGGGGCACCCCTATTTTTACGACAAAATGGTGACAGGGCGCGGAGTAGTTAAAGGCTTAGAACTTCCTAAAATGCCCGCTTACCAGCCTCTGCCACAATACGCGGCCCCCGTCTTTCTACGACGAATTGTTTACGGGACCCCGAGTAGTTAAAGGCTTAGGACTTCCTGAAAAGGTCTTTTTTGCCCCAAACCGAACCGCCAGTGCCAGGAGGGGCCGTCTGATCGGGAGGAATGCGTTAGTGAACGGAAACATACACTGACCGCTGACATCAGAAAGGTGAAGGGGAGAGGGGGGAGAGAGAAGAGGGGGGAAGTGGAAGGAAGAGTGGAAGGGGGGCACCCGAGGGGCGTCCACCGTATATTATTTTTTCTCTTTTTTCTTTTTTTCCTTCCTTTTTTCTTTTTTTCTTTTTTTCTGTCTTTTTTTCTTTTCCCTCTTTCCTTGCCCTCTGATTTGAGATTGTATAAAGCTGAGCACCAACCAACTGTATCTTTAATCCCGATGAAGGCCAGACTCTAGGCCGAATTGTCGAAATAAACCACGTTGTGACCGCTCACGGAAGATCTACTGGACTATAAGGAACGCTATGGCCACTCAACGACCATGCCTGCCTATATATATATATATATATATATATATATATATATATATATATATATATATATATATATATATACGTATATATATATATATATATTTATATTTAAAATGGACAATGTTTCACACACAGACATTGGTCAAATTTCTTTGCAGCACAGTTGAAGCATTCATGTGGAACTGAAGCGTCAAGAGAAGCTCATGCGTCCTCACTTTATTGCGCTTTACATTGCTTGTATGCGTCCATGCAGCCATGAGATATTTTAAAGCATTTGTTTCACCTATAATCTTCTTATTCATTAAAGCTGGCCCATAAGTTGTGTCTTATGTAGCACTGCAATTGAAGCTTTATCTGCATGGTGGTCTGAAACAATGCCTTTGAAAATCACAAAACGACCGAGCTCTATACACGACCATCCGAGCATCAATGATAAGCACCATTATTTGTCCGTACATATCAGTTGTGCTCTCATACCTAATTATTTTTCAGACCACTCCCTTTACCCTTACCAATGCTGTGGGGCAGCAAATCATCAACCTGGTTGAGCTACCTGCCTTTCTTTTGTCTTCTTCCTCTCTTTTTTTCTGTTCTACTTCTTTTTCCTGTGTACTTCACAGAGGCATTATTCATGTGCATGAATATTCACTGCCTATCGTAAAGTAAAGTGGAGAGGCAATTTTTTTGCTTGATGCAAAAAAATTTTAAATTTGCTCTCTTGATAACTTGCAAGAAAGCTGATAACCAAGTAGCTCGACATATGTGCGGTCGCACCACAAGATACCATTTGTTCATCTGTTACTTCGCGTTCTAGAGAACCTGAATAGACCCGAGACGTTCATTTCGCCATTTAGTTTTTTAGATGCGGAGCATCTAATACTCGAGGCTTGTAGTGCGGCGCCGTCCGCAAGCTTCCTCCTCCTTCTTCCACCATCTGTGCACCCTTCCTCCTCTACCCCCGCGTGCGCTTCTCCTCTTCACGAACATTCGCTAGCTGTATAATGTAGCGCGCATGCGCCGTCACGCTTCGAGAACATTGGCAGCTGACGCGCGCGCATGCGCCGTCGCGCTTCGAGAACATCGGCAGCTGACGCGCGCGCATGCGCCGTTGCGCTTCTCCCCCTTCTCGAACATTCGACAGCTGACAGTGCATGTGCCGTCGCGCTGTATATATACTCAAGGTCGGCGCTCGCTCGCTCAGTTGCCGCTCGTCGGTTGGTTTGTACGGTGCGTCGACGTCCAAGGTCGCGGTGAAATGAATTCCAACGAATCCACAAACACAACGATTGACGTCCCTTCGACCAGCGCCGCCCTTTCGCATACGTGTGTACGTGTTCACTCATTTAACACCCCCCTCCTACAACCACGTTAACCAATTTAGCCATCGACCCAAGAAGTCGCAATTTAACACCCCATTTCACAACCACGTTAACCAATTTAGCCATCGACCCAAGTAAGTCGCACTTTAACACCCCGTTAACCAAGTATATGCTCCGCATCCTCCTCAGTGTTCCCCCAAAGGAAGCTGCGGGCAATTTTTTTTATCATGCCGCGCACGGCGTGTTGCTTGTGGTTATTTTATCGGCTGTGTGTATACTGGTTCAGCGGGTCGTCTTGGCTCATGGTCACCATTTATTCTGCGATATAAAATTTCTATGCGTATTAATTTAGCGAATTAGCATGTTTTTAAGAGGAATAACTCAAGGAATAAGATTTGAAAATGAGCGGTCGTCCTGTAGACGTTTTTTCGTTTATGTGCTCGTCATTTTGGCACGGGACTAATTATTTCTGTATATATTCACTTTTTTATCACTCTACAGTTTCCTTCTTCAACTTTTGCGGCCATTTATTTCTGAATTGTCGACATTGACAACACGTACGATCACAATGACATTACTTTTTCTGGACGCGGTGTAGCACCGCCCCTGATCGAATGGTATTCGTATCTCAGACTGCCATTTGAGTCTAGTGACATGAACATCTCCGGTCTTATTAGTCTGCTCGCACTCCTTATTCTTCCATATTTCTGCAAGAAAATTTCCGTATGCTCCGTAGAACTTCCTTAAGGAAGTTTCCGTATACTCCCTAAAGCCTTCCATATTTCCACATCTTTCCATATTTTCCGTAAGTAATATTCCGTATATACCACATGACTTCTCTATCGTTCCATATCTTCCATAAGAAATTTTCCGTATGTTCCATATAATTTCCGTATCCTTCCATATTTTCCCTAAAAAGTATTCCGTATACGCCATACAACTTCCGTATGTTTCCATAAAAAATCTGTATCTGTTCCGTATAGCTCATAAGGAAATCGTACGGAGTCCATATGTTTTTCGTAAGATTTCATACGGAATTTTTCAGTAGGGTTGAATGCTGTACCCAAAGATGTGCAGGACCAGGAGCAGATGGTTGTGGTCCCCAGCGGCCTCCAGCAACCATAACCTCTCGACCCGGAGTCTGCTAACAGTAACAAGACTCACAATAGGCTCGGAAATACTGCCTGGGTGACTTTGGTAACACTCGCGTCAAGAGGAGTCGCCTGCTGCAGATAAATTGCCCAATAGGTCTAGTTCGCGTGTAGTCAATAACGTGTTATGTTGAAAAGTGGTGTTTGCCTTCAAACATTTTTCATAAATCGAATTACTGTTTGCTGTCTTATTTTCATGACGCATGCAAAATTTGCAATACTCTATTGACGGGGCTCGTCAGCTCAGTACTGTCGTTAGAATAGTGGTGATTCTCAGCGTAGTGTAATTAAGACTACGGTGACGGAGCTCTTCAGCGAAGTGCTATCATTAGAATGAGGGGGCCGGCCGGCGTAGTGTAACCATAACTACGGGGACGGGGCCTGCCAGCAAAGCGCAATCGACGGAACGATGGTGCCCATCAGCGTAGTGTAAATGCGACAATGTTGACGGGGCCCATCAGCGAAGTGCTATATAATGAGTGAGGGGATCCGTCAGAGTATTGTAGTCGTAACAGAAAGGGGGGCCGTCATATTAGTGATGTAGCTATAGTGACGGACCCCGTGCAGCATTAGGCAACGAAATCAGTGATGAGGTCCATCAATATAGCGTGATATTCAACATGAGGGGTCCCGTTGTCGTAAATTTGTAGTCGTTTTTGACAGCGCTGCCACGCGGCTGTGAGGCGTAGTGGTTTGACGTGCAGTTGGAGAAGCGGTATTGCTGCAAAGTTGAGAGTTTGAATTCCTGTCTTTTGTACTTTTCTGTGCGTGTGTTTTTTACGTGAATGCGTGAAAATGGACGTTACTGTTCTCAAAGAGCCGTAAAATTGCCAGGTCTGCGCGGGACGCAAAGCGCTGTTACAGTGAAAGGTCGAAAAGCGACATTTCAGAGCTTTAAAGGCCAATGCCGGCGATTTTTCGACCATATCCAGATAGTGGTGCTTTTATGTTCTGGAGACACGCTTGTCACGCGTATGATAGCTGAAATGCTCAAGTTATTCGAAAATAATGTTTAACTACCGAGAAACTGCAATACCAAATCTGAAACACAACTGACTGCGCTTCTACGTGAAATGTAGTAAGGATTCCCCTACGCTGCCCGGAACCTGCCTTACTGCACATATTGCCCCTCTGATTGCACTACCTGTCCATGCCACCCACATCAATCGGCTTAAACGCATACGCTGTTATGGTGATTATATGGCGAATTGTGTGTGGCTCCCAACGCAACATCACCTGCCACCTTTCGCAAGCCCATTAGCACGGAAAAGAAAATCGCACGCTCAGCCAAGAAAACGCTAGCCAAACCAACACAATCCGTAGCAGACAAGTAGACGCTGCTGTGGTACATCAGATGGCACTAGCGATGGCCCTCCCGATAATTTCCTAATTTTATCAAATATTAACTTTGATTATAACAGTCGAATTTTAGTGCATCCTTATTGGTTTACTTCTATAAAAGTGGGCCCTTACCATTTGCATGGTTGCGGCCTGTCTTTAAGAGAAGCCTTGCTTGATCTACTTTGGAAAAAATTTTCGAGATAATTTGGCATTGTTTTAATTTTTAATTTGCACTGCTTGATCTGTTTTGCTAATTGTCGTTGTGAACATTTTTCAAAAGAGTTATTGTACGAGCATGTATTTCTTCAAGACAAACAGCTTCAAGCACACAATAAAGGAAAGTTCACTACAACGTAACAAAACGAATGAGCAATAAGATGTACAAACATTAAGTCATCTCAGACAACTGCACTTTCACAGAAATAAGGGAAGGTCGATAGTTCACTCAAACGTTCCGTGCAAACGTTCGTAGGCCGCAGAAGGTGATGCACGTGCAAGCGTAACGACGAGTGCCCCTGGCTTGAAGAAATTTTGTTTTCCCTTCTTCTGTTCACAAGCCAGTGTCGTTGAATTTCCCAGGTCAAAACTACGTCTCAGACCTAATAGAACTCCCGTTATTTCCGAAAAAAACTGCAGCCACAACCACGGCAGCACAACTGAAGAGAGAGAAAAAATGCAGCAGTAAGGATAGTAATCTCTCTCATCAGCAACTCAGAAAACAAGGCTAGTTTTTTGAGAGGGTGCTTTCTCCTTTCTTTCCTTTTTTGACTACAATGCCTCCCCCTGTCTTAGGATCTTGAGCAGGGCTGTCATATGGGCTAACTTTACCACGCCTCGCACAGGCTCACTGGATGTCACGCCGACTGGTTGTGCCCCCCGATTACCGACAACAGCGCCGCCCGTGCCGACTGGGCTCGCCCTACGCCATCTCCTGACGCCGACAAGAGTTATCCTCTAGTGGTGCCCCGTCCTTGGACTCCTGCAACCCTGTCCATCTATTCTATCTCCTGTTTACTTCCGTCGTGTTCCGTTGTTCGCTATTCCTGCGCCTTGCTCTCTCTCTCTCTTTACCTTTCAATCCTATCCTTTTAGCCCATCCTTTACTTCCACCCCTCGTGAACTACCGACGAGGTGTCCTCCCCCTGAGTGAGAGTTACGGGGCTCACTTTTCTCTTTTTTCATTTAAAATCGCTCACACACCCCTCGCCCTTTCACAGAAACGTCGAGCGCTGCACGACTCTTTCTGCCAGGCAACCATTCTCCCTTTTTTTTCATTCCTCGTCTCTAGTTTTGACAATTTTTTTCACCCTTCTCTCTTCGTTTCCTTAAAAGCATCGCGTCCCGCAAAGAGCCTAGTATACTTATAGATTAATACCTCAGATTATATTTATCCAATCAAAATACTTTTTTCGCAAATATGAGCGCGTGTATTTGTTCAAATAAGTACGTTTTACCTTGCCTCATTTTAATTCACTGCATTTTAAAAGAACTAACACTGATTTTGGTTAATCAAATTTTATTAGTTCATCTTACATATTCTATCAAAATAATTTTTACGCAGTGGTAGACCTCGACCTGGCGTTTATTGATATCGAAAGCGGACAAATGCTACCGTTTAAGTGTACTGAAGAGACAAAAATATTTGGCAGATCCCACGTACTTGAAAATTGACATTATGCGAAGCATGTGGAGGGAAGGTGATGGAGTTACGAATTGTTTATTGTGTGACACGTCATGAAATGATGGTAAATATATGTACAAATGTGTCATGCACAGGCATATGTTGAAAAGTTGCAGATGTTTATAGAGCCAGTTGTTTGCACCTGCGTAACGTTGACAACTGGGAAATGCGTATTAGCAGCACCAGAATCTGATATGAAGCGCTGATGCTTGCGAGAGTGCTTGCTCTGGATACTGCTACATAAATGAACATGCATGACAATTAACGATAATTAACGTTAACCCTAAGTCACGGCTACATGAAAGGAGTAGATATGTAATGTTTATAAAGTTTGGGATGCGGCACTGCAACCACTACCGACGTTTCACGAAGAATAGCATCTATTTGCAAAAAAAAACAGTTCTGAGACCTGGCGTACCTTTGTGAAAAAAGTGATTCATTTCCACGCAGAATGCTTGTGTTAGATACCAGAAAGATCCTGACATTTATTTGCTGCATTCATCAGGTAGACGCCACCAATGTCGGGGATTTCTCAACGCTCCCGCGTTAAAATTGCCCATGTGTGTTGTCGTCATTCCTGGGTAGATACTAAGTGTCGATCACCTGCGGTACATACTCGCATACCGACGGCACATACCCACCCGTGGGTATGTGCCGCTTGTATGCACTTCTCGCTAGACAGTGGTACATACCCACCCGTGGGTATGTGCCACTGTCTAGCGAGAAGTGTTTGACGACGTACGCGACCGCATCGTGACAATATTGTCACAGTTTATAAATTACAGGGGGTTTATTTAAAAACACAGACAGTGGAACTTGTAGAGACGCTCTCAGAGAAGGCCGCTAATACTGTCGTCTTCTTAATTCACCTGCGTGGTGCCTCTCGAGCAAATCCTCGTTCTTCGTTGTCGTCGCCATCTCGCCGCTAAATGCAGCTATGCACGTGGCATTACTCTCCCGCGAGAGTGAGCGTCGTGCCGATGCTCAACAGGTAGAGATGCGGTCAGCGGGTGCTTACATCACTGAGAGTGGTTAAAGTTTCATGCGGACCACGTGCACTGTCTCAGGCAGATGCTGCCGACGTTTCGAACAGGAGGACGCGTCGGGCACGACTTCATACGGCACGTCGCCAAGACGGCGCAAAACCTTGTAGGGTCCGTAGTATCGGCGTAGGAGTTTCTCTTAGAGGGCTCGTCGTCGTACAGGAAACCAAACCAAAACTCTATCTCCTGGTTGATAAATGACGAATCGATGGCGAAGGTTGTACCGTTGGGCGTCAAGTTGCTGCTGGTTCATTATTCTGACGCGGGCAAGCTGCCTTGCTTCCTCGGCGCGCTCAGTGAAGTCTGCGGCGTCTGTCTTTGAATAATTGCAATCGTAAGGCAGCATGGCGTCCAGCATTGTCGTAACTTCTCTGCCATGAATCTGTGTGAACGCCGTCATTTTCGTTGTTTTCTGGCGCGCCGTAATATATGCGAATGTGATGTACGGCAATATTCCGTCCCAATTCTTGTGTTCCACGTCGACGTACATGCAAAGCAAGTCAGCAATTGTCTTGTCAAGTCGCTCTGTAAGCCCGTTTGTTTGTGGGTGGTAAGCTGTCGTCTTCCTATGCGCTGTGCCACTGAATGTAACCACAGTGCGCAAAAGCTTGGCTGTAAACGCGGTACCTTTGTCTGTTACGACGACAGCTGGAGCACCATGTCTCAGGACAATGTTCTCAATGAAGGACTGGGCCGCTTCAGCTGCAGTGCCACTCGCGATTGCCTTGGTCTCCGCGTATCGGTTGAGGTAGTCCGTCGCCACTATAACCCATTTGTTGCCGCTGTCCGATGTCGGGAATGGGCCCAGCAGATCGATTCCGATTTGAGAAATCGGGGTTTCTGGCACGGGCACAGGATGTAATAGCCCAGCGGGTTGGACAGTAATAGCCTTGTGCCGCTGACAGTCAATGCATGTTCGGATGTAATGTTTAACCTCTGCTGCGATTCTGGCCAGTAATATTTTTCCTTGATGCGTGTCAGTGTTCTTGTGAAACCGAGGTGGCCCGCAGTGGCTACGTCATGGCAGGCTTGTAAAATTTCGCTGCGGAGAGCTCCAGGAACTACCGCCAGATAGCTTCTACCTGTTGATGAAAAGTTCTTTTTGTACAGAATTCCGTCCCGTAAACAGAATGATGATAAGTTCTTCGAAAACACTCTTGGTGCATTGGCGCTCGTCCGTTCATGAATTCTATAAGCGAGTTGAGCTCCCGATCATCTTGTTGTTACTGAGAAATGATAGCTTCATCAATAACTTTTAGAAAACCTGGGAAATCATCAACCTCTATAGCCGGTGACTCAATCGGTGACCTTGACAAACAGTCGGCGTCTAAGCGTTGCCTTCCGCACTTGTAAACTACGGCCATGTCGTACTCTTGGGGCCGTAAGCTCCATCGTGCTAAACTTCCAGATGGGTCTTTCATGTTGGCCAACCAACAAATAGAGTGATGGTCGCTTACGACCTGGAAAGCGCGGCCATATAAGTACGGGCGTAACTTCGCAATTGCCCAAACGACAGCCAGACACTCCTTCTCCGTTGTTGAGTAGTTGGACTCGGCACGTGTCAACGTTCTGCTAGCGTAGGCAACCACTCTCCTCACACCATCTTGGCATTGGACAAGAACAGCACCTAGGCCCACATTACTAGCGTCTGTATGGATGGCTGTTGGTGCATTCTCGTCAAAGTGAGCGAGGACAGGTGGAGTTTGTAGACGCTGTCGCAGCTCGTTGAACGAAGCTTCTTGCTCTTCACCCCATACAAATGCAATGTCTTCCCTTGTAAGGGGGGGTCAGTGGAGAGGCGATGTGTGCAAAGCCTGCTATAAATCGCCGGTAGTAGGCGCAGAGACCCAGAAAACGCCTCACCGCTTTGCGACGGCTTTAGTTTTATCTGGGCCAGGCTTCACACCTTCGTGACTGATCACGTGTCCCAGGAACTGGAGTTCTTCAAAGCCGAAGTGGCATTTTTCCGGTTTGAGTGTGAGTCCAGCGGACCGTATGGCTTGAAGGACTGACAGTGGCCGCTTTAGATGCTCTTCAAACCTGGCCGAAAAAACGATTACGTCGTCGAGGTACACAAGGCATGTTTTCCATTTCAGGCCGGACAGAATGGTATCCATTAGTCTCTGAAACGTGGCAGGGGCTGAGCATAGACCGAAAAGGAGGGCTTTGAATTCATAAAGCCCCTCTGGCGTCATGAAGGCGGTCTTTTCTCGGTCCCGCTCATCTACGTCTATTTGCTAGTACCACTTTTAAGGTCCATTGACGAGAAGTAGCCTGTCCAAAGAGTCATCCATCCGTGGTAATGGATAAACGTCTTCTTTTGTAACATGGTTCAGCTTATGATAATTGATGCAGAAACGCAAGCTGCCATCTTTCTTTTTCACGAGTACCACTGGCGATGCCCAAGGACTCTTTGATGGTTGGATTACATCATCCTCTAGCATCTTCTTGACTTGCTGCTGGATTACCTAACGTTCTTTCTGAGTGACGCGATATGGGTGTCACAAAACGAGTGCTCGAAAAGAACGCGCCGCAAAATTCTCGCGACGAAACGCCGGAGTGACGCCGCGAGGTCAACAATAAAAAAAGGAAAACCAGCATGCAAAAACTCCCCGGGCTCGCGCCCCTCTCCCCTCGGAAGCGTAGGTTCACCAACGAACCTCCTCGCATCGGCGGCCGAGCAAGCCCTGGAATTTTCTCGATGGAAAGAGGCGTGGTGATGCCGGGTTGCGTCATCCGTCCCAGACGGCCCTCGTACCGTCTCGCCCTTTCCCCCAGCCTTCACTGCGCATCGCGCCGACGAAATGATGAGAACTTTCTGGAATCTCGCGCGGAAGGTATTTGCAGCCGAGATGGGAGATCAGCAGAAGAAGGAAGTTAACGCCTGAGTGCGTAGGGTATTCCGCCGTATCTGTCGGCGAAGGTTTTGTCTTTAGTGACAAAGCAGGAGAAGACGGAAGTTAGCGCCAGAGCGCGTAGGGTATTCCGCCGTGTTGTCGGCGAAGGTTTTGTCTGTAGTGACAAAGCAGGAGAAGAAGGAGATTTCCACCTGAGGGGTGAAGGCTCTAGCTACAGGCAAGAGCGCGTGTCTACCGCTATCGAGCGAAGACGCGTGGCAACAGCTGCGTGTGTGAAGCCGACGTGTTTCCGGCGAAGAAGTTTGAAGCTTGGAGCGTGGTTAATTGAAGACGCGAGGTTACCTGGAAGAGAAACTTCGGGGGCAGCAAAACGACAACAACGCTGGACTTTAAGTGAGTGATTCTCGGAAGAGTATCATCCAGACTTTTGTTCCAAGAACTTTGGACTGAATAGGTTTTCTATCTCTTTAGTCTTTAAGTGTCTTGGTTGTTCAATGCATGCGACTGCATTGTAGTGCATATTGTTGTCTGTGTCCGTTGTTTCGAGTGTGGCTGATTGTACTGTGTAGTACGTTGATTGATTGGTGAGATATTGTATGCAACTATTGTAGAGTGTGCATACTTGTGTATTGTTTTTGATCTGCCATTATTGAGAATATAATTTTGTTTTGTTTATCAACTCTCGGCTCTGACTTGTTCTTTGGGCCACAGCCAGCGTCCGCTGGCGTGCCAAAAAGGACCACTTCTAAATTGTCCACGTTTTCGTGGTGTGGTTCGCGGGGCCGCTACTTCGGCCCTTGGAATTAGCCCGGCGATCGCCTCCTGAATTAACGGGATATGTGACAATGGATTCTGTCGGATCGGTCTTGCTGTCTTCCGTAATGATGCGATGCTTAGTCAGAGGCGTTCGACCCACTCGTGATGTCAATGAGAAGCCGTCCTTTAACTGGTCGAGCAGCTCCATAAGACGGCATCTTTCAGTCCGTGTTAGACTCGGACCGATATCCACTGGTGGTGTATGTGAAGGTGATTGAGCTGTGGCTTCCCCTTGCATTAGAAGACAGTCATGAGAGTAATCAAGCTCTTAGAGGTACGCCACAGCCGTGCCTTTACCGATGTGCCGGCGCTCATTCGTGAAGTTGGTGAGAAGCAACTCTGCGCGCCCATCCACTAAGCTGACGATGCCGCGAGCGATGGCGATGCCTTTGCGAAAAAGAAGGGCAGTGATGCGTTCAGCTATGGCGTCTTCATTACAGCGCACGGCTCAACACACGGAAAGAAGACTACATGATAGTGGTGGCACGCAGACATCCTCATCGACCACACGTAACACACTGGGTTCTTGGTCTGGATCATGGGTCACAGACTTGTCAGCGGCGAATGTGATCACGCCATCGCGTATGTTGACCACAGCACCGTACTTTTTTAAGAAGTCCATTCCCAATATTATAGGTTTGCAACACTCCGGTAGGATCCGAATTGGGGCTACAAAAGCCACATTCTCAATCGTGAGTCTTGCTGTACATTTTCCTGTGGGAGTCATTATCTGGCTTCCAGCATATCGGATATGAGGGCCCGTCCATTCCGTCCTGACTTTCTTGAGTTCGTCTGCCAACCGTTCACATATTATGGAGAAGTCTGCACCCGTATCGACTAAGGCCGTCACTTCAATGCCGTCAATCGTCACAGTGATGTCGGGAGTCGCAGTTTTCTCGGCGGAGTCTTCATCGTCGTCTCTCACGTGTTTCGGCAGCAGTGGGGGATTTTCGGCAATTAGACGGCTTGCAACCTTCACCCCAGAGGTCGCTGCTTTCAGTTTCCCTACTGTGGGCTGGGAGACTGACCTCTGACGGTGTCAGCAAAACTGCGGCGGCTTGGTGAACCAAAGCGAGCCGGGGATGGTGAGCGCGTCCGGAAGGTAGAAGAGCCTTTCGCCTGCCAGTCTGGTCGTCGTAGATGAGGGCACGGCTTTCGTCGAACTGTCGGCGCGCAGCTGTAGGTGCACTACCGCGGTGTTTAGCTTGGCGATGTGGGCAAAAACAGTAAATGTGCCCTGGCTCTCCACACTTGTAGCAGAGTGGTCGGCGATCCGCAGTGCGCCGTATGTTGGTCTTTCGCATATAGGGTCGCCTGACAGAATCCTGCTGAGCCCAGGCTGCCACAGAATACGGTTCGAGCTACTGCGGCGCTGGCATGGGCGTGGGTCGACGAACAGCGTCTGCATAGCTGTATCCGTTCGGCTGGTAGGATACATCTGGAGCCAATGGCGTTTGCATAGGTATACGAGTTTGGACGATGCGGTGGAGCGGAATATTGCTGAGGAGAGGCAAACGCTTGTCGAAGTTCATGGCGAACGACTTCAGCGACGGACGCAACCGTGAACTCCTGCTGCGGGGGTGCCTGTGACTGCAATGTGTATTTTGCGTTCTCATTCGCGATCTCCTCACGCACGACCTGTCTAATCAGGTGGCGTAGAGAAAACTCGTCGTTTGCGGTAAGTGCGGCACCGCCTGCAGCTGCGCCGGTGACCGGGCGATCAGACTGTCGGTACCTTTGCTGCAGCGCACGCTCTATTGCGGTGCCCTCCCTGGTGAACTCGTCCACTGTTGTCAGCGGATTGCGCACAATGCCAACAAATAGCTGCTCTTTGACGCCCCTCATGAGATGGCTCAGCTTTCGAGCCTCGGGCATGTTTAGGTCCGCGCGGTGGCACAGACGCACCATATCCTCAGCAAACATGGCGACGCTTTCATGCAGCTGTTGGGTGCGTCCTTCAAGAAGGCGTTGTGCGTTTTCGCGTTGGTCCGCGTTACCGAAGGTGTCAAGAAACCGACGACAAAACTCCTCCCATGTCGTCATGTTGCCTCCCTGTTTTTAAATTACGTCTTCGCGCCGTCTTCAAGGGCGAAGTATACGCGGAAGAGCTCTCCATCGAGACTCCAGTAGTTCGATTTAGCTACCCTTTCAAATTGCTCAAGCCAGTCTTGCGCATGTTCGTTCGGCCGGCCATGAAATGATTCAGGAATGCACATGTTCTGGACCATCACCTGTGCAGGACTCCTTGCAATTTATTGAGTAGGGGTGGCTGTCGGAAGTGTTGCTCCCATTAAAAGGCCAAATTCTGGTTCAAGACCTTGAAGGCGACGGCTTGAGTGGTGCACAGGCATCTCCACGCGTGGCTGTCTCGTAGGGTTGGACTCGGGGCTTCTCACAGGGGTGCTGATTATGAGGTGGTAGTACCCAGCTTCTCCACCAGGGTCGCGGGTTATAAATTACAGGAAGTTTATTGAAAAACACAGACAATGGAACTTGTAGAGACGCTCTCAGAGAAGGCCGCTAAGATTGTCGTCTTCTTCACTCGCCCGCGCTCCCCCTCTCGAGCAAATCCGCGTTCTTCGTTGTCGTCGCTATCTCGCCGCGAAATGCAGCTATGCACGTGGCAATATTCATTTCTTGACCAGCGCGTCATATTCGTCAAACCATCTTACCCTTCCATGCTAATTTTGGTTCGCGCCAAGTTAAGGTGGTGCCCACGAGAGAACACAAACGTATGCGGCTAGATAGATAGATAGATAGATAGATAGATAGATAGATAGATAGATAGGTAGATAGATAGACAGACACGCTCTAAGTCTCCGAAGTTCGCTAAGAAATGCTTGGCATTTAAAATATCTTTTAACCAGTTAGGTTTATCTATAACAATTATTAACGTTTAATAAAATCAATCTAAAACTGTGATATTTTTTATTGTTGCATATCTCAACGCTCCACATACTACAGCGACTTTATTCGATTTACTGAAGTTATTATGGCGTTAATGCTGCGCCAAAAATGACGAGTACAAGAAATTGAACACCACCATTGTGGTGTTCACTTTCATGCGCTATATTTACGCCATCATGAATCAGTACCCACTCGCTTACCTCTCTGTTTTGCTTCACCGAAGTTATGTTAAAGAAAAAAACACGTAGTCTAAACAACGCATTATCGGTATTCTGGTTATTTTTCACTGATGTGTTGTGAAGTGAGCCAAATATTGATCACAAGTTTGGTTTATCAACTCAACGTTATCCAATCCTAGCACTACCTGACAAGAATAACACAGGTAAATCAAGAAAAGCTCACTCACCATTTTTTTCGCCGCCCCAGCAACCGCCGGGTTGCTCAACACTCGCGAGTTCACAATGTGTCCTTCGTTGCCAGGAACCATCACACGATTACCCTTTGCACAACCCACTTCTGTCGTTGATTATCTTCGTTGCTGCTTGTCGCTTGTAATAGCCAGAAGGTGCTCAGAAGAATTTTCTTTTCTCTAACACAGCCGAACGCTTCGCACAATCCTCACGGCACCAGCCAGTTCGGCGCCATGTTGGTTTGTGGGGAACCGGCCTCCTGGCGGCGAGGTTGCCTACGTCACTCCTCGACCAGCCAATTAATATCATTGAGCGATGACCCGGAGCAATTCAGCAGCATCCATCGAGGCGAAAGCGATGCTGCGGGAGTTTTTCCGGAGGAACCATGAGAGCATATTAAAGGACTGGCCCCGTTTTTCTCCCGTTTCCTTCGTAGGAAAACGAATGTATTTGCTCTAGTAGAATTCAGTTTGAGCGAGGTCACCGGAGCAGAGCAGCCACATCCCAACCCGATTCCTCCCAGCTGGGTATTTATATACTTTTATATTGTAGGCAGCCACACACCATTTGTGGCTGAATATTGACCATACAGGAAAGCCTTCATAAAAATTTTAACTTTACTTGCCTCTTGACTTGTCATCTCCAGCAAGACTTCCTAGAGAATCTATTCGGCGCTTTGAGGTACAAGCATGACTGCAATGAGCATCCAAACTTTTTTCGATTTACCGCTGCGTTGAAAGAAGTTTTCGTGAGTAAACGGTCAAACCTGTTTTCTCGTGGGAATCGCGAAGTTTAGAATTCGTACCCACTTGCACGTCTGTACTTAGGTGAGCCTCGAGCTGAGCACGCTGTGATGACAGAAACGCTTTTCCCAAGCGAGACCTCAAGGAATGACCTCTTTGATACCATGGAAGAGAATGCTTTGTACTGCTTTGTGGACGACATCGTGCAGTGATTACTTGAAAATAGGCCAAAAGATTGTCTTTAGGAGCCATTTCTAAGAAGTGGTGATCGGGCATTCTCAGGTTCGCATCAAACTTTTGCCATGCTTAGGTCTCGTTGTAAGGAAGGACGGCCTTTTTGCCGGTGCGACACTATTTGCTGTTGTTCTGTTCGAGGTATACTGAAGAACATAAAAAACAGTTTTGTGGAACAAATCGGTGTGGTCGCACGTTCATGCCACGTGACTGCTGCGCTGAAATATGAGCTAGACAGCGGTCTTCCCAAAGAAATAGTTTGCTTGAAAAGTGTCACTTGAACCTGAAGTGGCATTTTTGCTATGCACGGCTGATGCTGCACACAAAAGACATATATTATGTCCTCAAAAACAACGTGAAAAGAGAAAAACCGTGGGAAAAGGAAGCTCCAAAAGCTTCAAAATTAAAAGAAATTGGATTACTAAGAGGTTATTTTCTATACTACAGCGTCTTTCTGGGTATTCTCCTGAATAGGCTATCTTTACAAGACACTTTAGCACATTTCTTTGTCTGCGCAAACAGCGCACAAGGTATTTTTTTAGGGGCGAAGCTCCTTAGTGTGTGAGTCTGCAATCCCCCGTTGTGGTATGTAGCCAATAGTGGCACATACCCCTTCTAAAACCTATGCGAGTATGCATGCGCCGCAGGAGATGCGAGATGGCAGATGTCGGTACTTGGAGTGTTCAGTAGATGGACGCACGGATCAACGCATGGATGGACGGACAGATACACAAGCAGACGGATGGATGAATGGATGGACGGAGGCTTGGAGCAGATATGTGCCACAAGGGATGTGAAATGCAAGATGGCGGTGCTTGGGGTGTTCACTTGATGGACGCACGGATGACTACACACATGAAATAGAAAGTGGACGGATAGATGGACGGATGGACGCACGAACGGATGGACAGACGAATAAAGGGATTCACGGACAGACGCACGGACAGATGGACGGACGCATGGATGGACGCATGGATGGTCACGTGGATGAACGAAAGCACGGACGGGCTGATGGACGCTTCACCCCACTCATTATCTTTCACTCCGTGGATATGCTGTGATTTTTTGTAAGGCAATCACAGGCCACATTGTTACGCCCTAATTCACTACTGCAATACGCGAAATTTGAGATTTTGTCCTTGATTCTGTCAAGTTACACAAGGACTAATACTACTCAGAATTCTCGCCACGAACACTTTCATATCAATATCAACTCAAAAAGGAGCTCGTTCTGGAAAAGCCAGAAATATTTTACTAAGCAAAGTAAGCATGATGTGGCAAAAGGAAGTTCAGCAGAAAAGTTGGGGGGACTTCGACTGGTTTGTTAAGGCGTCCTCTTAAAGTCAAATGAAAAATAACTCCAGTCATATAGAAAATATAATAGTACAGCTCAGATTTGTTCTACGCATCCAACATTAAGAGAAAGCTGAGCATGAAAGAAAATACTTGATTTGATTAGGACACATTTGAGGAGTGTCTTGAACACCAGTCAGAACAGACTAGTTCTGAGCTATCTACCGAGGCTTACTCATTATATGTAGTTGATCTGAATTACTTTTGTGAACGTTTTTCCATATTTACGAGGTGACTGTATCGTGATACTTTTGCGCATCACTCTGTCCTAGCCCAATTTTCACTAAAGATTAACAGTCTTCACTTGCCTGTACTACATTTACTTTTTCTCTGTCTACTAAGTGACTTATGACGTTTGATGTAGGACTGCGTTACTCATGCCAAACTGTAATATAAAGTATGTGAATCACGAATTTTGACGAATAGCTACAGTATGCTGGTATAATACAAAATTGTCAAGCTTGAAGGCTTGCTGCCTCGCGCGTATTACAAAGAAATGTTTTCAAACAAACGTGTCGTGGACGTGTTGAAGTCGGAGAACAATAGTGACCGAAAATTGGCAAAACAAAATATGCAGCAGTAACAAAAGCTTAAAAACAAAAGACAAGCGGTGTTGTTTTCCGCTTGCGGTTGACACGGCAGTCATGCGTTTGTCGAGCGCATAGCAGATGAAAACACCAGGAGACAAATTGGTTCTAGTGAGGCAATTATCACTTACTTGGGGATATACTAGCTGTCCTAATCATGGCTTTGGGACGACGATGATGTGATTCTCTCAGAAAACGCTTGTGCAAGAGCTATCTACCAAGGCTGACTCAATATATGCAGTTGATCTTAATAACTTTTGCGCCCAACGATAAGGTGCCGTTGGTCGCATCAATCCCGCGCAGCTGGATTCAAGCTTTCGATTGCACGTCCTGTGAGAGGGGATTGGCCACACTTATCACCTTGCGTTCTTTATTGGCGGTAGAATTCTTTTTGCTAATTTTTCAGGAGCCATCAATGCCGGTCGCCGGTCTCCGGTCTCCGGTCCCGGCGAGGGCTCGCTCTCGTCGGCCGATCGCCCTGCTGAATTGGAACAACTGGAGTGTTTCCTCAAGAACGACCCAAGTAGTTTGCCTGTCACGCTTGTGCCCACTGATGGTGGAGCCATTTGGTTGAGTGAAACGGAGGTGTTTTCAGAAGAGCTTCTCAACATAAGCGGTCATTTTCTGGACATCTCGGAGATCACGCGTTTTGGCGAGACTGGCATACTATGCAGGTCTTCAAATATGCAATGCTTAACAGACTTACTGGCCGCCACGGGATTTGCGTTCATTGCTGTACGCGCTTTTATCCCCCCTCATCTTGCTTGCGCGGAGGGCAATGTTCGCAGTGTTCCAACTAATATTCGTCCTGAATATTTCTAAAAGATGGTCTCTCCGGCTGGCGTTATATTTGTCTACAGATGCACCAGACGTGTAGGTGATACGCGACTCCCTACTGAAAGCGTCATCGTTACCTTTGCTGGTCTTACATGCCCCTCTGAGCTGAAGGCCTGGCCTTATCTATTCCGTGTATGGGCATTGACACCTCACCCACTGCAATGCCGTAACCGCTGGTGATTTGGACATAGCACTAATGCTTGCAGGTCCTCATTGAGATGTGCGAAGAGCGGTGCGGCACAGGCCGCACCAAATTGTCAGGTGGAAAACTGCAGGTGTTGCATACGTGATGAAGAACACGCAGCCATGGACAATAGCTGCCTTGCTCGAGACCGTGAAGCACAAATTCTAGATACAATGGACAAACGTCGTTGTTCTCGGTCAGAGGCAACACCCTTCATTAAAGAACGCCAAGTGGTGTACGCTGCTGCTACGTCACGCCAGTGTGAGTCCATTGAAGCGATGGTCGCTTCCGCAGTGTCGGAAGCGATAGATAAGGCCATGCCGATTATTATGAAACGGCTTTTCAACACCGTTGTTTACCGAGATGCTCACCTCCTGTATAAACAGCCTTATTATATCCTTCGCTGCACACACTGTCCCGGTCCAGGTTGATGCTGGTCACCTCGACAACAAACAAAACAATTGGTGTCAAGAAGATGTTCTCCCAGAAACGCTCGTCAGCTCTCAGTCGCCGACCCCTGTGGGGCCCAGTGGGTCGTTTGGTGACATCAGGTTTGGTAACATCATTTATAAACGACGCAGTGCTTGATTGTCTGCAACCAGTTTGGCAATATCGAAACCTAAAAAATCACCTCTGATAGCAACAACGAGCAGGACGTTTTGCGTTCTGCAGTCGAGTCAACTATATTAAATCCTTCATAGCGCCTGTAAAAGTCCTCCAGTGGAATTTTCGTTCTGTATCTTCCGCTTACATCGATCTTATTTATCTCATACAGCAATCAAATCCTGATTTATTCTTATTTCAAGAGTCTTGACTTTCAGTAAACCAAACATTTACTCTGAAAAATTTTCGCACATTTAGACTGGATTGTCAGGTAGGGGAGATGGATTATTGGCCCTAATATTGTCAAAAACTTATCTTTATGTTACTGTAACGTTTGAACATATTTGTCCGGATTGTGAATTGTTAGGAATAGATTGTTTGTTACATGACTCCAACAGAATTATAGTGGTTAATGCGTACTTTCCGAATGGAGTAAGACTTACAGATCACCTAGATTGTGTTATCACGAATTCTTTGTCAAATTCAATTTTATTGGCAGGGGATTTTAGCTGACATCATAATTCTTGGTAGTTTAAAATAGGTAGATGTGGCAAGAAATTGTGGAATTGGTTGCAGGATAATAACTTTCGCTGTCAAAACTCTGGACAAGTTACCTTTATACGCGGGATAAGCTCATCAACATTAGACCCAACTTTTTCGTGTGTCAAGTTCATAATTTCATCGTGGGAAACGTTTATTAATGGGATGAGTAGTGACCATGTACCGATTACCTATGACATAATGCTACCACAACTCACCTTTGGTATCCCCAAAAACGGTTCACGTGTTTAAGTGACTCTGTTCAGCCGCCAGAGTTTTCTGTTAAGTACTGCAGCACACCGTCAAATTCGGCTTGGTGGAATGAAGATTGTACGCTTGCGTATAGGCGACGTAAAGCGTCTTGGAAACGTTTACGCCGCAACCATACTCCGAAAAATTAGGTTGACTATAAATTCCACGCAGCACTGTTTAATCGTACAGTTGCCATAGCTTTAGATGAACACAAATTTGAGCTACATTCGCATTTATCAAAGTCTGATAAAAGATCTGCTCTTTACAGTTTTCTATGGAACAAAACATCGATGCAGATACCAGCATATTTGCATTCAGTAGTGCTGTCTCCTAAATAGGCTACCCATTCGTGAGAGGGCATCGCGAAAGGACTTGAAGCCCTTTGGATTCATCATAATTGAGACCTATCAGACTCAAAAGCTCAACCTCGAAATTCCGGGAAGTCATTATGGCGGAATTGGCAGATGTCATACTAACTGTAAGTCAAGCGGCTCCCGGTCCAGATCAGATTACAAACTATATGATTAAATGGATAGTTAATTCCCATTAAGATGAGCTTTTGAATATTGTAACTGCTCCTTACAGCACACATCGATTCCAAGCGCATGGAAAATCGCTAAAGTTGTGTTGCTGCGAGAAAATCAAAGCCTCGGATATGTCCTGGATAACATTCGACCAATTTCGCTTACTTAAAACTTAGTTAAAATAACGAAAAACCTTTTCATAGAAGGCTCAGTGAATTCATTGCTCACCAGGGCATCCATTCACCAAGGGAAATAGGATTTAGACAGGGGTGCTCAATATGGTCGGCTCATGTTGATTTGGACAGCCGAATTCGCCTCGCAAAAGTATCTGGTGAGCTTTCTGTATTAGTCACGTTAGATATTGCAAAAGCCTACAATAGTGTGGAACACAATACATTATTTCAAAATTAGTGGACTGCGAGGTGCCCAAGCACATTATATTTAGGGTTCAGAAGTTTCTCTTTGGGAGACTATTCTTTTGTTGCCACGAGGGAATTACTTGTGCCTCATTAAAGAACACAAGAGATGTTGAGCAAGGATCAGTTCTGTTACCTCTTTTATTTAATATCTTATTATCATCCAGTCCCGTTCATAAAATATTCCTCTTTACGCCTACGCTGATGATATTGCTTTTTTTTGTCATCCCGAGATATCAATAGTTTGTATCAAATCTTAGAGTCGTATTCGAGTGAGCTTGAGGTGTGGCTTGGCGGGCTGTCTTTTTCGCTTAATGTTAGCAAATGTGCTCCGCTTGTATTCCCTTTGTTTGTTCCCGTATTTCTTTAACTGCATTATCGACATGATCTGATTTCACAAGTAACGGCACTAAAATATAATGGCATTGTTTACGTGGACATTTTTACTGGGCAGCAACAAATAGAATCAAGCACCCGTAAAGCAGAAAGCGCCCTAGGATTGCTACGCCGGTTGTGCAATAAGAATTCAGAAATGCGCAGGGGTACGTTACTTATGATATATTGTTACGTTTGAAAGAGACTGGTAGACGTTGAAAGGGGCCGTTTAATAGGTCGCGAGGGGCAGCTCAGAAGCGGCCGACTTGTTCACGATCCTCCTGATCCTCTTCTTCTTCTCTCGCTCTGGGCGACAAGTGCGTTCACCATATACGCCTATTTTTCTTCGTGCATGTACGCAACATTCCTCTCCGCGCAGACGAAGGCCGCCAGACGAGTCAGTCGAGTTGTCGTGGCGTGTACAGTTTCAGGCGGGCAACATGAACCACTTGAGTTTTGGCAGCTCGTCGACCACTCGCCGTGAGACGAGCTATTACTTACATAGTTGACCTCTGTAAGTCTGTCGACAATCACAAAAGGTCCATCGTAAGTGGCCAAAAACTTTTGGCATAACCCGCGCTTGCGCATTGGAGTCCACAACCACACCAGATAACCACGGCGATAAATAACTGGTCGATGGTGAATGTCATAGCGTGCCTTTGCCTTGTCTTGCGATGCCAGTGTGCGCAGTAGAGCTATGCGACGCGCCTCTTCGGCGAGGCAGAGAGTCTCGGCGACAGTGACGTTGTCGTGATCACAGAAAGGCAATATCGGGTCGATTGTGTACCGGGGCGAACGTGCATAAAGCAAAAAGAAAGGGCTATAGCCTGTAGTCTCATGCTTCGCGGTGTTGAACGCGTAAGTAATGAAAGGGAGTACGTCATCCCAGTTCTTGTGATCGCAGGAAACATACATAGACAACATGTTGATAATGGTGCGGTTGGTACGCTCCGTCAGCCCATTAGTTTGGGGGTGGTATGGTGTCGAGTGACGCAGACGGGATTCACATAAACGGAGTAGCTCCTCCACGACATCCGCTGTGAATTGTCGTCCACGATCACTGATAATCAGGCGAGGTGGGCCATGTCGGAGGATGACGTACTGTAACAAAAACGACGAGACTTCACTGGCAGTTGCGGAGGGGACGGCCGCCATCTCGCAGTAGCGTGTGTGGTAGTCGACGCAAACAATTTTCCATCGGTTGCCCTTAGCCGATTTTGGGAAGGGGCCCAGAAAGTCAATGCCCACTTGTTCAAAAGGTGCGCCTGGAGTAGGCATCGGCTGTAGAAGACCAGCTGGACCAGTTGATGGACCTTTGTGACGCTGACATTGCATGCAGCTTGCCACATAGCTCTCAACAGACTTCTGCATACCAGGCTAATAAAAGCGCTCTTTAGTCCGGTGAAGCGTCCGCGCCAAACCTAAATGTCCAGATGTACGGTCGTCGTGCGTGACACTCATAATAACTGTTCGCAGGCTCTCCGGGACCACTAGAAGGAAACGCGCGCCACTGCTGGAGAGGTTCCTTTTGAACAATAGTCCATCACGCATACAGAAACGGCGGGCACTAGTAGAAGCGGATGCAGCGGCGAATAGTGGTGCCAGTTTAGCATCCTTCCGCTGTTCTGCTCTGAAACTGGGATAGTCCGGGAACGTAGGCGACACAGACGCTACAAGCTGGTCAAGGTCATCGAATTCACAGTCTGTTGTACTAAGTGGCATACGTGAAAGACAGTCCGCGCCAGCATGTCGACGACCACTCTTGTAAGCGGCGGTAAAACTGTATTCTTGCAGCCGGAGTGCCCAGCGCGCAAGGCGGCCACAAGGGTCACGAAGGTTGACAAGCCAACACAACGAGTGGTGGTCGGTTACGACTGTGAATGGGCGTCCGTACAGGTAAGATCTAAAACGCTGAATTGCAAATAATACCGCCAGGCATTCTTGTTCCGTAACAGTGCAGTTTTGTTCCGGCCTGCTTAGGGAGCGACTTGCGTATGCGATGACGTGTTCGCGGTCACCGTAACGTTGTACTAGGATGGCTCCAATACCTATGCCGCTAGCATCCGTATGAAGCTCTGTCGGAGCAGAAGGACTGAAGTGTTGAAGGACGGGTCGTGACGTCAGCAAAAACTTCCATTGACGGAACGAAGAATCGCACTCCGGAGTCCACTCAAAGGAATTGTCCTTTCGTAAGAGGCATGTGAGAGGATACGCCACGTCGGCAAACTTCGGAATAAAGCGGCGGAAGTACGAACAAAGCCCCAGGAAACTACGAAGCTCCTTGACGGAACGCGGCGCATTGAACGCCTCAACTGCTGCTGTCTTCTGGGGTTCAGGGCGGATGCCATCCTTGTCAACGAGATGCCCGAGCACAAGCGTCTGGCGGTCTCCGAAGTGGCATTTCTTCGAGTTTAAAATTAGGCCAGCGTTTCGGATGCAGTTCAAAACAGTATCCAGACGAGAGTTGTGTTCACTGAACGTGCGGCCAAAGATGATGACGTCGTCGAGGTAGCACATGCAAATGTTCCACTTCAAGCCACGCAGAATGGTGTCCATAAACCTCTCGAAGGTTGCCGGTGCATTGCACAGGCCAAATGGCATTACGTTGAATTCAAAGAGCCCATCAGGGGTTACAAAGGCAGTCTTTTCCTTGTCCTCTGGGTGCATCGGAATTTGCCAATAGCCGGATCGTAAGTCTACGGAGGAAAAATAAGAGGCCGAATGTAAGCAGTCTATTGCGTCCTCTATACGGGGCAGCGGGTATACGTCCTTTTTAGTCACGGCATTCAGTCGGCGATAGTCGACGCAAAATCTCCAAGATCCATCCTTCTTCTTAACAAGGATTACCGGTGCTGCCCACGGACTGGCTGACTCTTGTACCACTCCCTTTTGCATCATTTCCTGCACTTGGTCGTTGATAATTTGTCTTTCTGACGGGGAAACACGATCTGGTTTTTGGCGAATCGGACTTGCCGCGCCAGTGTTGATGGTATGGCGCGTTCGAGACAGGGGGATAGGGATTACTTTGCCCTTCTGCGCAAAGTCAAATACCGAAACGTGCTTCAACAGCACATTCATTAAAGTTCGGCGCTCGCTTGAGCTAAGCGACTTATTTATCGTTGCCATAAGCGCCCCATCTAAATTGTGACAACCAGTTCCGTCACGTTCTTCCGGCACGTCTGTGAGCTCGACCACTGATAACGTCGCGTGTTCTTTGCTGACCGAAGCTAATTTTAAACCATTGGGTAAGGTCACGGGCTCAGAGGAACAGTTTACAGTCCATAGGCCAGTTCTTCCGCCATCAATCGACACCACACAATGGGGAACCAACACATTCTTCTTCACGCAGTTTATGTGCATTGGTTCTACGCTTGCATCGAAGCTGTCAGAATCAGCGGCGCAACAAACAACAGGAACACGTACGGTAGACAACGCAGGTATGAACGTATCGCCACAGACACACAGCGTAGTTTGGTCATTCGCTGGAGTTTCCAGAAGTTCTGAAGGCATCTGGCCACTCACAAAGACTTTCCCCGTGCGACAGTCTACAGTGGCACGACATTCTCGCAAGAAGTTTATGCCGAGAATGACATCATGTGTCGACCGATGAATAATCGCAAATCTCTGTCGTTATCATAAGGCCTCCCAAGAATACCTCAGCGATACACACACCAATAGGGCGCAATGGCTCTCCACTCACTCCACAGAACGTCGAAGTTTCATCCCAGGTAAAAACAACTTTCCGCCCTAACACGTCTTTAAAAGAACCACTCATCACGGAAATCGTTGCACCAGTGTCCACAAACGCCATCACAGGCACATGATCCACCAAAACACGCAATTTGTTTTTAAACATACACACAGGAGGTATTTCTCTTAGTAGCACGTTTCCAGCGACCTCACCCCCATTGGCCGCGCTGGCTAGTTTTCTGGTGGCGAAGAGGGCGCTTTGCGACGCAGCGGTGAAGGAGAACGATGAGCACGAGGTCGCGGTGGGGGCGTTAAACTCCTGTCAGTTGCCGGGGAGTGGTTGCGGAAGTTGCTGGGCCAATAGTTGTCATCAGGTGGTATGTGGGCCGGCCGCCGGACACCATGAGGCTGTTCGAAGGGTCGTGAAAAATCGCATGGTTGGTGATACCGAGGAGTCACGCGACGGTTGCAAAATCGCGATATGTGGCCTGGCACACCGCAGGAATAGCACACCGGCCGAGGTCGAAACGTCGGTCGCTCGTCGATGAATAGAGCGTCATCATTTGCTCTTGTGTGACGGATGTACTGGTTGGGTGCGTCGTACCGAGACGTCGGGTGTCGAGGAGGCATGCGCTGAGAGGGTCGGTCATACCGCGACGCGGGAAATCTGGTTGTCATTCTTGACTGTGGGGCTGGGCTGTACTCCACAGTTGCCGCGCTCATCGTCGGTTGCCATTGGGTCAAAGGAGGCACATCCATAGCCTCACGTGGCAGACACAACTCGCGATGGTCAGCTGTCGAACACCACATTTCTCGGTGGGACAGTTCCTCACGAACAATCTGTCGAATGGTAGAGAAAAGGTCGAGGCCAGGATTCGTGTCCACACTGGCAACAGTTGTAACGTTAGCCAGCCGACCAAACTTGGGCGCAATTCGACGTATCTTGAGCGTTTCAAACGTTCGGCAATGCTGAATGACGTCGGACACAGAAGTGAGGCTTTCTTTCCCAATTAGAAAATTATACACGTCCTCAGCAATCCCCTTCAGCAGATGCCACACTTTGTCCTCTTTGACATGGTAGCACAGACCACCTTGCACAGCCTTAACACTTCTTCTATGTAAGTGGTGCATGTCTCACCTGGTAGCTGTGCCCGTTGTGACAATGTTTGCTCAGCCCGCTTCTTTCTAGCAACCGAGTCGCCGAAACACGCCCTGAGCTCTTCAACAAAAAGATCCCACGTCGTGAGTGCGTCCTCGTGGTTCTCGTACCATACCAGTGCGGTGTCGGTCAGGGAGAACACTACGTTGGCTAGCATAGCGGCTGCATCCCAACCGTTGGACTTGCCCACACGTTTGTACTTGGTGAGCCAGGCGTCGACATCTTCTTCGGCTTTTCCTCCGAAGGGCGGTGGAACTCGGTAGTATGGAAGCGGGCCAGATGGTGCCGTCCTGGAAACGCCTGCTTCTTCGGGCATGTCGAAGTCACTCACGGCAGATGGTGGGAGACCGGCAAGTCGACGGCTTCGTCGAAGCTGTGGCAGTGATCGTTCCGTAGTTGAAGCGCTTACCCAGCTCCTCCACCACTCTGTTACGTTTGAAAGAGACTGGTAGACGTTGAAAGGGGCCGTTTATTAGGTCGCGAGGGGCAGCTCAGAAGCGGTCGACTGGTTAACGATCCTCCTGATCCTCTTCTTCTTCTCTTGCTCTGGGCGACAAGTGCGTTCAGCGTATACGCTTCTTTTTCTTCGTGCATGTACGCAACAATATAAACTTTACGTACGCCCGATTCTGGAGCTTCGTTGCGTTCTGTTTTCCTGAAGTGCTGAGTACAAATTAAGACTTCTTATATTGCTAGAAAGGCAAGCTCTGCGGCTGTGTCTTGGGCTACTTATGTGTGTCGCGAATAGCGTGCTTTGTTTAAAAGGTCGAATAATTCCACTCCATTCTAGATTTTGACAGCTTACCGTGCAAACAATTTTAAAACTCTACGATGCGCTCTCTCCTGTTCACAGGCAGTTTTCATCAAATATCTAGTTTCTTTTCTTTAAGCGCTCGTGATGTCGTTATTAAAGACCCCAAGTTATTTTCGTCGAGTCTCTGTTATGAAATCTTCACGTTTCTCTCCAGCATTTAACTCCCCATACCCTGTGCTGGGTGTCAGTTGACCTATTTTGGTGACATTTTTCAGAAAATTGCGAGGTTACTTCGAAAGCATGTTCTGGAGGGCTTCCTTGAAGACCACCTCACTCATTTTCTCAATTACGTAATAATTTCTACGGATGCAACACAAAATATTCAGATGGCTCGAGCAGGTAGTTTTTCTCATCAGCTTATTTGGTCTTTTGCACTCCGATTGCCTGACTTCAGAACAATTTATCTCGCAGAATTCCTGGCCATTACATTGGCTCTTTGAAAACGAAATTCTCAGCAATCAAAAGCTAATATTACTTTGGATGCTTTGTCTGTTTGTAGACATCTAACGTCTGCAAAGCAGTCTCCTCTTATCAGAATATTTTGGTCTCTCGTAATGCGTAGCGTATCAGATGTTCAGTTTATTTGGGTCCCCAAGTATGCTTTCAATTTCCCGGTGGTGCAAGTAGCTTCACAGTTTTCTTCTAATCATGCCAAACGATTCAAGCGCCCGTCGTTCTTAAAAATCAACGAAACATTGCTCCTACAATTTCAAAAAATTTCGTTACTTGCAATTCATATGGAACACCACAAAATGCCTTTCCCGTCAATGTGAGATGACCCTCACAAGCTTTCGCTGTAGAGTTCCTCGGTTAAATTTTCATCTCTACAAATCTGGATTTTTATTAACTAACCTATGTGCTGCTTGCAATGAACCGGAAACAATAGATCGCTTTCTTCTCGCACGCCGCCGCTTCACCTCACTGTGCCGAATAATTCTTGAGAGACTGATTGTATGCTCGGATCGCCTGTTAATACATCCACCCTTTTATCGTTTGGAGCCAGTCAATTGGGTGCGGGCCGCAGTGCTACTCTGTCAGCGCTAAATGAATTCATTCGGGCAACCGGAAGAATACACTGCTAGTGGTACTGCCAGAAATACCCAATTCTATGTCCTCTTTCTTCAATCTTGCTAATTTTTTTATATAAGCTGGTTTAACGAGTTCTGCACTTTCTAGGTTTCTTTCAAAAGAACAATATTATTGTTCTAATCTAATTTCTCCTTTTTTAGCAAGCGTTGTACAAAAAAATTCTATTAAGGGTACAGTGTGGCCAATCCTCCTTGTAGGTATGAGCCAAGATATTCTTGGTAACAAGACAAGACGCTTGTGCCCGTGTCTCAGTATTTTTAATTTGCTTTTCTGCAAATTCCAGGAGCTACCACTCCCTCCTTTGTGGTGATGCTTCAGGACACACCTGAGAATGTTCCTGGCGTGCAACCGTCACGGCGGGCTTCGTCGTCCAGGAAGCGCGGCAACGCGACGAGCGATACAGACAGCATGGCTACTGATTTGTACTTAAAAGGCTTTGAGTCATCGGGTGATGACTTAATGGTCGTCATGAATCGAACTACAAAACGAAGATTCCTGCGGACGGCGTCGTCGCCAAGTGTTTCCACCGTTAAGACTGCACCACAGCACTGGCAGCACATTAAGCTGTTAATGTCCAAAGACCCTGCGTAGAACTTGCGACTCCTCAAGAGGCAAGCTCTTTCTGTGGTTCTCGAGGAACCCGCACCAAATGAGATCAAAGACGTGAGGATGAATGCACGGAAGAATGTCCTTGCCATAGGCGTTATGCACCGTAGCGCGCTGCAAAGCCTTCGGCACGTAACAGAGATCGGCAACGTGAAAGATCGGCCAATGGTCGCTTCAGAATATAATAACACTGTAGGCGTCATTTATGATGTGGATCTTTGCATCCCAGCTAATAACCTGCCAATAAAAATAAAGCCGGCTACAGAAGGCACTCGCATCACGCACATCACCAGACTCGGCAACTCACGCTGCTTGAGGCTTGAGTTCGTAGGAGACAGCCTTCCCTCGTTTGTCAAACTTGGCCATGTTCGCCACTCAGTACGTTCATACGTACCGACGTCACTGCAATGCTACAAGTGTTTCAAGAGGAACACGTAAAAGGTGTCGGTGAGAGTAAAGGTGTGAGTCCGCGGTGGGCTGAATTTCACTCAAAAGACACCTGCGGTGCCACCGTGTTACGATGTTTAAACTGCCACGGTGCTCATGAAGCCTCATCCAAAGATTGCCCGCGGGTGCGAAACGAACACGGGGTACTCAGGCGTATTATGCGGGACAATTCAACTCACAGGGAATCTGCTACTAAATTCGCCGACGGCGGCGTCGAGGGCGAAGACCATCACGAAAAGAGTGCTATACCGATAGAGATCTAAATGCCATCCCTTATAGTTGGCTGACCCACAAACACCGAACTCACCGAAGACGAATACTGCCAAACAGAAGAAAGGGACAGCAGTCGCACCTTTCGAACAGTGTCCCTCACTTCCACGAAGTCAACATACTTCGAAGTTGCGTAATATCGCCGCCCTCGACGACTCCTCGAACCAGTGATGCAATGAATGAAGATCAAGTGATAAGCTTGCTGCAATCGCCCATGAGTGTCATGCTTGTCCTCTTGAGGAGTATGAAGACTCCGTCTGCGCAGACTGCACTACAAGTGCTGGACACCTTGAGACCGGTGCTTGCCGCTCTAGGGTAAAACCATGGCCAGCGAGGAGCCGTCGTTTCTAGTGGGAGTTAAGATTCACCTGTCATTCAGTGCAACGCCAGTCGACTTAAGTCGTGCATGCCGGACTTTAGACAGTTTGTATTTGTCAACCGTTTCCCCTTTATTGTGATTTGCGAACCCAACCTGGCTGCTTCAATCAAACTGTCAGGATAAGAGTGCTCTATGTGCTCCACTCACGGAGACTGTAGAAAGGTTATTGTATTCATGCGCCGTGACCTCACGTTCACCACACAGTCTCGCCTGATGAAGAGAATGTATATGTGTGCCTTACGGTGAAGAAGAATAAGATTACTTTCACTATTTTTTGAGCTTACTTATCTCCATCAAGCCGCCTTGACTGCGAGCACTTACTAGGTATTCTGACATCGACTCCAAGGGCATGTGTTAATTCAATGCCCACCATTGCCTATGGATAAGCACTAGGGTCAACTCTAGAGGAAGAAAATTGCTGTCTTTAGCCTCGGAGTACGAACTCTGCGTTTCTAATGATGGAAGCCCTGCATAATTACGCGCATGCTGCTATAGCAGCTACCTGGACCGTAGATTGGTTTCTCACTCACTTAACAGGAAAGTGCACTGGTTCTCGGATCTGAAAAAAAAGTGGGGCAGTGACCATATTCAAACTTACCTTTGGATAGAAGGTTTCACCAGCTCCAAGTCCTCAAGAGACCTCAAATACACCGGTTGACCGAAATTCAAAGTGTTAATGAAAGACTTTTGTACCGACGGCTCATCGTATAACCTAGAGGACTCAAGAAAGGATGTCCTGCAGATTACCACGCATTCACTTTTGACTGCTAACAAGCGCACCGATTTCGACATCGAGCTTGAGAAACTGCGCTCAATACGTCGTCGCGCAGAACCTAAGTACCGACCGACAAATTTCACGAATGATTTGAGGCTGGTTAGACGCATTCAAAAGAAAATGCAGCGACACATGAATAAACTTGATTGCCGACGTTAGACATTCTTCTGCGAGTCATTGGATCCGTGAAAGCTCCTATCACTGACATGGCGAACTGTCCGGGGTCTTACCACAACCTTTAGTCAGCGACACCCGCTTACATCTCTGGCACTTCACCTACAATGCAGAGATATTGACGTCAGAGAATTCTTCTGTAGAAGAATTGCCGGTGATTCCAATTTCACGGAATCAGAATGAAAACACTTGACAACTCACCAGCCTCACGCGATCCCCGTATGGATTGCCAGTTTTTTATGGATGAGCGAGAGGTGGCACTGGCACTGTGCAGACGATCTTTCGCACCCAGATCTGACGGCATTACCTGTCATGCCCTTTCTAATCTTGGAGACGAAGCTCGAAAGGCACTCTTACACCTATACAACGGCTCCTGGCAGACAGGTATGGTTCTCCACGCATGGAAGTCAAGTCGCCTAATTCCACTTCTAAAAACTGGTAAATGTCATTTAGATATTGCCTCATACCGCCCTATTGCGCTTGCCAGTTGTGTGGGAAAAACAATGGAACGTATGATTCTAAGACAAATGGAGTGGTATTTAGAGCACTACAAAATCTCGGCAGTATCCATGACCAGATTCAGGTGCGGCCATTTGTCAATTGACAACGTTGTTGATCTGGTGACATATGTTTAACAACAGAAAGCCTGTAAGAGAGTGTGCGCTGCTTTGTTTCTAGACGCTAAGAGGGCTTACGACAATGTCACCCATGAAGCCATTCTTAGTGCTTTGAAAACAGTAGGTCTTGGTGGCAAGATATATATGTGGGTGAACAGCTATTTGAAGCTGACTGAGATCAGTCTACATGATGACAGCGACTGGCCCAACATCTGATCATTACAGCAGCCGAAATGTTCTTCAGAGAGGAGTGCTAAGCTCTACACTATTCAATCTAACTCTCATTGGACTAGTCAAGCCCCTACCTAGCACTATAGAATTTTCTATCTATGATGATGACATCTCCAATTGAACATCGGTTGGACAAGGCCTCAGCTTCGCGCCCGCTTTCAGAAGGCTGCTACAACGACGTCATGCTACCTTCGTAAACAATGTCTCGAGGTGTCTTGCGGAAAATGTGCAGTGGTAGGTTTCGCACGGAAATCATTGTCTGCTTACAGCATATCGATTAATGAAGAACACATATCGTTCAGCAGAATCCACAGGTTCTTGGGAGTCATAATAGACAGAAACCTGTCGTGGACTCCACACGTGAACTAAGTGAAGAAGCACCTGATCGCAACATGTCACATGTTTAAATTCCTTGCACGAAAGAACTTGGAAGTGCCCACACCATCCATGCTACAAATGTACAGAGTGCTGTTTATCGGATTATTACGGTACAGCTTACCTGCAATATGAACAGTAGCAAGAACAACCTGTGCACAATTCAGAGCATTCAAGCCCAAGCACTTAAGATATGCCTTGGATTAGCCCCCTGTGCTTCAACGACTGAAACCATTGCCATCGCTCAATATCACTCAATCAGGATGCATATTATTACTGAGACAATGCGCATGCACCTCAGACATTATGCCAGGACCCCTTCTCACCACCTGGCGAGCATCGCTGCTGAAAGGCCCCGCAGGACATACAGTGACCACTGTCTGCAAGCATCGTTCATCGTTTACTGAGGCGTACACTCCTGCACCGAAGCCACTGCTTGCTCCTTGGAGCCTGAGCCAGCCGCGAGTTTACTTATTGATTCCAGTTATGCGGAGAAAATCGTACTTACTAACAAATGCCCTGAAACAAGTGAGTCTATTCCTACTGAAACAAAACTACATTAACCACGTGCACATTTACACAAATGGCTCAACCACGCCGTCTATTTCAGGTGGAGCAGTGGTTATACCATCACAAGGGGTAAATCGGCCTTTTTAGACTTCATATGCGACAAAGTCCACGATGGCAGAACTCGAAGGTCTGCGTAGAACACTGGAACTCATCAATTCTGAAGAAAGACCAAGTAAATAAGCCATATTTTCTGACGGAAAACCAGCGTTACAGTGCTTGCGGTCAGTTCTTCGATGCGGATGCCACGACCGATTGACGAAACAAACCGTGAAACCTCACCACCTCTTAATACAAAAAGGCCACGACATCGTCTTTCAATGGTTACCTGGGCATTGTGGTATAAGTGGAAATGGTTCTGCAGTTCATGCTGCTCGCACGTCATATGAAGAAAAGAACAGCGTTCCGATTCCGCTTTCAAGAGCGGACGCGGCGAGCCAGATTCGTTAACTGGCCTGCAGTCTCACACTGACGGAGTTGAACACATCAAGCATACGACGTACAAGACTGCACGAGCTTGACCCTTGACTACAACTCCGGCCTCCACCCGGCCTACATCGACGTGAAGCTTCGCTTCTATATAGCCTTTGGCTGGGAGTTGCTTTCACGAAATCTTATACCACGTTAATCGGCATGGCTGACAGTGCGGTGTGCGATGTTTGTGGCGCCGATGCAAATATCAAACACCAGCTGCGGCACTGTCCTCGATTCACCTTAGACAGACACGTAATTGCCAACGCGATGCGGCGACTGGATGATCGGCCTCTTTTTGTGCAGGTGCTATCACAGTAGCGTCCACATCCCTCGACAGCTCACAAGGGAGTGAAAGCCCTCTTGTGTTTCTTGAGAAAGACGGGTTTGTGAGAAAGCCTCTGACATGCGGTGGAATTCTACACCATGCAGTGAAATGCCTCTGTCTCTCTTTTTTTTCTTTTCCTTCTCTTCAATCTTTCTCATCGTCTTGTCCTCTTCCCTTTTCCCCCGGTGTAGGGCAGCCAACCGTATGTCTTTCTGTTTAACCTCCCTGCCTTCTTCCTTTTGTTGCTTCCTTCCTTCCCAACCATGGCTTAGCGATTACTTAGTAGCGCCATCACATTCACGAAGCATTGCTGTAATTTGACCGTGTATCACGAAGAAGAGCGAAAAATTGGGGGACCTTTAGCTTCGCCTTTAGGAGTTGAACGCGATAGCGAAATCGAGCCTCTAGGGCGCCATTCAATTGCTAAGTGCATATTTATTAATATGTTTTGTTACATACACACACATGCACACAGTAGATTGTACGAGCGCGCGCGCGTGAATGGTATAAACAGGTTTTTGACCTAAAGCTAAATTCCCATGACCTACAAGGTACACGCCACGCACTCGCCATCTCGGAGGCCATAAAGAGTCTCGCAATGCCTCACAAATAACAGCACATTATCTAGCGTTTGCTGTTTGCTTGATCAACGCTTCTCAGAACGCACAGTATGTTTCCCACTAGATGGCCATAGTTGTCCAGTTTTAGAGCTGTTAGAAAGTACCTGTGTGTTTTCAGCGGATATGTCTGCACTATGCCGACCTTTTTCGGCGTACTTTCATGTTTCCCAAGTGCACCTAAAATGGCCAAATGACCTCGTATTCATCGTGACAATTGTCGAACAATGACTTGACAAGGACGTGAAGAATTACAGGCCGATCAGCCTGCTCACCGTACTATAAGAGCTATTTACAAATGTAATTGCTAACAGAATCAGGGCAACATTAGAACTCAATCAACCAAAGGAACAAGCAGAAGTTCGAACAGGCTGCTCAAAAATCGACCACATTCATACTATCAACCAGGTGATAGAGAAATGCTCAGAATATAGCCAACCACTACACATACCTTCATGAATTACGAAAAGGCGTTTGATTCAGTAGAAATATCAGCAGTCATGCAGAGACTGCAGAATCAGGGCGTCGACGAAGCATATGTAAACATCCTGGAAGGAATCTGCAGGGGATCAACAGCTATTATAGTGCTTCATAAAGAAAGCAAGAGAATACCAATGAAGAAGGGTGCAAGACAGAGGGATACAATCTCCCCAATGCTATTTACCGCATGCTTACAAGACGTTTTCTGAGAACTAGAATGGGATAAGGTTGAATAAGGGTTAATGAATAGTATCTTAATAACCTGTGCTTTGAAGATGACATAGCATTGCTGAGTAACTCAGGGGACGAATCGCAGCTCATGATTACGGAGTTATACATGGAGAGCAGGAAGGTGGGTCTTAAAATTAACCTGCAGAAAACGAAACTAATGTACAACAACCTCTAGAGTGAGCAGCGCTTCAAGATTGGTAATAGTACACTTAAAGTTGCAAAAGACTATGTCTCCTTAGGGCAGGTAATAACCGCGGAGCCGAACCACGAGACTGAAGTAACTAGAAGAATAAGAATGGGGTGGAGCACATTTGGCAAACACTCCCAAATCATGACAGGTAGATTGCCACTATCCCTCAAGGGAAATGTACATAACAGCTGCATCTTGCCGGTGCTTAGCTACAGAGCAAAAACCTGGAGACTTACAAAGAGGGTTAAGCTTTCATTGAGAACGACGCAGCGAGCAATGGAAAAGAAAATAGTAGGCGTAACTTTAAGAGACAGAAAGAAAGCTTGGTGGATTAGGGAACAAACCGGGTAAAAGATGTCATAGTCAAAATCAAGATGAAGAAACGGGCATTGGCCGTGCATGCAGCACGTAGACAGGATAACCGCTGGTCATTAAGGGTAACTAACTGGATTCCTAGAGAAAGCAAGTGAGTTACGTGGAGAGAGAAGGTTAGGTGGGTGGATGAAATTAAGAAGTTTGCGGGTATAAATTGGCAGCAGCAAGCACAGGACCGGGTTAACTGGCGGAACATGGGAGAGGCCTTTGTCCTGCAGTAGACTTAGGTTGATGATGGTGATGATAAATGCCCATTAGGTCGACGTCGAATGTTGAAATAGCGGTCTTGAAACCTCGTAGCGTTAGTTTTGTGCCAAGCAAGGACTGCTTTTGAAATAGTCACGTTTTAGTGGTCCGCATCGGGTTAGAGCACTTCAAGTTATCCGCCTCAAGAAGCGGACCGACCGGATCGACTCACGTCAATGTGGTCGTGCACAACGTTGCCCGGCTTTACTGCGCTAGTAGCAGCAGACCGCAAGCAGTGGGAGCCACAGCAGCAAGAGCGGCCATTGATCAATTTCTCGCCATCGGTTTCGATATTGCAGACGTTATTTGGTTCAACTGCGGCCCACCATATGGCACCGCATGTCCGGTGTAGCCACGCGAAAATTGAACTTTGGAACCCCTCAAGCCATTTCCTATAATTACATCCGGCGGTTCTTTTTTTTTCGTGAATCAAAATGAATCTAAAAAGTAGCATTTTATTGCGTCTCTTGATGCACGGAAGGTTCTTTATTGCAGCTATATAGATTACTAGTGATTAATTGTAGGTGGTCCGTCTTATGTCATCAAGCTCATTTTGAAAATGCCCTATTGTGGTGCCCGTGTTCTTGTGCATATACCTTAATTTCTCGCTAAATAGGGCACTGTCGTTTTAGATGGTATCATACCTGGAGCTTTCACTCTGACGTAAATTGTTATTTGACATTAGTGACACTTTCAAGGGGTGCCTAAACACTTTTTCAAATAACCATAGAATGAATTGTCTAGAAGAGCTTATTGTCTTACGAATTAAACGCCGCGAAAATTTCAAGAATCCCTCCAGTGCGAATGAAGTTAAAATTGTTTGTCGCATGCTGCGATTGCACCATCTCTTCTCTCGTCCAGACGAAGGCGCTGGAAGCTAAGCAGGGAGGGGTGACAGGGGCAAAAGAGAGAAATAGGTTTATCTACAGAAATGCAGAGAGATTGGCCTGAGTAGTAGCTTGCTCTAGCCTGCTACTCTACACTGGGGCAGGAAAAGGAGAGAAGAAAGACAAATTGATGACGATGGTGAGATAGAGAGGTGAGTATGTTGAATTTTTTCTAGATGAGACTTATTTTATAGCCGCGCATATAGTCCATATGCTTCCAAAAAGGTATAACCACTCTAATGACCACAATTGCACTGCTGGTGCCTGGCCAAGGGCCCAACATGGTCTCATCAGTTAATGACCTACTGCAATATCGTTGAGCACTTTATGTAATGACCTACTGCAATACTTTGAGCACTTTATGTAGGGGCAAAGCTTCTTAAGACGGCACCCGTTCGTCCCTCGTTAAAGTACGTAACATGTCTTGCGCTTTGACCTGCAAGGAGGTGCTGGAGGGAGATTTCTTCTGTGCGTTGTTGAACAATAGAAATTTCGCAGCGTGCGCGGTTACTAAAAGCCGCGTTCTCCTGTCTCTTATTTCCTAATGGCAGCCATTGTCATGTACATTGAGAACCATTTGAGAAGAAATGATTGCTACTTTATACTCGCTGGGCGTAACCTTCTTGCTTTTAGAAAAGTTTAGCAAGCGTTGGGCCGCAGTGCCATGAATACAGTGAACGAGTATATACCATGAACTCGAGGCGGTTAAAGGTGGGAAGTAGACACTAAGCGCAAGACGTAAGAAAATGTGCGTGTGCCCCTCTAATTTAGTCTGTGGAATGTCAACTGAATGGTGGTGCTTCTATATGCGGAATATACGATGAAAAGATGCGATATGGTGGTACTTTGATTGTTGACTATATGGACGAATGGACACACAGACAGATGCATGGACGGACGTATGGATTACTGCACGGACGGATGGGCGCATGGATGGACGGGGGGGCGAACGCATAGACGAACGCAGGAACGGACGCACGGATTGACGTGTGGACGAACGAACAGATGCATGCAAGGACGGGCGGATGGACGCAAGAATGGTCACACAGACGGATGCATGGACGGACAGAAGCAAGAAAGAATGCACGAACGGATAGTTCGCCCCACTCTCCATCATTGAACACGTAAATATGCCGCCATTTTTTTCTTCGAATGCGTGGCTTTTTCATTGTGATAGCGTGCGCACGCGTGGACAAGTTGCGGCCTCCCACAGCGATTTCTTTACCTTGCTTTTTCGCTTATAGACGCACAGACGATTTTTCGCTCACATTTAACGGGGCCGACGTCGAAGGAGGTATTTTTGCAACACGAGCTCTCTAACGCTATCACGTTAATACTCTGTGTACTAAACGCATACGCTGCATACACCTCTGCAAATCCTCACACACCAATACGGCAGCAAAACATCGCAGAAGGCAGACAGCGATGCGTTGGCAAAATGGCAGCCTCCCTGTGCTAATCATCTATACTGGCTGATGGCATGGGTGAAAAACAATTGTTGCGATCTTTCTGTTTTACGTACGCTGGTTTTTAGGGGCGAAGATTTTAATGCAGTGGGTCGTATGTCCCGTTTCATTGTAGTCGTCGTAGTAGCCAGTTGCATTGCATTGAATGTCAATAAAAACCGTTTCACAGCATATCCACGAAGTGAATGGCGATGAGTGGGGCTAATCATCCATCTGTGCGTCCGTCCATGTGCCCGTTTGTTCATCCGTCTATGCGTTCGTCCTTGCGTCCTCTCTTACGTGCGTTCGTGCGTCCATCTATCCGTCCGTCCGCTTCGCCCCGCTCCTCATAATTCACCTCGCTGATATTCTGTGATTTTTTAGGCAGTATCGATGTAGAATACGTAAAACAGTCTGACAAAATTGTGGAATGATTTCCTGGCCGATCACTCTGTGAGACTATGAGCAATGTTAGAGGCATCATCATGAGCGTATCGTCATCGTCACCACAATGGCGAATAAGGGCTCTGCTCTCGGCTAGAATCTGAAGGATGTTTTCTTCGCCATTGTGACGGACTTGATCAGTGAGCCTGAAAGAATATCTAGATAATTCTTCAATCTTTAAATATTTTACTGCTAATAAATAATCGCTGACATTGTTATACTAGTTATTTTAGCTTATATGAGTAGTAAAAAAATTGAAAAAATAATTTCCCCTACCACTCGGTGGTTCCTCTGCAGTGAATATAATCCACGAGAGGTAGAGGAGAAGAAGGAAAGTCATATAACTGCTCCATTTTTTTAAAGCTGGGTTTTGATCTAGGTTATTATTCATTATTAATACAAAAATATATAGCAAATACAAATCGGTGATTATCAAAATTTTATTCTAAAACTTGTAGCGTTTCAATTTGTAAGTAAAATCGAATAATACTTTATAGAAACACTCAATTTTTGGCCGATCCCCCACAGTAGATTAGAGCAATAAGTGAAGGACAACAAGTTAAGAACAAGAACAAGAACCTCTGCACTCCACTTGTCGCTCAGCCGCGTCTGACGCTACTGCTTACGACTGCAGATAACCAATACGCCTCGTTGCCTGCCCCTGCAGACACCGTCACCGGAGCGATAAGTCCAATGAAATCGCTGTTCGATCCATGTCTACGCAGCGGAAACATGGGCTGCGATCACAGTTCAGTTAGCTCCACCAGCAGCGCGTCCCGTGTTCTTCCCAACAGCTGGCTCACACAGCGGTGGCAAATGGGACTCTCGGTTGTGCCGCAACCTCCAACAATGTACCAACAACTACGCTGCACCTCAGCCGCGACCACCAGCCACTGCTGACGATGGAAGGCGAAACCACTCTGTTGCAGGAAGCTGAAGATAGCAAGACACGTAGGCTTCAATACTTCCTCATCGGCATCCTGTTTGCCGGTCTTCTAATCGCAGTAATTTTCGCCGCAGCAAAAGCACCTGGAGGTTCCCTGCATCGCCAGGACCTGCTCGTTGAAGAAGAGCGGCGTCCTGAACTTTACCGGCCACGCTCCGCGTATGATGTGCTCAAGGGTGTTCAGGACCAGGAACGAGCTGTTGATTGTGGCTCACTGCGTATTTCCGCGATTACATTCTCTCGTTCCGGAGTCGTTCCGGAGCATGAACAAGACTCGCAATAAGCTTGTAAACACTGCCCATGTGTAGTCCGCCGAACGGTAGAAGCAGGCGCTGCACTCGTGTCAACTAGCGTCGGCTACTGCCAATAAATTCGTAAGAAAATAAATTCGAGCAAGTTTAACGAGGAGTCAATCGCCTGTCATGTGGAAAAGGCTATTCACCTGCCACGTATGTCAGATATACTGCACATTCAAAATTAAGCAGAACAAGGGTTAATGTAGCCTTCTCAATAAAATTTTCCCAAATATCAGTTCTAGCTTTTTAGCTTAACCGCGTGCACTGACATTACTTCACAATATGTGGCCTTTTTAGGCTAATTCCCATCCTGAATGCTGTACTCACCACCGTGTTGACCCTAATTGTTACGTGACAAGGTGCATGTGATTATAAATGTCGACTCACCCAAATATTTACCCATCGCTGCAGCAGCGCCTCTTCTGTGTGTCAGCACCAGTTAATAGCGAGAAGTTGACAACATTCTTTCGCGGGCACGTAGTATGTAGGCATGCATTTGCCTGCAAACGTTTTGGAAGTAAATTCAGTTGTACGGCGAACATACGCACGAAATATTGCAGCTCACGATGTATAACTTAAGATTTGCGCGACTGTACAACACTGCTTTTACGCTACCAAGCACTAGCATCATCGCCTATATGCACTGCGATCACCATTCCAACCAAGCTTGAATACATAAAGAATATATCTCTCTAGTAGAATTTCAAAAACTATACTGGGTTAGACCCGCAGGTTAAGCTCGATATTTCTTTACACACCTTTACACGGTTGCCTTGCTCTGTCTACTTGTCTACATTATACTGATCTGCTGCGTTCTTATTTTATGGTAATAAAATTTTCTCCCTGCCAACATATTTTCATTAGCAGAACATTACAAAATATTTCCCAAACATCCGTGTTCATTCTTATCTGCCTTCAATTATGCCATCACGGCTTCGTTTGTATGTATGAAGAAATTTATTAAGGTCTTGAGGACCAGTCCAGGACTGATGCTGGCTGCTCTCATGTCAAGGCAAAGAGGCCAGGCCCCTCTGCATTCTAAGAAATTTGGCATTGTTGTTTTGTGCAGCTGTTGTGCAGCTGTGCTATAAATGCGCTTGTGGGTGGTGGGTATTGTATGTTTCCGCTCATTATTACTGTGGCACTTTCCTGAATTGCGGACTTATCCGAGAAATCTTTGTTAGATACATAAATAAACGAATATATAGGTAAAAGCTAGTATGGTTGATTGCGCTCTTGGATTGGAAGGTCTGCAAAATCTTAGATGTGTAACCTTATTCTCCTTTTTACTTGAGGAGACATGACATAAATTAGAGGCACGCTATAGTGAGAGAGGCGAAAATTACTTTCGCCGCTTGGATCTCTTTGAGATGCGCCTAGTGGCACGTGCGCTGACGTTATTGGCATTTCACCTCCGTCAACATACCGCTATATGCGTGACGGGGTAATAAACCCACCCGTTTGTGCTAGGCCATCTGCTTTTTTCTAAATCACCTTCCCTCGTAATGATTTTGTTCTCATTTTAGGCAAAAAAATTAATCGATGCATAAAACTTTTGTAAGCACCAATTTTATGCTTAATGTTATTTTAGACAGAAACTAATGAGCTTTAAGGTAATTTATGGGGGGTAGCAGAGGCAATCATGGTACAGCTGAGTGTTTCAGCTTCAGTGTTTCAGCCTTGACTCCAAGTTCAAGAAAAGTGTTTTGCTTTCTAATAGCGATACCGACAGTTATAACCAGTTCGACGGATCATTAGCTGCATAAAAAAAGCTACATATCCAATATATGACCACTACAATAACAATTTTTTTCCACACCGTCAAATTCAACGTATAATGAACTTGTTAGAAAAGCATCACTTGTGATAATTAGGCTTCCAGTGTTTACTAATCTACTTTTTTAAACATGATATTGTGGTAAGATGCGGTCCATTATGGCTCTGGTGAAATATTTCTGCTACGGTTATGACACACAACATGTAATAACAGATTGCAAAGAAAACAAAAAGAAGAAAATGTTTCTTTCCGGGGCATCGAACCAGCAACCTCTCGCTCCGGCTTGCGCGGCTCAAACCAATAGGCCACAGAGCGTAAGCAGTTTAGTTTGGTAACAGTAAACTCTTTACCCAGACCGTGTACCATTGGCGGTCTTCAGAGCCCAACAACTTCAGGACGTTATCGTTATCAGTTGTGAGGTTGAGCGGTGGGCACGCCTATAAAGGTTGTCGTCCTACGCGTGGAAATGTGCGTGCGCCTACACATGGAATGGACGTTCGCGTACACACGAACTGATCTCGGCATTCCGGTGCTGTACATTTCATGCTCCCAAAGGAAGAATGCTTTAAAGTTACAGTACTTGAAAAGGTGTGCTCGTGGAAAAATCATTTACTAAAAACAATGTAGTTATGTCCACAGCAACATGTATGAAGATGGCACCCACAACTAGTAGGTGGGGATCCCTTGTACGGGAACCCATCGGCATCATCTGCTGCCTAAGCTTTTTGAACCAAGGCCCTCTGGGCCTGAAGGTCAAAACAGCGTCAGAACGTTTCTAGCGTGGGAATATGAATAATTTGAGAGGGTAGGTCATTCTATTCTGAGGTTGCAATAGGAAGAAAATGAAAAACTGAAGAATTCGGCAGTGACCGGTAGCTTTTCAGTGTTTGGGTTTGCTTATTACGGGTCTGTCTTGTTACGGATTTCGACAGGTGGCGTGTTCTATCTATGGACAGTGAGTTATGCTTCAGCTGGTATATTACATTCAGACGGGCTAGTTTAGCATGATTTTGTAGGGTTAGTAGCCCAGCTCTATTGATCAGTCTCGATGGTGAGGCAGTTTGACTATACTGATAATAAATATATCGGATTGCTTTTCTCTGTACTCTCTCTATGGTTTCAACTAGTTGTGTGGTATATAGAAACGAGGCTACAATTGCATATTCTAGAACAGGTTTTACAAATGCTGTATAAGCGAGTAGTTTAATTTCGTGAGTTGCGATCGTAGTCGCCTTCGAAGAAAGAAATACTTTTATGCTTTTGATGTTATGACGTGAACATGAGAGTTCCACCTCAGGTTATCTGATAATTTTACTCCTATATATTTGTATTTTTTAACAGTTGTTAACGCAGTGTTGTCGGCTGTGTATGAGTATAGAGGGACGTTTTCTTTTCTAGTTATACGCAGAATGGCTGATTTACTAACATTGAGGGTCCTTTGGCATTGATAACACCATTCTGTTAATAATTTCAGGGCATGAATAAATATCTCGCGATCTTCTGGTGAACTGATTTCACGATGGAATATACAATCGTCCGTGAATGTTCTTATGTTAGTGCTGATAACTACAGGAAGGTCGTTGAAGAATATTAGAAATAAGATGGCGCCGAGGACACTACCTTGAGGAACCCCTGAGTTAACATTGGTGGTTTATAAAAAATCGTGGTTTACTTTGACAAACTGAGTTTGTTTTTACAGATAGCTTTTAATGCATTCAGTAATTGGTTTATCGCCTATTGTAAACTGAAGCTTTCTGATCAATTTTGTGTGGGATACTCTGTAGAATGCCTTATAGAAGTCGATCAGGATTAAGTATATCTACTTTTGGTGGTAGATGCTTGAGGATAGTTCATGTGCGAATTCTGATCATTTTGTAAATGAAGAAAGCTCTCGGCGAAAGTTGTGTTGACAAGGTCATAATACATGGTTTGGTTCGAGGTGTGCAGTTATGTGTAAGGATGATATGTTAAAGAATTTTGCATACAATTGTGGTTAGTGAGATGGGCCTGTAGTTACGGGCATCTGCTTTACTACCCGATTTGTGTACGAGAGTTATCTTGGCTATTTTTTAATACAAAGAGAGGGAGCAATTTTCAAGGATTTTTGGAAGATGAGACACAGGTACTTTGCAACCCATTCTGCATAGCACCTTAAAAATTGATTTGGAATGTTGTCTGGTCCAGCTCCTTTCTTTTAAGATTTAGGTTAAGCTGCTGGGTAAATACTACCGCCTCATCTATTTTAATTGGCGGAATTGTACTACTGTAGCTTATCAAGGTATCCGGGGTGCTTCTGTTATCTGTAGCGAAGACTGATTGGAAGTACGAGTTCAATAAGTTTGCTACACGCTTGCTTTCTTGAGGCGTTTGTGGGCTGGCAGCATCTTGTTTGGGGTATAGTCAATACCAAAACTTGAGGAGAATTTCGGAAGCAAATATTTAAAGTAGGTATCCTCAGCCTTCTTTACTTCCGATTTTAAGTTTCAGATTGTTTCAGTGAGGGTAGTACAGGTTTTTAAGTTGGTTTTTTGTGAGAGTTCCTGAAGCAATTTACTTTTCGTTTTAGGGGAATTATATCTTCATATGGTGGTTTTGGGACGTTAAATCCTACATATTAATCAATCAGGTGAATTATATCTCGATTTATCCATGGGTTTGTTTGCTTCTTCGTTTTGTTTTAGTGAGGACAAAGTTATGAATGCAAATTGATGGGATATTTTGGAACCTGTGCCATAGTGTTTCAATGTCGGTGTCTTTGTCGTCAGCTAGGCCTCTGAAGAAGGCAAATTTAAAGCTCAGGTGATCTAGTACGCTGGTGTCATCAGCTGCAATTAAGTTGAAGAAGATAGGTGCACATTTACTTGAAATAGTTTTACACACTGTTGCTATACTGCAGAGTGCTATTTTGAGGTCACCCAATTCGCCGAGAAGGCGAATTTCAGCTGAGTCTACATTAAACTGATCACTTACAAACACTAAGTCCAGCAAAGCAGAGCTAGAACCTATTACGCTAGTGAGTTGGTTTACTATTTGGGTCAAGCTAAAGGACAACATTATGTAGAAAATTACGTCAGACAATCTTGAGTGATAGCTTATAGTGTGCTGGTCGATATCAGGTAGGTTAAAATCCCCGTGTAAAATCAATCTAGCCCCTATTATATGGCTAAGCATGCACATGTGCGACGACGTTAAGATATCAATATTTGACGGAGAGCTACGATAGACGCAACCAACGATGAAAAGGTGATTAGAATACTGTAATCGAGAAAAGATCTCCTGAAAACCCTCGGCATTAGGAAGAACTGCGAAAGGAATTTCGCGCCTGATCAGAATGGCCTACCCACCACCATGTGTAGGCCTATCTTTGAGTGTGATGAATATTCTGGTACAAGTATTTCGAAATCTTTACATCTTTGTTTCACCATGTTTCTGTGATAGCTAGAAAGTCTGCATTGGTAGTAAGAAGAAAAGATTCAATTGAAGTTAGTTTAGGCAGTACGCTATGCACATTAACGTTCGTGGAAGGTATTTCTGCTGATGTCCCTATCGGAAAAAAACGAATGGTGGGTATGGTGTAAACCACCACCCACAATTATAGTGGATTAATGTAGAGGGTGAATGGTGGGAAGCGCCCACCATGGTGCATGGTGGGATATGGTGGGTGGTGCAGTGCCGGCAACGCTTGAGCGCGAAATGGCGCCCGAATCACCGTGACGAGCTGCCACAAAATATAAAAAAAGAATTCTATAGAAATTGTATACAAAAAACACCCGTCCCGTAAAAAAGAAGGTGCCACGGAGGATCGAACGTGCAACCTGCGGATCCCCGTTCGGAGACACTAACCACTGCGCCATACCAACTTTTTTTTCTTTAATGAATGAAATTATCACCAGTAAAGTACACAGAACATACTTCATAATGAGGTTGGATGTGTGTTGAATAGTTAGTTGGAATACAACCTTACGGTTCAACTTCAGTTATGTTTGTCGTGTACACGACATAAACGAGATCTGCACCTGCTACTAAAAATTGCACATTTATTAAACACGAGCAACTGCTGCCTGTAACGATTGCCACTGTGTTAATGGCACGAGTGCTATTTTTTTTACAATTCACAACTGCAAGAAAAAAAACCTAGTGGACTGGGAAGCAGCAACAGTTTACCGGCGGGGTCTGCCAAGTTTAATATCTGTTTCGCGCTCGTCTTAAAGGGCGACATCTGCTCACGCTTTATGACGCTTCTAGGCTCATTCCATAGATACGCCCGCCTAATTTATTTGATTGAGTATTGGGATGCTTCCCGCGCAATGTACTGGGCGGTCGGGCCAGCGCAATGCTGTAGCTCTTTAGCTAAAGCAACAACTACATAACGGCTTGGACAAAACGAATGCAGTGTGCCGGAAACATTACGCTATCATATTGGTTCCCCAGGCATACGAATAGCCACGTCTGAGTTCTCGCATAAAAGCTAGAGAAGTGCCGGCGAGTGCCACCGGCAGCTGTCGGTAAGAGGATCGAGACGTACGTTCTCTGGGAGTCCTTGAATCGCGTCGCATCAATGTTTGTTGCTTCTTGAGCGGACACCATACACGATGAAAAATGCTTCATTTAGGTTAATTGATGCCATCGCTGCGCTGTATTGTCATCCTTAAGCGTCGAAATTTTGTAGTCTGAAACCCGGAAGCACGGATAACACAATTGTGCGGGCTCGGTCGGTAGGCCTAACCTTTGGTGGAAATCATGGTTGTAGAACATGTAGTGTACAGATCCCAGCTTGGTACACTATGGAAATTGTCCGCCATTAAAAGCCCACCCATCATCTGTTTACTGCTTCCCAGCATTATCGCAATGGTGGGCAGAGCTTCTGTGCTTGGTACACCATGTGGCCCACCATAACAAGCAGCACCCATCAGCTGCTTAGTGCTTCCCAGCATTATCGCAATGGTGGGAAGTGTTTCTCAGCTTGGTACACCATGTGGCCCTCCCTAATAAGCACCACCCACCATATGCTTAGGGCTTCCCAGCATTATCGCAATGGTGGGCAGAGTGTCCCATTATTGCCCACTATCTAGCCTCTGCTTTCCACCATCATTTCCACTTTACCCATCATCTGTACACCATACCGCCCAGTATGTCCCGGCATATCCACCATATTTTCCACTAGGTCCCACCATATCCTTCCAGCATGCCCAGTATTATTCCATGCCCAGTATTATTTCCACCAAACTTCCACCATGCCCTGTATTATTTCCACCAAACTCCCACCATGCCCAGTATTATTTGCACTATGCCAACCATGTTTTCCAGTATTCACCATGGCAATTTTTCCGATAGGGGTTGCATAGCGCGTAGTCGGAGGTGAAATGGCCGCGACTCTGTTTTGCTTTTTTTTATTTGTCGCTTGAGAGGCGATTGGTGTTTGATCGACGGTGTTCTTTTTATTATTCCAAATGTACAATTCTTTGTCGTTGCGCAATTTGTCAAAACATAGAACTACCTTATTACCGGCTTCCTTTCTAGCTTTAGCTGCATGCCATAGCTTTCTTTTGATCACATGCACTCGGACAGAAAATTTTCGCTAATGAAATAGACGGTACTGTTGAGTTTGTGAACATTTTGATTTTTTCTGTGTCAACAAGTTTGATAGTGATAGGCCTGCATTTGTAGGATGTAAAGTTTCCTATGGGATGAATTCTTTTAAGCGCTACTGGATCAATCTTCAAACATTCCTTTATTACATTTTCAGACCCCAGATGTTCGAGCGAGTCACTGTTTTCTTCGGTGTTTTTGAAACGCCATGCAGAATGAGGGTTGATCTTCTGGAGCAATTTTCCAGATCATCGATTTTCAACTCTAGGGATGTTGCAACCCTTTGAAGATTGTGAACATGTCTCTACATGACAAGATCTCGCAATTCAGAATGGTTAGTTCTTCTAACTTCTTTTCTATAATTTAAACCGGTCTTCTTTTATTTCTTTCAAATCGTCACCTATTTGCTTGAGCTGTTTGGAACGCTGCGACAAATCAGGACCAGGGTTTGTTTCAATATTGCCAGCTAGGAGCAGCGGTTTCACCGATAATACACATAGGCCATGAAACGCTGAACAATCAAGGCAAGGGCACGGCAACACAATTAAGCAGATATTGTCTGAACGAATACATTTTCCGTGGCGTCTACTCACGTGTAACTAGTAGATAAAAGGGTTAGGTCACATGCCGATAGTGTCACCGTGCCCTATGGCTCCCCTGTGGTGTCGTCTGAAGTTTATGCGTTCCTTGTCGAGGCCCAGTGGGTAGTCGCTGATGTCGTCCCAGGCCGGTGTTGGAGTGGGCTCATCACTAGCCGAGTAAACTCTGCACTTGTTGCAGAAAATTTTGGTTGATTGGGCAGAAGCACGAGGCGGCGTTCATCTGGCAGATTGGGCACTTCGTATCCTGTTGCTATCAACAGACGGACGCCAATCATCTGCACCTAGTAGATAAAGGGGTTACACCACATGCTGATGGTGTCGTGCCCCACCATGAATAAAGAACTAATGCTCAGTTGGTCAGCAACACACAAATGAATTTACTAAACAAAAACACGTTTCGAGAAAGCGTCTCTCGTCGTTCTTGGAACAAACAGTTATGAGCGTTAATATATTGAGAACTACTCTAAGCACGGTGATTCTTCCAGCGATATCAGAATCATTCAACCTACATTCGATGAAGCTTCGCGCGTCTTTCTTCGAGTATGCTCACAGCAATGCTTGTGTAAGTTTAAGTTTGCATGTCTAAGATTGAAGCTCTCAAGTGTTTATATGCCCCTAACTTCTCACCATTCTAAAAAACTTCGTCGCGATGCCACATTAGTATCAGCAATTGTTAACCAGTAAATGTTTATTAGTTGCATGAATTAAAATCTTATTTTTACTAACCATTTCAATGGCGTTGATTGAATTTGTAAATTCGATGGCCTTTGTTGTAGGCCCGTGTACTCAGATTTGGGTCCACGTTAAAAACCCCAGGTGGTCTAAATTTCCGGAGCCCTCCACTACGGCGTCTCTCATAATCATATGGTGGTTTTGGGACGTTAAACCCCACATATCAATCAAATTCGATGGCCTTCAAAGGCACTACTGAAATATGGTGCGATCCGAAAGAATCAGGTCACAAATGTATGTATTGGCAGTCGTTTATTTTTAAAATTATGTCACCTGTCAGCAAGTGACATCCCATTTCAGCAATAGAACAAAGTTGAAGATGTAAAGCATTAGGCATCATTTTTGCAGTGTGCCAGTGCACTTAGGCATTATGTTAAACACAGCCCCCATGTCACTCTTCCTCACTGAACGTGCTATTAAACTTCGTGTACTCGAGTCGGTCTTCAGTGGAGTTATTACCAGATGAATAGTCGATGTCGGTTTGAGCTGTGGCTTCGGGAGCACTCTGTAAAGGGCTTCCAGAGTCCAAGACATTGTCATCTGTAGCGACTGTCAGATCTTCCACGCCGACAATATCTTGTTTCAGAGGTCTAGCATCACGGAATGTAATGAGCTGCTTCGACGAATATGTCCAAACGCAGATGATAATGACGCCTACCAATGCAAGGGTGAGCAAAATGTTGTGCTTTGTTCGTGGCCTCAAGCTCGCGTCGCTAGTAATACACACTTCTTCTGGCTTCTCCTCTGCGTCACTCTTGGTTTGAGATCGAGAAAGTGTGAGCTGTTTGATATTTGAAGGTGACAACATTAGTTTGTCAACGCCATTTACGTAAGCTTCGTGATTTTGGTGGCGGCTTTCATGAACATTGTGACTGTGATTCCCTAATACAGCCATATCGCTCTGTGTACGACCACTGGACTCGTTTGAAAAATAAGGGAACACTGACGGAGCAGAACGAACGTTATCCTTTCTAACCGATTTCAACTGTAGAGGATACGCGTGGTCGCCAGTAGCTGGAACTGAACAGATGGCACTCGGGAGCACTACTTCAATCCTTCTAGGCCGCAGTGGCTTGAGCTTTCTTGGCTTCGCAGTAGGTCGCATGCTGCCGCTGTGTAGATCATTGCTAGGCCAAGGAGCGAGACTACGAAAATGCGTGGCTGTTCGATTGCTAATTACCGACTCGTACATGGTACATTTTTCAAGTTGTCGACGCTGTTCGACCTGAAGGAGCGTTACTCGAGGCGTAGGAACTGGAGGTCTTACGCGTCGCCTTGGTGGTAGCGGTGGTGGCTCATCGGATGGCACAGTGGGTACTGGACCCCTGTCGGTGGTCTCGGCCGCATCACTCTCTCTTGTCTCTGTATTTATCACTACCGGTGCAGAGTGGCGTCTCCCAAAAGATTTCAGCGGCGATATACTCTGACCTCTTTGTGGTTGCTCATCGTAACCCGCTGCCTCACGCACGGGCAAGGTGGGACACGTTGAATGGCGGCCAGTCATTTTCTTGTTCTCGTTGTCGTTCATTGATGGGAAAACCCATTACGGCAACATGGAAAGGTACCATCTGGTAGCTGACGATGCTGATGCTGATGACCTCAGATCGATGGCGCTCACCCACAGAGGGTGATGAACCAAGAAGCGGGTGGAAAAATAGCTGCATGAAAATAAAATGAAATTTGGCCAATCTGAAAAATTAGTTTGGGGATAAAACTGCTAATAAGAAATGGTTGCTGAGCAAGTGGCCAAGTCATCTTTTGTTCCTCACAGACATGCCTAAAAATTGTAAACTAATGATCTGAAAGGGTTAGGGTTCACTAGCACGGTAATCTTTTAGTTGCATTGATGTAGTCAAACATAGCAGAGCATATATCCATGTGGTAGTAACCAAATGAAGTGCCGCCAAGTGATCTGGTATCTCACCAGCTGATGATGATGATTGTTGCATTGTTTTCCTTCCAGAGGGTTGTAAAATGTAGCGCACTTGTGGCCACTGGACCCACATAATAGAGCTGTGTTATGTAAACAGCCAAAATTATGACAACACACATATACATTGATCGTGAAAAATATCCAGGGGAGATGAGAAGTGTGTCATCCTAAAAACATTCGGGGGCCCTTAAGCTTCGTTTTTGAAAGTTGAATGCGATAACGATATTTTGTTTCTTGTGCGTACTTCAAGCACTTAGTGTATGAAACTTTTCCGAACTTGTTATGCACCCCCTATGGGGTCTTGAGTGCGCAGATGCGTGTGTGCCTTTGTAGGGGGCGTGTGGCACTACGTTATTATGGTAAATCCATGTTCTGATGCCCGGTGGTAATTAACGTTTGTATCACGCATGTTTAGTGCAATATGTCATGTTGTATAGTGAAGCATGTTACTTTCAATGCATTTCCAAGCATAAGACATTATTTTCACTTCCGTGACAAGTGTGGGCGTGGCTGTGTGGTTGAACTCCCGTCTGCCAAGCATAGACCCGGATTGAACCCTAACTAAGACCCAGAGTTTTATTACTTATTTTTTTCTTCATCTTTCTCAATTTTTTGTATAGCATTGATGATAATTTTTTGCTCACAATGAATGTCCTCTACGCCTTGACTACGAGTATATCTTAAAACGATAGTGATGTTTACAACTGTTTTGCTGATATCGTGCCACACACCTCATCTATCCATGCGGCTGTTTCGGCTTGACTCTGTTCAAGCCAATCGAGCTGGGTGTGTGATGAGTGAGCTCGTGCAACTGCTTTCTGCCAGAAAAAATGCTAATTTAGGATGCGAACAACAAATAATAAACTTCAAGTTTCTTGCAGTTAAAACTTTAAAAAAGAGGCCTAGAATTTTCTTTAAGTTAAAAAATATTATGTAGACAAAATGTATGCCCCATGCCCGTATGTTTAAATGGCGTAATTAGTTTGCATGAGTAAAAAACAGCGTGGAAATCAATAAATGTGTTTCGGGTCCGACGTCTGTAACTACAGGCCAAAACATTGCCAACGTTCATGATGTGATCTGTCGTGACCGAAGATGAAGTTTTCTTACAGTGGCGGAGGTGTTTAACTTCGACAAAGAAGCTGTTCGATGCATTTCAACTGAAGAATGACACGTAAAGACGCGTGTGTGGACAACTTTAGAACGCATTGCAAACCAGCCACACTTGTTAGAAATTTTTTGTGACATGTGATGAAACATGAATTTGTACTTATTACCCAGACGTTTCATTACATAAAGCTTCAATAGCATTATGTGCACTGACTGGTTTATGTGAATGACTAGGGGGCAATGTTGTGAAACTGCTTCATATCTGGCAAAAACTTTATATATATTTTACATAATCTATATGCAGCCACACTAAGTTTAGTAAATTTTATTCATGCATTTGCAATTTATCCTTAACTTTCTGACAAAACAACAAAGAAAAATTTGTGCTCTCATTTCAGTGACTTCGGTTAATTTATTGGTAATATTTATTAATTGAAAAAGCTGAACACATAATTTCGTTGCTATAAGTCACGATAGTTTTCTAGCCCGAAGCAGGCCGCTCACACGTTGTAGTCTTTCGGTCACTTGTTGAGCCCGTTGGCCTGCCCACAGCTGTCTCTCTAATGTGAGACTGCATAGAGCCGCGTTGCACCACTCTTTAGAGCTTTGTTCTTTTGGCTGCGTAACGTGGAGCAGTGCCTGGGCATATGACAGAGACGTTCAGTTTTGTTGCACATATCACATGTCGCAAGAGTAGAAGATTCTGGATAAGACTGGTTTACTCAGAGTGAATTTGGATTTGTTTTGTTTTGCAACTACCTAAGCGTAATGGTGTGAGCTCTGTTAACTTTACTGTGTGCAAGCGGGAAGACTTCTGCGTCATAAATAGACGTGCTTAGTTGGCTAGTTTTATATAAGCGAGAAGGTAATTCCTGCAATCTGGGATATTAGCACACCTAATTTCCTTCAGGCGGCATGACTCGCAAATCCTTGTGTTGCATTGTAGGCAGATTTGTTGACGCTCGCGAGAGCACCATTTATTTCTGCCCCATGAGCAGGAAACCAGTAGCAAGCCGCAACGTTTTCTTGGCATTTTTGGACCTATTCAGAGATGACTCTGAATTGTTTCTAAGCCGTATGAACGCGATTTCTTTCCCGACATCAAGAATGCCTAAGGCAAGTTTGCCAAGAAGTCCCAAGCCCCGTTGTGGCTCACTGGTATACAGGACTGACGCCCAGCAGACCCGGGTTCACGCGCAATGTGGCAATGGTGTTACAATTTTTCTAAATTTGTGCGACGTGGTTACGGACACCGGCGGTGGTGTCGGTGAAAAACTGCGCGTGACCCGAGTTGGAATCTTATAACAGCTTTCGCTGTAGAACTGCTGACTGGCCGAGTTGGTGCATGATAAAATAATATGGCGTCAGCGCATTTCATTTTAAACGTGAAGGAAAGATAATATGCAGTGAAGAAGGGGAGAAAAACAGACGACTGTGTGAGCACTCATACTGTCGTCTGCTTTTCCCCTTCTTGACTGTATAATATCTTTCATTCATGCGCTGTAGAACGCCAGGCCTGCGCGGAAGGCGCAGTACAGTCACAGTGAAAGCTAGAAGAGCGGCTTTTCAGAGCTTTTTCTAAACACTCATGGGTAACGGCTGCAAGCAGACTTGCTTGTACCCACTACGGCAATAATATTAAGAATTTTAGGGCCCCGCTGCGGTGGTCTAGTGGCTAAGGTACTCGGCTGCTGACACGCAGGTGGCGGGTTCGTATATCGACTGCGGCGGCTGCAATTTCGATGGCAGCGGAGATGTTGTAGGCCCGTGTGCTCAGATTTGGGTGCACGTTAAAGAACCCCAGGTGGTCGAAATTTCCGGAGCCCTCCACTATGGCGTCTCTCATAATCATATGGTGGTTTTGGGACGTTAAAACCCACATATCAATCAATAAGGATTTTAGGGTAGTAGACCGGCATTCGCGTTGCTAATTTTCGTCATCATTCTAAGCTTGGTGCCAGCAAAACTATTGCGAGGGATTTCGTGCCAATTGTTCATGCAGTGGTTGATGACGATCAACAATGATGCCTGAAGTGTGTCTGCGCCACGGTTAATTGCTGAACAAAAGGATGATGTTTTAATGAGTTTGAGCATTGAACAATCCACTCGTTATGCTTTTCGCATTTTGTGGCGACTGCTTGTTCTTTTGTTGCTTCGAAACGCTTCATAAATCGTAATAATGAGGTTGCTTTCCTGATATCAAGCCTGCCTAAGGCAAGTTTGCCAACAAACCACAAGCAGTGGCGTACGTCAACGGCAGAATATTGGGCTGGCACACAGAGTACCCGGGTTGGAGTCCTCTGTGTTATTGGTACTAAGTTTTTTTTCTAATATCGCGCGATCTTGTTGCAGACACCAGTGGTGGCGGTACACTACGGCGCTGCGCAAGACCCGAGTTTGAATCAAGTAACAGCTTTCACTGTAGAATTCTTGTTCACGTCTCGTCCATAGCTTTACTACTCACAGCAGCTCTGTCATTAGTAAAACGGGCTCTTTGATATCTCCTATCGCATAATCAAGGTACTTCTCACGTACAATGTCAATCTTCATGAAAGGGAACACGGCGACGCGTAACCTGCGCGCTCCGGCAGCTGCTGGCAGCACGTTCAAGCGGAAGTGAGAGCAACCACTGTCTTTAAGAACTTGTAGCATCTCTGATTACATCCCACCAGTAATGACAGAAGAAGCAGGAAAAACTTGGATGGAATGCAAAAAATAAAAGCTGCTGGTGAAGATTGGGTAACAACAAATCTGCTGAAAGATGGAAAATAGATTGTGTTATAAAAACTTGCCACTTTTTTACGAAGTGTTGCCTGACGGAGAGGGTACAAAAATCATGGAAAAATGCTAACATCATGTTAGTCCATAAGAAATGAAACGACGAGAGTTTGAAGAATCACAGGCTGATCAGCTTGCTCTCCATCGATTATAAGCTATTAGCAAAGATAACTGCTAACAGAATTAAGGCAGCATTAGAATTCAATCAGCCAGAGGGTCAAGCAGGATTTCGTAAACACTGCTAAACAATTGATCACATTCATACTATTATTTAAATGATAGAAAAATGCTCAGAGCACACCCAACCACTGTAGATAGCCTTCATAGACTGAGAGAAGGCATTAAATGCAGTAGTGATATCACCACTAATGCAGACACTGTGGAATCAGGCCGTCAACAAAGCACATATAAACATCCCGGAAGAAATCTACAGTGGATCAACTGCTACCATAGTGCCCCATAAATACAGCGAGATAATACCAACAAAAGGGGTATGACATCAGGATACATTCTCACCCATGTTATTTAGCCCGTGCTTACAAGAGGTTTTCGGAGGCCTAAACTAGGAAGAGGTGGAAATACGAGGTAACGAAGAGTACCTTAGTAACGTGCGCTTCGTCGATTACATTGCATTGCGGACTAACTCAGGGGAGGAATCGCATTTCATTTTTGCTAAATTAGACAAGGACAGCAGAGTGGTAGGTCTTAAGTTTAGTCTGCAGAAAAATAATGCACAACAACATCGGAAGAGAACAGCGCTTCGAGGGGAATTGCAGTGCACTTGAAGTTCTTAAAGAGTAGGTCTACTTAAAACGGGTAGTAAGCACGCAGCTGAAGCACGAGACTGAAGTAAATATAATAATAAGCTTTGTGCGGAGCAAATTCGGCAACGATTATCGAATCATGAATGGGAGATTGCCACTATCCTTCGCTAGAATGTCTAATAGTCATACCTTACTGGTACTTACCTACTGAGCAGAAACCTGAAGCATTTCAAAGATAAGCCCACTTAGGTTGAGGACACCACAGCGAGCCATTGGAAGGAACATTATACGTGCAGTTTAAAGGGACAAGAGGAGAGCAGAGTGTATTAGGGAAAAAAACGAATGTTGCAGCAACCGTTAATAAATAAAGTGGCAGCAACAGTTACAGGACCGAGCTGGCTGTCAGAACTTGGGAGAGGCCTTTGTCCTGCAGTGGGCGTAGTCAGACTGATCATGATGATGACATTTCTTAGCTAATGTCAACAAGCTGACATCGTGGTAATCAAGCCTTGTCGCAATAGGTACGACGTAATTAGGTTTCAAAATTAAGAATAAGTCGAATAAAAACGTGCTAAGTGAAGTCAATCTAATTAGGATCTTGCGAAAATTATGACATAAAATGTCGTTGGTTTGCTTAGTTGCTGTGTACTGACGAAGAACTGGTTAATTTAACATAAGTAAACCGATACTAAATAAGGCATCTATTCAATAATATAACAATGAAGGCCAACCTACTAATTAGCATTAAACTGTTTATGAGCTGATGCAGTCTTCGCACTGAAGCTTCGGAAGCATATTAAGCAGAAATTAACAGTAAGAAAAAACATGCCTGTCTTTTGAAAAACGTGCAACACAGTCGCAGCAAAAAATAGAATACCGGCCTTTCTAGGGCTTTTTAACGCCGTATCTTTAAAGAGCTCGTTTCGCAGAAATTCCAGCATCGGATTCAAACCCATTGCTTGTGAGCTAAACATTCATCTTATCCCTCACTGAAAAATTGTGAACGATGCACACTAAATAAATAATTGAAAATCATGGGTCCGATGGTCGGCCGAACACCGGTAGTTTGCATGACGAGCCGATTTTCTACCACACGCACATGTGTCTGCTTCCAATTACCGAGAAAATACCTTCCTCTGTATGAAAGTTCTGTGAAAGTCACACATGCTTTACTAACACAGTCGTTCTGTATACACGCTTTACAATACAACACGAACTATGCGTTTTAAAAGTGTGTATAGACATCGGCCGTCTAAGCATGGGATTTTTTATGACAATTTCATGGTTTAAATCGGGTAATCTGCTACAAGAAGCACACACGCTCTTGGGCCTATTCTTTTGAGGCCACGTAAAGGGTTCCTAGCAACTTCACAAATGTTTAATGCACTAAGTCTTTGAAGTGCGCACTAGAAACAAAATATCGCTATCGCTACTAACTGCTATAAGGGCCCTCAAGCGCTTCTTCAAATAACCATGGAATTGACTTATTGAAAAAGCATATTGTCTCACAAATTCAACGCCGCAGAAGTTTCAAGAATCCATCCAGTACGAGCGGAGTTACAAAGAATTGTCAAAGCTGCAATCGCATTCTCTCTTGCCTCGTCCCGACGAAAGCGCTGAAAGCTAATCAGGGAGGGATGGTAGGGACAAACAAAACACGTTCAATGTGCCTTGTGTACTTGAGCACTTTTTTTCTTTCGAATACGCGGCTTTCTCAGTGCACGCACTCTCGCACACGTAGAAAGAAACGGCCTCTCGAGGTGATCTCTGTACCCCCGAGCTATCCATGTTCAAATCAGCCAATGGCTGTTAGACGGTTAATCTACGTGTGATTTACAGCATTTTGCGTCTTTTGTCGAGAAAAAGGAAAAAAAATCTTCAGCTGACTTTGATAATTCATTGTGAATTCATGGCGGTGTTCACAGTTTTTTTAGATGCATATTTAAGTTTCATTACTGTCCCCTTACTTCATCATTAGAGTTCCTGTTCTTCATTACCGGAAGTCGATGGCTGAGTCCGACTGAAGGAAGCAAGCAACAAAAGTTAGTTCGATGCTTTTTCTTATTTCGCAATCGAAAGCCAAAATGGAGCAGTTAGCTTGTAGTGTTACAGCACATTGATTTATTTTATTTGTCCTCTATATCTGCTACAATGTACTTTCGCATAACATGACAAAAAGTGACATTCTATAATTTTTGTAATTATCTGTCTTTTGGGCCAGCAGTATTCTGACGAGTCTGGAGCACACGACTTATAAAAAACAGGCATCATTAAGCAGTTATCTGGACAGTGACCACTCCAAGTATACTAATCACGGGTCAAGATACGAAGTTATTTTGCGTGATGTGTCGACAGTAGTACCAATATTTATGAACCATCAAGCAACCTATAATTGCTTGATACAAGTGTAAACTATGTATCTTCTACATGTTATTATACTTCGCCAATGACATATATCGACTCAGCTTGACTAAACAGAAATACTTCGAAGTGGTGTTAGAAATCAAAAACGATTCGTCAACATGTTTTGCCACTTATTACAAACAATTCACAAATCACGTCCTTTGCATGCGTACGTACCTATGTAGAGAAAATGAAGATGAACTGCCAGTTGCACTATACTGGCTGATCTGAACGGGCGAAAAAAAGTTATGGCACTCTTTGCTTCCTCCCTTCATTTTTTTTCTGTTGAGTATCATATTTATATCTTGAAGCAGTCTCACTTAATTATATAATCAATTTCTTAGTGATCCCCTGGTTGCGCATGAGCCATTTTTGAGGCATCACCATCATTATCTTCAAAACTACCATTGCGAACGAGGCCTTTGCTCTAGGTTGCAGTGATGGGATGTTTTTTTTATCATTGAGGAATTTATCAGTCAGTATAAAATATAACTAGCTAAATGGTTGATATTTTATACAATTTATGAATAATAACTCATAATAAATTTGTTATATTACTTCATTCTAGTTTAGAGAAGGAGCACTATAGAGAAAAAACTGAGAAATCTCACATACTACCCGGCCAATATCCTGAATTGGGTGTGATACTTGTGAGGACTGAAAAAAGAAAAAGAGCCCAACTACTACTTGAGCATTTCGCACAAGGTTTCTTTTTCAAGCTTTTAAAAATTAAATACTAATATTCAGTAATTCCATTTGTTGTATTACCTGTCCCTAGCTTATACGAGAAGTGTTGCGGGGAAACACTGAAAAAAATTCACCGAACACTTGGCTGATCCCTTGCATTGGGTAAGAGCAATTAGAAGAAGAAGAAGAAGAAGGCCCTGTGCCCTGTCCGACGCTACTGCTAACGATTTGGAAAATACATTAACGGAAATTGCAATAGAATTGGAGAAGAGATTTACATCACAAATCAAAATAAAGTGTACAAAACCGTCATTCGGAAATGATTTTATTGAAGTAAGTAGGGATGAACTTGCGCACGTCGTTCGTATTCTGCCAAACACAGGTCCTGGACCAGATGGCGTCACTTCGGAAATGTTAAAAATATTATTCGACATCTCTCCTGAAGACCTTCTTAACGTTGTCAACTATTCACTTGAAAATAGTTGGATACCTCCTGACTGGAGACTTGCAAAAATAATACCGCTTCTCAAAAAACAGGGACTAGGAATGCAGATAGATAACATTAGGCCAATCGCTTTAACATCACACGTAGTTAAGTTAATAGAAAGAATACTTTACAGTAGAGTTACGAAGTTCATAACAGATAATGCGATACTCAGTGCGTGCCAGATTGGATTTAGACCAGGTTACTCTATATGGTGGGCGCATGTTGATTTAGAGGCTCGTATAAATCTTGCTCGGCACAGACGACAATATGCGGCCCTAGTAACCCTTGATTTAGCCAAGGCATATGACAGTGTTGAACATGCTATTCTTATCAATGTCCTAAAAGAGCTTACGTTCCCGCAGTACATAACAAATTGGATATACGAATTTTTAAAAGACAGAAAATTTTATTGCTTCCAACGAGGTATTTCCACGCCGAAGTATAGCCAAACGAGAGGTGTTCCTCAAGGCTCTGTTCTATCGCCTGTGCTATTTAACATTTTGTTAACTTCAATACCACAGAGTGATAAGGTACACGTATATGTATATGCAGATGATATCGCGTTCTTTGCATCTGACAACAATATTTATTCACTACATTTGACTTTACAGTGTTATTTGGCAACATAGGAAACCTGGTTTCAGAAAATTCATATGAACCTGAACGTAACTAAAAGTGCTCTAATAGTTTTTCCGTTGGACGCACCAGTTACTATTTCTCTTCAGTACCATCAGGAAATTATACCCCAGGTTAATTGTATTAAATATCTGGGTGTACTGTACGACCAAAAACTGAGCTGGCGTGACCACATTGAATGTATTAAAATTAAGACTACACGCGCTGTTGGAATGATAAGTAGGCTTAGCCGCCTCCGTTCCGGTCTTCGCAGAGATACGATGATCATGATTTATCGCATGTACGTTCGTCCGATTCTTGAATTCGGATGTGTACTATTCTCTGGTGGACCAGCATACAAAATAAACCCCCTCATTCTTTTAGAGCGGGAAGCGCTACGTAGTTGTTTAGGTGTGCCAAAATTCACAGCTAACAATGTTTTGTATCAAGAAGCTCGGATACCCACCCTTGCTTGCAGATTTCGTATTTTAACAGTAAACACCTATTTAAAATTTTCTGAATCCACTTTAACAAGGCGACAATTTGTATTCTTTGCCGAGCCTGGTGTCTTCTTCAATGAACATTGGTCCCGTGTATATAAACCCCAAGTGCTATTTGTTCAAACACTTCTAGATACTTTAAATGTTAATATATTCGAGATCACACCACCTGTCAAAGCAATCGGCCAAGTCCAAATAGAATTTGACGATATCTTCCCCATGAACGCAAAACACTTGCCCTCTAAATATTTGATTGGTTTATTAGAACAACACCTGTCTCAATTAGGTACTAATACAGTAATTGCAACGGATGCATCTATGAGTGGCGAGAAGGCAGGTGTGGGTATTTTTTCTCTCTCATTATTCTGGTCATTTTCATTACGCCTCCCAGATTATACACCAATATTTGAAGCGGAATTAACGGCCGTTATACTAGCTATTCGTAAACTTCCTGCGACTCATTCGACAGCTGTGATAGTGACTGACTCGTATTCCGTGTGTTCATTCTTATCATCGTCGTCGACACCAGCAGTACTAGAGACTTTTAAATCATTAATCCCAGCAAACATTCGTCTAGTGCGAATGATATGGGTGCCAGGCCATCGTAGTATATTTATAAACGAGATGGCTGACAAACTTGCGCGAACATCTCTTGATCTTCCGATTGTGCCAATCATGCCTCCTACAGCTTATGTAACAGCAGCGAGGTTTAGAAAACTTTCCCTTCTTGAAGACTCATCAAAAACCATTATACCGAATCCAGATTTCTCGCACCTGCAATTCACATGGAATAATAAATGGTGTCCCACGCGTAAATTGGAAGTCTTGGTAACAAAATTACGTTGCCGTGTACCACCTCTTAATTTCTACTTAAACAGGTCTGGTCTGGTGCCATCCCCTCTGTGCTCAAGCTGTAACGAACCTGAACATATCGACCATTTTCTTATCACATGTCACCGATTCAAAAATCAAAGAAAAAACTGCTTCGAAATTTTATTCAAAAAATTAGGAATATCACTTAATACTCCCAATATTTTGTCTTTTGGGGCCATTTCATTGGGACATAGCGACAGGAACATCTGCAGGGCTCTCTGCGAATTCATATATAACACAAGAAGATTACCTTGCTGAGTCAGCCATCAGCTCTCGAATTTTACTAGTCACACTACCACTTATTATTTAGCTGATACACTGCAATGATTCAACTTTCAGGAGAATTTCATATAACGATTCCACCACAGATATTCAACAAATTCTATTATTTCTCCCCCCCTTTTTTATTACTTTTTTATTTTTTTATTTTTTTTACATTGCGCCAAATCTATTTCACAGTCGAAACACAGTAATCATATTCCCCTAATCTAGAAAATCTCTAGGTATTTACTTGCATTAACCACCGGCTTCTTGGCCAATCCCCCTTAGTGGGTGAGAGCCAAAAAAAGAAAGGAACAAGCAAGCAAGCAAGCTAACGATTGTAGACAAGCAGTGTGTTTCACTGTACCATCACCAGAGCGAGAATTATGAGGAAATGACCAACCGGTTCATGTTCATGCAGTGGCAACAAGGACTGTGATCCCAGTTCAGTGGACTCCACCAGCAGCGGCGCCGCGTATTCTCCCGAACTGCTGGCTCACACGGCTGCGGCGCATGTAACTCGCGGTTCTCCCGTAACTTCAAACCATGCACCACCTACTTCTCTGGACTCCGGCCGCGACCGCCAGCCACTTATGACAAAGGAAGCCATAACCACTCTGGCGCGGGAAGCGGAAGATAGCAAAACACAAGTATTCTGCAATTCTTTCTCATCGGCATCCTGTTTGCCGCGCTCTTGTAGTCGCGGCTGTTTTGGCCATGGCAAACACAACTGGGGGACTCCAGGCTTTTTACGAGCTACTCCTTGAAGAAGAGCGGCGTGCTAAACTCGACCGGCATCGCTCTTTCAACGATGTACCCAAGGTTGTGCAGGACCAGAAGCCAAAAGTTGTGGTCCCCAGCGTCTTCCAGCAACTAGAACAGGTCGACCCGAAGTCTACTAGCAGGAACAAGACTCACAAAAGGCTCGCAAACACAGCCCGGGTGACTTTGGCAATACTGGTGACAACAAGAGTCGGCAGCTGTAGAGAAATCGCCAAATCGCCCTAGTTCACGTGTAGTCAATAAGATGTCCCGTGGGAAAGCGGTGTTTGCCTCCCAATATTTTTTCATAAATGGATTTAGCGTCTTCTGTCCTTATTTTCACGGCGTATTCAAAATTTGCACTATACTATAGTGACGGGGCCCGTCAGCTCAGTACTACTCATTGAGGGGGCCTGTCAGTGTAGTGTAATCGTGTATACGGTGACGGGGCGTGTCAGCACAGTACTATCGTTAGAGTGAGGGCGCTCGTCAGCGTAGTGTAACTAAGCCTATGGTGACGGGGCCCTTCAGCGAAGTGCTATCGTTAACATTACCGGGCCGGCCACCACAGTGTAACCATGACTATGGTGGCGGGGCCTGTCGGCAAAGTGCAATCGACGGAATGAGGGGGCCCGCCAGCGTAGTGTAACTGCTACTACGGTGACGTGATCCGTGAGCGAAGTGCTATCGTGTGAGTGAGGAGATCCGTTACAGTAGTGTAGTCATAACTGTGAGGGGGGTCGTCATAATAGTGATGTAGCTATAGCAACGAACCCCATCACATTTAGGCAACGACAACAGTGAAGAGGCCCATCAATATACTGTAATATTGAAAATAAGGGAGCCCGTTGTCGTAATTTCGTAGTCGTTTTCGACACCACTGCTACGCGGTTGTGATGGCGTAGTGGGTTGACGCGCGGTTGGGGAAGTGGTGGTGCTGCAAGGTTGAGAGTTTGAATTCCGGTCTTCTGTACTTTTCTATGTGTGCGTTTTTTGCAGTAATGCATGAAAGTTGACGTTACTGTTCTCGAGGAGCCGTAAAATCACCAGGCCTGCGCGGGACGAAGAGCACTGTCACAGCGAAAGTTTGAGGAGCAACCTTTAGGAGCCTTTAGAGGCCAACACCGGTGATTGTTTGATCTTGTCAAGATAATGGACCTTTAATGTTCCTGAGACACTGTGATTGATATGTGGGGTTTAACGTCCCAAAATCACCTTATGAGTATGAGAGACGCGTAGTGAAGGGCTCCGCAAATTTCGACCACCTGGGGTTTTTTAAGGTGCACCCAAATTGGAGCCCAGGGGCCTACAACGTTTCCGCCTCCATTGGAAATGCAGCCACCACAGCCGGGATTCGATCCCGCAACCTGCGAGTCAGCAGCCGAGTACCTTAGCCACTAGACCACCTTGGCAGGGCTCCTGAGACACTCTTGTCACGCGCCTAATACTTAAAGGCTCAACAAATTCGAAAATAATTTCAAATTACCGAAAAACCCACAATGCCAAAAAATTGGCAGCATCTCCACGGAGTGAAGATGGAGAGTGCGGTGAAGCATTCGCTCGTACATTCGTTCTTGCTTCCGTCCGTCCATGTGTCCGTCTGTTTGACCGTCCATGCGTCCATCTGCCCGTTCATGCGTGCGTCTGTTCATGCATGCGCCCCTGCGTCCGTTCATGCGTCCATCCATGCATCTGTCTGTGTGTCCGTTCGTCCATCTATTCAACACTCCAAGTACCACCATCTCGCATCTTTTCATCATATATTCCACATATAGAAGCACCGCCAACCCGCGGACATTCCAAGGACTAAACTAGAGGTGGCACACGCACACTTTCTTACGGCTTGCGCTTCTTATCTACTTCCCACCTTTAACCACCTCGAGTTCTTGGTATAAACTAGTTCATTGTATTCATGGCACTAAGGCTCAACGCTCGCTAAACCTTTCGAAAACTAAGGGGGTTACACCCAGCGAGTATAACGCAGCAACCCTTTCTTTTCAGATGGTGCTCAATGTACTATCTAATGGCTGCTAATGGGGATCGCAGCGTGCGCGTTAACTAAAAGCCGAATGCGCCTGTCTCTCATTCCCCATTAACAGCCATTGGCATGTACATTGAGCACTATTTTTATTGTTCAATAACGCACAGAGGAAATATCCCACAGGCACCACCTTGGTGGTCAAAATGTAACAATTGTTACACACTACGACTACGAGGGATAAACGGGTGCCGCCATGAGACGTTTCCCCAGCAGCGTTCATGTTTATTTGTGTGAGTGCGGCTCTCACCAACGCGTGCGTCCAGTGTTTTGGCGGCGTCACTTCGGCATCTCACCCGCATTCAAGTTCCCCAGGGCTTCGGCCGAGAAGTCGCCGACCCCTGGGGCCCCTCGGTGTTAGCGTCGAGGCCACTATGCACCCCACCAAAAGAACATTGTTTCACGTTTACCGTTCCTGAAGACGTGGTCTCCGTCAATGAGATCATCGAGTGTCTCGATGAGACGACTGGTAGCGAAGGAGTGTTGTTCCCCCAACGCCTCGGCGCTTTGAAGTTCTTGGTAGCAACGATGACAGCGGAACGAGCCACCAATCTTATGGTGAATGAAGGTTTTGTCCTTCAGAAGAAAAAAGTTCAAGTGGAAGTCGCCGGCCGACCGAGTGTGTTCGTGAGTGTGTATAGGTTGCCGCCCTACGTACACGATGACGCGGTCGCCTCTGCTTAGCTGCCTTTCGGCAAAGTACGCATTATGGCATATGTTACTCTGCAACGACGTCAGTCTACATTTACCAGTACACGAGTGGTGAAAATGGAAATGGCAAAGGCCGCACCGAACTTCATTTCAATCCATGGACACCGCGTTATGTTGGAGTACCGTGGCAAGCGTCGCGTCTGTGCGCGTTGCCACAACGAAGGCCACATGGGCGTGCCCTGTGCAACATCTTTTCTGTCATAGTTGCAGCGCGTACGGACACGCTGTGGAAGAGTGCACTGAAGCCTGCAGAAGCTGTGGAGGTGATCACCCAACCAAAAATTGTTTCATGCGCAGATCATACGCAGACGCAGCTCAAAAGATGCCGTCACCGAGTGTCCAAGACTTCCCAACAATTGAAGAATTCTCTTCAAGCTCCTTAAGTGTGGCCAAGCAATCTAGAACCTATAAAGTACTGCGTTCCTCAAAAGAAAATGACACGAGTCAAGACACTAGACCACTGGGATGAAGAGAGCCTGCCCGATGATTTCGTAGACGCCCAATCGGATGACGCTACTCGCGTCAAGCCTGCCAGTACGCCAGACGGGGCAACTTCAGATAAACAGCCCACTCAGACGTAACATGAACACCCAAATGAGAGTTACACGGAAATGTCCAGTGATTTGTTCTTCACTAGTAGGCAGCATCGAAACTCGCCATAACTGCAGCGCATCAATAGCGTCCGAAAAGCGCCAAACGCCGGACGACCAGGTACCCACTACAAGAGGCATCGCAGAAGCACTGCTTTGATTTTCTCTGCCACAACAGCGACAGACGCCAGTGACAGCACACCAAACACTAACCTTGAAATGTCGACGATCTTGAAGAACATGAACGCTACGCCTTCGGCATTGATGAAGAAGCTAAGAAGCTGACCACCAACACGGAGAAAACCGGCGGACATCGAGGTTTCTACCAAACCCACACTATCTGCAGATGCATCGAGTCCTTCGAGTTTACAACGCCAATCCAAGCCAGGCAGTGGGAGCAGCGGCAGCGACTCCGCTAAACAGGGAACATTTAAGAATCCCCGCGTGGGATCACCACCACGGCAAACGTCACCAACTTTGAGCAACGACGATATGTACATTTAGCATTTGGCTCTCCTCTCTCTTACCTTTTCTTTCCTTTAACCAACTTTCTCACCTTTATTTCAACAATGGCAGCACTTCTTTATGTCATTTAATGTTCGTGGTTTCCGAAATCCGGTGAAGCAGCAGGCAGTACTTTACCTCGCTCGGGCGCATTGCGTAGACATGCTCTTATTGCAGGAGACAAACTTTCGTACTAAGCTTCACGTTGCAGAGTTTCAGAAGAGGTTTCATGTAGAAGCCTTCTTCTCACACACAGATGCACGTGCACGTGGCAAAGAGTTGTTTTCATGAACGCAACGCTGAGGAGGGGTGCTCACTGTCTTGTTGACACTGAAGGCCACACCATAACAGTGGACGTGGTACTTAACTGCAAACGAGTCTGATTTGCCAACGTATATGCGCCCATAATGAGATAAAAAATGAGCGCGTTCTATAAAGGTGTCAGAAGTTTTTTGATCTAGCCGATATCATATGTGTTTGTCGGAGATTTCAACTGAGTGCTCGATACTACATGAGACGTCAGGGGTCCCGGCGTAGGCGCCAACAATTTTTACGCCAGAGAACCACAGCAATTAGTTAAATATCTCAAGCTGTCAGATGGGTGGTTAACTCTACATAGAGTCGGGTTTGTCGCAACCCACGCTTGTGGCATTCACCAAACCCGAATTGATAGAGTTTATGTGCCCGAAGACTTTTTGGTGAACCTACAAGCATGTGATGTGGTCCAGCTTGCGCCAAGCCAGCAGAAACTCAGCGATCACGCTCCGTTACTTTTCACGTTTAACGTGAGCACAACAACGAGAATCTACAAACCATGGAGGATAGACCCAACTATTCTTCTTGATGACGAAAACATTTCTGTACTTCAAACTGAGCTGGTGGCCTCACTGGCAGAAGTGGATTGCATAACTCCGACTACATGGGACCACTTAAAATCTCGCTGGTGCCTCATAGCTCAACAGGCAGGAAAAGCGCGCCATGCTCGCCTCACGGCCAAGATGAATGAGATTGTCGGACGCATTCAAATTATTGAAAGAGGGTGGACAAATACGTTCGCTATGCTCGAATACCTTGAAGCACAAAAATCAAAGATGAAAATCTTCTAAAGCAGAGGTCCCAGGCTACAAGGCTCGCAAGAGAAATGCACTTATCGACAGATGAAATCGAAAAATTGACATACGCGCAAAAAAAACCGAGATCGTCGATGCCAGCCCCACTACATCGATGAGACGCTGAAAGAGGATGGTACCATTGTTAATGACCCGGACAAAGTTCTAAACGTTTCCCGAGATACTTTGCAAAACTGTTTACTGCAGACCATTACGCACAGTACGACGAGTTTACTGCTAAACCCTCAGCCTTTTGCGAAGGTTTGCCATCGCTAGGTTAGGAAGACGGTACAGTATTATATGCAGAAACTGTAAAGAACTATTGTACGCCCTTAAATCAATGTATACGTCCACGTCACCAGGCCTAGATGGAATACTCACGGGATTTTATTGGCGTTTCTTTGATATCTTGGGAGATGGAATCACCGATATCGTGAATATTTTGTTGCATGATAGCTTATAAACCGCAGTTCTTCAGCGAAGGAAGGGTGATTCTATTGCTGAAAAAGGGCATGGAGCAGTCAGATCCTAAATTGTGGAGGCCCATTACCCTTCTAAACACTGACTATAAGTTAGTAGCCACGCTGCTATCACGGCGTCTGCAGCCTTTCTTGGAAGAGCTAGTGTCCCCTTTGCAGTCATGTGCAGTACCAGGACGTTTCGTCTTCGTACCTCTAAAAATACTCAGAGACCTCTTCGCATATGCCAAAGAAAAACAAATCTCAGGAGTATATAGTTCTGTTGATCAGGCCAAAGCATCTGATAAAGTTGAACATGGGTATCTTTTCGCTATTTTGCGCAACTTTGGCATCCCAGAGAAGCTGGTAGAAATACTTTATCAGGACCTGTCAGGCTTTCTTTATTTCAACAATGAAGTGACCAGAAGCTTTGCAATTCAAAAAGGGGTGAGGCAAAGCTGTCAATTTTCTCCGGTATCATTCATTTTTGTCTCTAGAGCTTTTGATTAGAAAGGTTGCAAACTGCAAGCGCATAGTGTGTTTTCCCTTGCCAGGCAAGAAAACCTACAAAATTGTCGCATACGCAGATGATATTTCGGTATTTTTTTCGGTAAGCTAGAGGGCATTGCTTACGCGTGACCAGTTAGGATATTGGGGAGTGGTTCCAAATGACCGCTGCCTCAACTGCGGAAAAAAAGAGACGGCCCAACATGCTCTGATTCAGTGCTCGGTGGTGAGGGGCGTCTGGCACTTGGTACAACACCTCTCTGGCTTTCGCACGGTGCGCATGGGAACAGAACGTGGGTTGTTGCAAGATTTGTCTTTACAGTAACCTTTTACGTACTGTGGCGGCCACGCTGTTTTGTAAAAGTACGGCACAAGCCGCATAGAGGCGCCTATCCCACACTACAGAAAATTCGGCTCTTTGTGTGCAATTACCTAGATCAGCAGCTGGAAACGCATGGTGAAGAGGCGTTCCTTCGACGATGGCACACACGTTTCTTCAAAGTAAGACAGGGAGGCTGAGGCTTCCAGTTGTCCTATACTAGCCATGCGCTCACTCTAGTACGCATACATGAGTGTTATCCTGTAAATTGTGATTAACTTTATTCTTTTTATTTTCCTTTCACTTGTAACATTTGAATACCTAGTGATCAATTAAATTTTGGCGCTAATTTTCAAGATGTATACACTGTTTTTACTTGTTTTCCATATTTCGTTTGTGTACGTACAAGTTAAGTGTACAATAAACTTCCCTTTTTCACCATAAAACTGAAATCTAGCCGGGTGCCCTTCTAAGAGTGATTTAGGCATTTGCTCGACGCTGCCCGGAACCTGCCTTATTGCACATAACGCCCCTCAGATGGCAATACCTGTCCAGGTAGACCGCAGCGGTCGGCTAAAACGCTTACGCTGTTATGGCCATTATATGAAGACTCGTGTGTAGCTCCCAACGCAACACCACTTGCCACCTATCGCAAGCCCACCAACACGGAAAAGAAAGTCACATGCTCAAGCAAGGAAACGCCGGCGAAGCCCACACAGTCCTCAGCAGACAAGCAGACGCTGCAGTGTTAGAGCGTACTAGCCGTAGCACATCAGTTCCGTCACTTCCGCCTGGCGAAACACAAGGTCACATACACAATTTTGTCATTAATTCTGGCAAGTGAGGTAAGCGTTTTCAGGCAAGCTATAAAAGTAATTTGAAAAGAATCTGCAAAACTCTCAAGCCTGCAACGTTACCAAAAATGGGCGCACTTTCAACGTATCATCAGATGTGGCTTCTCACGCTGACGTGAATTTACGTCATGCTTTGCTTCCAGATGTGCAAGATGTTTATTTTCATTTTCTCTTTGTTTTGCATCTACGCGGAAGTTCGAGGTCATTCGTCGTACACACGTTTGTTATCCTGCGCAGTAATCAGACCCAGGCGGTTGACTGCTACTACGACACGAATGAACATGTGCATCCATGGTTCCATAAACATATATTGGCACGTTTTCAGCCAAACCAGATGATCTGCTAGCGATTGTACAGCTACCGTAAACGCGAAGAATCTCGGCCAAAAACCAGAGTCATTTTAATTAAGGTGCAGCTGCACAGTGGCGTGCGCACTCGCTCGTCTCCATTTACGTTTCACTCATTAGTTTCAGGGTTCATTGTCAGAAAATTTATTGCTAGTGCATACTCCCAAAGTTCTAAAAAGCCAGTTATAACAAAAAGCACCAACCATCGTTGGAGAGCCTATTGTTGGCATCGCTACAAAAACGTGTCGTGGGTCGCCAGGCCCCGGGCACTTCGACTAAATTCGGTATTCGAAATAATGTGTCCACCATTGCTTTGGTAGGAGCGAAAATTCAGCAACTTTCGCATGTGTGAAATCATCTTACAACCCTAGGAACGAATAAAGCATAGTTATGCAATAATGAGTCAAAAGAAAATGTTCCCTTGGGTATTTGTTCAGCACTCTATATCTTGATTCAGACGTGGTATTCGTTGCCGTGATGGGTGGCGCTTTTGCTCTCATCTCTTCGACTGTCTTGTGGTTCGTCTGCTTCTGTCGTTCGTGTTCACTGCGCACGTGTGGAAATTTTTAGAATGCTTTAAGGTAAAAAACTTCGCGTTTGTGAGTTCGAACGCGTTCAACATATAGACGAACCTAGGAAAGGAACAAAAGGGAAGCTGCGCTGCTTTTTGGTGCCACAACTCGGGAAGAAACAGCTCAGCAAAATTATTTTGCTTCCTAATGGAAGAAAGGTAAGCACACGTTTTGTTCGCAACGTAGAAGCAGATGCTATTCTTATCAAAGCAGCTACAGGTCGAGAGAAAAATTTTGTGTTGTTGTTTTACAGTGATCTTTTTGTTTGGCACTGCCCTTTTTTCTTTAAAATTGTAAGCTTGTGAAGCTAGTTTTGAACAGTTTCTCGTGAGCTGGTTGGTGCCAGCTGACACGCAGGTGGAAAGTTCACTTCGGTATCGGTTTTGCTTGCGGCAGCTCTTCTCTTCACTTGTTTTTCATCACGAAGAAATCTTGCGAAGTATGTTCGCTCAATGCGCTCCTTCGATGAACTTGTTTGGCTTAAGTGAATTCCGACGAGCACTTACTTGCATGGACACTCTTGAATGTTTCAAAAAGGAACCCATAAATCTTTCGCGTGGCATTGACTGCTTGCTTTCTGTGTTAAAAGAAGTTCGGGTTACCTTCGCTAAGGTCGAGCTACGCTTCGCTTTTATATCTGTGACACAAAATGTTTCCCTTTTCGCACTGTCATATTTCTGGTGATTTTACGTGTTGTTTATTGATATCTGTGGCGGTATTTTTTGTTTTCTAAGTGTGTTGTATATTAGATGTAGAGGGACTCACGCGAAAGCATTTGTACGGCGGCTACTGCCTCCGCTCGTAACACTCCGCTGAAAGTGCCTACGCGAACTACATCAAAACAGTGCTTTTGTGTAGGCTATTCCCACAGTTGCAGGTAAGTAGGATCCACGATCGACGAAGGTGACAAAAAACAATTTAGTGGTGGTTGTAAACATGTGCCCGTTGAAATTCATTATCGCGCTTTACCGCCTGACGCAGAAGTCACATTGATTGATTGATATCACTGATCATTGATTGATATGTGGGGTTTAACGTCCGAAAACCACAATATGATTATGAGAGACGCCATAGTGAAGGACTCTGAAAATTTTGACCACCTGCGGTTCTTTAACGTGCATCCATATCTGAGCACACGGGCCTACAACATTTCCGCCTCCATCGAAAATGCAGCCGCCGCGGCCGGGACTCGATCCCGCGACCGGCGCGTTAGTACCCGATTACCTTAGCCACCATAGTCCACCACAGCAGGACAAAAGTCACGTTTCACATTTAAACATAAGTTCAGTGACTTTACATTGGACATCAGTGTATCACCTTAATGTACTTTACAATCGCCTTTCTTCGCTACGTACTTAAATGAGACTGATATTTACCGTATCTTCAAGAACCCTCACGGGCGGAAGGCATGACTGCTTTGTTTCAAGAACCCCATGGCCAAAATGCTTCGACCAGATGGCAGGTATGAATTGGCCGACTTGTTGATTTTGGGCAGCAGGGTAGGGGACGCGTATCCTTGCTTAGAGTAGAACTATTAGGCTGGGTATGGTGCAAAAGGGGACAGCGTGGGGCACGTCTTTCTTTTTTTTTCATGTAGTCTGCTACGGCATGACGTTACGCCAAGAAAATTTTCCGCGTGCCCCAGGAAACTTCGTTTTTTATTATTCATTGTATAATCATGCGTGGTAAAGGCTGTTAAAAATGCTGGTGTAGCTAACAATCTGAATATTTGACATTTTCCTAGTCAAGCGAAAGATGATATTTTTTTCCACAGCGACACAATTCAGGCTGCTTAGAAGCCACGGTTCTATTGACCTCGCTCTAAACAATACATCTGGCACCCATCATTATCGAGTATCGGACATGGTGCTGTATTTAGGACTGCAAACCAAATCGTGTTTCGAGAAGGGCGAAGCTAGCGCATCCGGTGGTCGAAATAGTTCGCTGTCGCACATTACGGCATGTCTCTCACACGTATCGTGATATTTCAAACCGAACAATTCAGTACGACAAATCTAAGCTTTGCTTACGTGCCGGAATGATCTTCATAGGTTTGATCGTAGCACAAATTTGACAGGAGCAGGTGTGCTAATGCCGGCAATCAGGAGCTTTAAAATATTTGGGCCTATTGCTTTTTGCGGGCAGAGTGCAATATGGTTAAGCGAAAGTAAATAAAAAGTCTGCAATACTACAATATTCTGAGCCAGCTAATCAGACAGCAGCAATGCTGCACCTATTACCTAAATTTACAACAGCAATAAAACTTGTAGCCATGCTGAATTTCTCATAGAATAATTTTTTATTTGTAGTCATGCAAAGTTATACAACCTCAGCTGACCTCCAGTAGTTGGAAGCGCCATTCGACAGAATATCAAGCCTTGTTAGGACCTTGAACGGTGCTAATTTTTCTCCCATTTGCAGTAGCTGGCCACACAATGGCGAAGTCAACCTCCTCCAAATCGTCGTCGCATTTTGGTCAAAGTAAGTGCTAGACATATTGACAAATATCATTAGATTCATTTCGTTTGCGAAGAGCGACCATTAGTTAAACTTTGTTACTTGCATTCCTTTAGCCGGGAGTCTGGAGGGCTCCTGTGTTCCGGTTAGCGCGGAACACGGGATAACTAATGAAGCCAAAAGATTTTCTGTGTTTACCAAAGAAAACTGACCAGCCTAACATCAAGGAAGTAACGATTCTCAATAAAAAGAACACGTAGACAGAGTTTGTTTCAGGACGCGAGATATTAGCATTCAATCCAAACAAATATTTTACCAGTGTAAGTATTTGGGCGAGTTGTTAAGGTTCCATTTCATGACTGCTTGGCAGGTTGACACTAACAGACTGAAGAAATTTCTCTACAGCAAAAGACAAGTGCGTCCACTGATATGTCGTAAACAGAATTTAAGATAGGTATGAGTCTTTTTCATGTGCCTTCCATTCAATAAAGTGCCCCTAGTCCTTGTGTGTTCTTTCTTTGTTCTGTTTTTATATTGCGGCACGAATGAGCAAACCTTAAATTTCCGTAACGTGTGCTTAGCAAAAAGTCTTTTAGCAGTTATTTGTGCACGTAACGGTTCTGTGCCCCCAACCATCGACTGTATTGTAAACAGATGTAAACGATCAGCGCTCGATGTTATTTCTCTCTTTATATTCGAGCCACACACTGGTCAACCCCAACTCCCTATTGCCTGGACCAACTGGCCTTTCCAGGCGTAACCGTTCAGATGTGTGTGTGTCGTGCCCAGGAAGATCCGACCAGGAATAACCAAGTAAGAACACGCGTTTTCTACCTTTTTATCTGTTCATGATGTTTGTTTATATTATTCTTTTAGCCGTACACATTGAGTCCTTCTTTTTTAACAAAAATAGTAGGAGAACATTTGCATCAGCAAGGTCTCCAGATAATATGTTCCACAAGTGATAGCTTGCATTTATGAAGAGAAGACTGAGCAAATAATGAATCAAATTATATTTGCGAACAATCAACATTTTGTGCCATCGTTCATGTAAGATGCTATATCGTCAAGCGCTGTTATTATGAACGCTGGTTTTCAGAACCGCAGCTATCTGCATCTAACTGAGAAGCCCAAAGAATAAGATCTATTCACCGAAGAACACAACTGTCACCTAGTGACTGAAGAAAAAGGCACGCAGGGGTCAGAAGTCTGCTAGGATAAAAAGCCGCCCAAAAATGCTATGTGGGAAGCACTCGAGAAGTTACAGCATCATGTGTGGCCTGAGCTGTAAAACTTTTTGGTAGCAGTGGCACTCTATTGTCGCAAGAAAAAGAGAAGGAGGTGGTCTCGAGAGTTGAAGGTATTCACCTTGAATATGCATTTTGATGAACCAAACTCTTAAAAGTGCTCGCTCTGCCATCACCGAGGTCGCTTCGAAGGTGGTTTTCTGAAATTCCAGTGAGCCCCGCCGCAGTGGTCTAGTGGCTAAGGTACTCGGCTGCTGACCCGCAGGTCGCGGGATCAAATCCCGGCTGCGGCGGCTGCATTTGGCGGAAAAGTTGTAGGCCCGTGTGCTCAGATTTGGGCGCACATTAAAGAACCTCAAGTGGATGAATTTTCCGGAGCCCTCCAATACGGCGTCTCTCATAATTATAAGGTGGTTTTGGGACGTTAAACCCCACTAATAAATCAATGTGAAGTTCCAGTGATCAGCATAGTTATTTTTAATGGTTTGCACATTCTTAAACATGCAGCAAAAAGTTGGCCACTAGAACATTGGGCATGCATAAGTACATTTGATGAAATGCAAGTGATACAATATATAGAGTATAACGTGAAACACGATGTAGTCATTGTATTTTTATACCACGGCTTAAAGAGGAAAACATGGGTGGCAAGCGTGGCGTCTGTAGCACTGCTTTCTGGAATCTAGCGGACATGGGTGATGCGTATGGCGTTTGCTGTTGCCAAAACTGCTCTGTTTTCGCAAAAGATCAACCGACAACTACTGGCCTTGATAGAGCAGCTTGCAGATTGTGAGCTGCATGTCCAAGCCGTGGTGTGGACTTTGGGGTCAAGTAATAATAAATCATTTGATGAATTTGCAGCCACAACAAAAAATTAGATTTTCAAGTGAGAAGATATAAATTTTAGTTTTTCTTCGACACTCCACACCTGTAGGTGCAGAACAAATAACCGTCGAGCTCTTCACATGTCTTTCATTGGCACGAAAATTGCAGACTGGAGCTACACTTCTTTACGGTACGAGTGCTCTGACCCACTTAAAATGCAATTGTCTAGAAACTAATATTGGATTATGTCTACAGGACGCCTTCCAAAAGCATGAAGGTCAAGTTCGCAGCGCAAGCCCAAAGCGAGTCTGTGTCAATGGGAATATCAGTCATGATTGTTCTTGGTAAGCCACCTGTGATGGCCAAATCTACTGCAAATTTTATAGTACGGGTGAACAAGCTATTTGACGGCCTCAAGAGCAAACCTGCCACTGTCAGTTCTCCTGGTAAAATGAATTATGCTTTAAGTTTCACCTCCGAGCACCTGCCTTTATTTTACGAGAGGCAATCAAATGAATATTGGGCTGGAGATTGGACAGCCTTAGGCAGCCGCACATCATTTTTGGTTGGCTAGTCACCATACAGGCTGTTCTTATGCTGTGGGAAGACCTGCATGAAAATTCCAACTTTAGTTGCCTCCTGACTTGTCGCCTCTAGGAAGACTCGTTGGAGAATCCATTCGGCACTTTGAGGCAGAAGCATGGTTGCAATGAGCATCGAGATGTGTTTCAATTTATCGCTGCGCTGAAACAAGTTTTCGTTAGTAAACTATCAAACCTGATGCGAAGTTTAGGATTCGTACTTACTTGCACGTCTGTTCTTAGTTGAGCCTCGAGCTGTACAGGCTGTAATAACCCAAACGCTTTTCCCAAGCGACACCTTAGGGGACGACCTCCTTGATATCACGGAAGAGAATGCTCTGTACTGCTCTGTAGACGGCATCGCGCGGCATTGCCTTGAAAATAGGCCACCAGGTTGTCTCTGTGAGCCATTCCTAGGGAGTGGTGAACGGGTATTCGCATGTTCCCATGAAACTTTAGCTATGCTTAGGACTCGTTGTAAGGAAGGCTGGCCTTTTTGCCCGTTCGACGCTAGCTTCTTTTTTTATTGAGGTAGTGAAGGGCATGAAAAAAAAGTTTTGTGAAACAAATAGGTGTGGTCACTAATTTGTGTCACGTGACTACTGTGCTGAAATATGAGCTTAACCGCGGTCTGCCGAAAGGAATTTTTTGCTCAGAAAAGTGCCACTTGGGCCTGCTGTGGCAATTTGGCTATGCATGGCTGATGCTGCTCATAAATGACATAAATCGGGCCTTCAAATACAGCGTAAAAGAGATTTCATGACCACTGAAAAAGGAAGCTCTAGAAGCTTGAAAGTTAGACAAAAGCATCGTACTAAGAGCTTATTTTCTAAACTGCCGCGTCTCTTTGGTTATTCTTCTGCATAGGAATATTCTCCTGAAAACGCTGAACAGACACTTTAGCACATTTCCTTGTCTGTGCAAACAGCGTTCAAGGTATTACCTTGTACAAGGTATTTGCAATACATTGCTAATAAAATCAGTGAATTAACTACACTTTGACTACTTCATTTTCGCCCATTTAAAATTTTCACGCTTGCAGGCTAGCTGCCTCGCACGCATCAAACAGAAATATTTCCAAACGAACATGTCGTGGATGTGTTGAAATTTCGAAAACAATAGTGACCGAAAATTGAAAAACAAAATATGCAGCAGTAACAAAAGCTGAAAAACAAAAGGCAAGCGGTGTTGTTTTCCGCTTGCGATTGACACAGCAGTCACGCGTTTGTCGAGCGCATAGTAAATGACAAGCAGGTCGGAGTTTCTTCCTCTGTCATGCACAAAAGCGTTGACATAGCAGCAAGAGCAATTTTTATTGTTTTTTTTTTCGTTTCACAGTTTTGACCTACCAAACACCAGGAAACAAATTAACGCTAGTGAGGCAATTATCACTTTCCTGGGGGGAACACTAGCTGGCCTAACTATGGCTTAGCGAATACTTAGTAGCGCCATTCCATTCACGAAGCGTTGCTGTAATTTGACAGTGTATCACGAAGAACAGCGAAAAATTTGGGGACCCTCAAGCTTCGCCTCTAAGAGTTGAGCGCGATAGCGTAATTCTGAAATCCCGTTCCTGGTGCGCAGTTCAACCGGTAAGTGCATACTTATCAATGTTTTCACACACACACACACACACACACACACACGCACGCACGCACGCACGCACACACACACACACACACACACACAAACACACACACACACACGCACACACACGCACACGCACACGCACGCACGCACACACACACACACACACAGTAGTTCGTGCCGGCGCGTGCGTGCGAATGGTACATACAGGTTTTTGATCCAAAGCAAGATTCTCATAGCCTCCAAAATACACGCCGTGCGCGCGCCATCTCGGAGGCCATAAAAGGCTCACAATGCAATGCCTCAGAGATAGCAGCACATTATCTAGCGCTTGCTCTTTGCTTGATCAGCGCCTCTGGAAAGGCATGATATGTTTTCCGCTAGACGTACATTGTAGTCAATTTTTAGAGCTCTTTGAAAGTTCATGTGTGTTTTTAGTGGCAATGACTGCACTATCCCTGCCTTTTTTGATGTAGTTTAAGGCTTCCCAAATGCGCCTACTAATCGCCCAATGGATTTGTTTTCGTCGTGACACCTGCCGAACAAAACTCGTTAAAGGGACACTAAAGGCAACCAATAAGTCGACGTTAATTGTTTAAATGGCACTCCAGAATCCTCATAGTGTTACTTTTGTGCCAAGCAAAATCAGATCAAATCAAATCAAATCATTTTATTTTCCCAGAAAGAAACAGGTTCTGGAGAGGTTCACTGGCTAAAAGCTGTTTATGGACAGCTTGACGAGGCCAGTGAACCCTATACAAGGCAGGTGGGACAATGACAAAGATGTGTATAACAATTAAGAGCATAACCTAACATTACAATACCAAATACGGTGTAATAAAAACATATATATATATACATTCCTACGAAACATCCTGATACCAGCATAGCACAGATTACATGAACGCGAGCAAAAAGAAGAAAAAACAAAGAAAAAAACAAAAGAAAAGTTCAGCAACCATAACACCATTATTGCCAAAAAATAAAATAATAAAAATAAATAAACGATGAAAATATCAGGGAAGATATATACAAAGTTGCTCCTTGTGTATGTGCTGCATCATACAATGTACATCACATGTCAGACAAACAAATTAATACAGACAGAATTATATCATATAACCTATTCGGTACAGCATGGATGCACATACTGAAAGAAAAATGAAATGGTACTATCGTACAAGAAGAGTCTCTTTTGAAATAAAATCACGTTTTAGTAGTCCGCATAGGCTTAGCGCACTCAAGTTACCTGTCTCAAGAAGCGGCCCGACCGGACCTACTCACATCACTGTTACCGTGCACAATGTGACCCGGTTTTAGTACGCTAGTAGCAGCAGGCCGAAAGCAGCGGGAGCCACAGCAGCAACAACGGCCATTGAACAGTTTCTCGCCATTGTCTGAGAGATCATTGCACTGAGAGATCAATGTTTGCTGCTTTCAGTTCAGCGTACGTGTTATGCAGGCCGATCTCGAGAATACTTTCTGTCGGAGTGCCTATCGGTAAGCATAATGCTGCCTTGTAAGCCCCTCTGATAATAGAATCTACTTGCTCTTGCTCGCTCTTGTTCACCGTGTGGAAAGGCAAGCTGTATGTCAATTTGCTCATTACGAGCGCCTGCACTAAACGGACAGTATCGCTTTCTTTTATGCCTTTTTTGTGAAAGGTGATCCACTGAATCATCCTAGCCACTTGTTCAGTTGCCAGTTTAAAAAGACCGATAGTGTGATTTGCCCTACCGTTGCTTTGAACCCAAAAACCCAGGATCCGGGCGACGGTGACTTCTTTAATTTTCTGCTTTTCGATTTCAATTTCTATTCTTTCGTTACTTTTGTAGCGTTTGCTGTGTATTCTGATCACCTCCGATTTTTCGGGTGCGCAGCTGAGACCACTGGTTCTGGCAAAGTTTTCTACAGCCAGTGCCGCCTCTTGCAGAGTCTGTTCTTTGCTGGCCAGGGACCCCATGTGGCCCACAGAGTAATGTCGTCCGTGTAGAGGATATAACCTAGCTGTGGTACGCAATCCAAGGACCGAGCGAGTCGACGCATGGCGATATTAAACAACAGAGGAGATATTCTGGCTCTTTGAGGCGTTCCCTTGTTTGGCATTTGGAATGGCTCAGACCTAACGCTTGAGATACCGATTGTCGCCTTCCGATTGAAGAAAAAATCTTCTATAGAGTTATATATCTTTTCCTTGCAACCAATTATATTTAGCTCTGAGAGTATTGCTCCATGAGAGATATTGTCAAAAGCTCTCTTTAAGTCTAGAGCGAGCAGCAAATGCTCTCCACCTTTGGGAACGCCCATGAGGACCTCTTCTTGTATCAAGAGGAAAGCATCTGGTGTTCAGAGACCACTACGGAAGCCCAGCATGGTGGCCGGAAGCAGCCCCCTGTCCTCTATGAAACTCTGAAGTCTCGTGTGAACAACCCGTTCCAAAAGCTTCCCCATACATGACGTAAGTGATATAGGTTAGAGCGCCAGCAGGGAGGGCTTTTTTCCGGGTTTCAAAATGGTTATAGTTTTGGCGGTTTTCCATCGTGCAGGGACTTTCCCTTTAAGCCAGTAATGTTCATTGAATTGTTTTGTCATGCCTTCGATGGCTTTGTCGCTAAGGTTTCTTATCATACAATATTTCAATATTTCAGAAAATAAAGTTATGCCACGATAGTTTTTTTCGACAATTTCTGGGAAAAGGACACGCTTACGAAACCAGAAAAACTAGGTATGATAAAGGTTTTACACGAACTAACTATGGTATGCAAAAACAATCTTACGTTATAGCAGACTTTTTAAATCATCATCCTACCGTGATAAACTTGGTACAAGAAACGATGCACATGAAATGCTTCAAAAGAAAGTTAACTGCATATCTCCTATCAATACAAGAATAATTCCGTTTTCCTTTTTTTCTTTTTTTTTCTTTTTTTTTACCTTGCTGCAGTTTATACTGTATATGTATATAGAAAATCTTTCTGTGTCATATGTATATAGAACAATGTATATATGTAGAAAATCCTGTATATGTTTGGCCAAAATATGTATACTATATGTAACCTTGTGTATTTTGCTTAGATAACTGCCACTGATGTTTGAGTTGTATGTGTCTAAAAAGGGGTGTGACACCCAGTCAGGCACTCGTGCCTTTTTGTCACTCCTCCTAGACAGGGCAAATGTACATATTACTTGTCTTTGTCTGAAATAAATACGAAAAAAAAAATCATCGCATTCGTAATTTGGTCTTCACTGGGGGCTGTGTTTCTCTTGTCTGGCTGAGCTGCCGCAAAGACCTCCTCCTTTGTTATCGGCACGTATAGTTTCTCATTTCTAGCTCCGCTGTAAGTCATGTGATTAGCCGAATTACTTGGTGGACTATCGCCAATATATCTCTCCTTGAGGGCTTTCACGAGGTCGTCGTCCGTTCCCGGAAATGTTTCTGCGATTTTCTGCAGTGTTCTGCTTGTCGTGGATTTAGACTTGTCTGGATCAAGAATATTTCTTAGGATGGACCAAGTTTTCGCGGTGCTCAGTGTGTTCTGAAGCAAACTGCAGAACTTGACCCATCCCTCGGTAGCCAATTTGCTTGCATAGTCGTTTGCTTCTTCTGCAAGAGCAGCGATCCTACGCAGTAGTGTACTATTCAGGCGTTGACGTTTCCAACGCTTTAGTAGGCTGCGCCTGCTCTCCCACATGTGTAGGAGACGGCTGTCTACTGCTGGCGTCTCTGCGGTTCTGGCTATTTCATTCGTAGTGATGGCGTGTAACAACTTTATGTATTCCAAACATGCTTCTATTGCTTCTATTGACTTCGGTGCAGAGTCGGGTGGGAGATCTCGTTTCCTAAACTCAGTACAATCTGTGATCGCCGTGTCGCCTATCGATCTGCGCATTTTGGGTGTCGATATAGAGACGCTTATGATGTAATGGTCGCTTCCTAGATTTTCCTCCTGCTTGGTCCAGGATGCGTGTTTGAGGTTGAAGGTGAAATTGAGGTCCGGGAACGTGTCTCTACATACGCTGTTGCCCACTCGCTTGGGCGCGATTGGGAGAATTATTAAACTCAGGCCCAGCCTGGACGCAGCATGTTCGAGACGCGTTCCCTTCGGCGAGTCTTTTGGGTAACCCCATGTGGTGCTGGGTGCGTTAAAATCACCCGAAACTAATAGGCGGTCCTTGTTGCTTGTGATTTTAACCATCTCAGCAAGGAGCTCAATCAAGTCTTCGCCTTTGTCTTTTGAAGGACTGTATAGGTTCACTAATATAGTTTTCGCTTTGCCTCTCTTTTGGGGTAATAAACTGATAAATTGGTGATTGATCTGCAGCGTTCCTATGTACTCATCAGTTGCCGCAATCATCTTGCTCACCAGCGTTGCTACGCGGGGATAATTTGGGTTCTGAAAAACATAATAACCCTGAAGCTTCAATACTCTGGCACCAATGTCGTGCAAGTATGTAACGTCGGGTTTAATCGGTGCCACATTGATATAACTCTGGAGTGCTGCAGCGCGTTTGTGAAAAGTGCAGCAATTCTACTGCCAGATCTCTGATTGTTCCACACTTCTCTGGGTATTTTCGGCCATGATGCATGGGTGCTTCCACGTCGTCGTGATTCCTTTTAGCTTGTTTGCTATTTCTAGCGGAGGTCGAGCGAGAGCGCTTGTTTATCGCCCTTTGCAAGCTGCTAACTGCGTCATTGACGTACTGCCTTTGAAATTTTTATTCATCGCCGACGAAAGATTTTATCTCATTCATGAAATCAACTAGCAGTTTATTACAGTTAGCTATACCTTCCCTGTTTCTGTCTAACTGCACCTGTATTTGTAACGGATGAGACATGGCGTCAGTCAGAACACCAGTTTATTCTCACCCTTCGTCTTCCTCATCTTCCTTCCCAACATTCACCTGTGAAGCGTCACACGTTTCCCCCTCCCCCCGAGAGAGCGTCAACTTATTGGGACAGTAGTAGCGACGCAGTTTGTTGACGTGCACAATGTCAGTAGTTCTGCTTAATGGAGCTACGCATCGGTCGATCGCATTGTTCACAGGAGAGACTCTGCAAATTGTGTAAGGTCCTTCGATGACTGAACTGAGCTTTCCTTTGTTTGGGTGCCAAGGTGTTTCGTAGAGGACCAATTCACCAGGTTGGAGATCTTGTGGTAGGAATATTTTTGTCGTAGATTATCTTGTCCTTCTCATCATAGGCAAGCGTGTTCTTGATTGCACTTTTCCTTGCTTCTTGCACACTATCCATTGGTGCGTCTAAAATTGTGTCGTATGAAGGAATTCCATACATTAGGTACGATGGTGGATATCGTGTTACTTCATGTGGGGTTCTGTTGTATTCATCGACGACATCCGAAAGATGTTTGACCCAAGACTTCTGTGGCTGCTCATTCATTTTGCACTTTAGCCGGGTTACAATAGTCTGATTTGTTTAATAATTCATGCCATTACATTGAGGGTGTTGGGAAGATGTAAACAATTGGTGGACACCATAGCGTTTTAGAAACTGCTTGAATTTTCCAGCTGTGAAAGCTGGTCCACGATCAGATAGGAACTTCTTGGGTTTTTCTGCTGCAAAGATGGCGGTGATGTACGAAAAGTATGCGTCACAAGTTTCGTTCTTGTGGGGAAACGCCCAGACATACCGCGTAGCGTGGTCGATCGCCAAGTGAATAAACTTCTTTGTCGAGCCATATCCTGAAAAGCCACCTATAGTGTCCATTGCTAAAAGATTAAAGGGTTGTTCTGCCGGTGGTGGTGACTCAAGTCATCCGAATCTCTTGGTTTTCGGCATCTTGCAACGCTGACATATGTCACAGTGGCGGACGTAGGATGAAACGTCTGTGATAAGTTCCGGCCAATAGTAGGATGATAACAACAAGCCCAGAGTTTTCTTTACTCCGACGTGTCCGAACTGACAGTGTGCTTTCTGCAGAAGGCCCAGTCGAAGCTTAAGAGGAACGTACACTTTGCGAATTCCTTTACGTGTCACAGCTTCTATGTTTCTTCGTATAGGCGACACTGTACCTTGCGACACTCTGTGACCCAGATATTCAATAGAATCTTGGGCAAAATGGCATTTCTTCAATTTAAGTTTTATATTCTCCATTCTTAGGGCATGAAATAGAGCTTGGAGGCGCTGTAGGTGCTCAGTAAATGTGTCGGAGAAGACTACAATATTATCAAAATAATTAACGAAATTCTTTAAGTGATGTTTTATAATTACTGATTTCACAGCTCTTTTAAATGTAGCAGGAGCATTTCTCAAACCGAAAGGCATAACAAGCCACTCATAATGGCCATTCGGCGTGACGAAAGCTGTTTTTGGGATGTCCTCTGGGTTCATTTTGACCTGCCAATAGCCTGATGTGATATCCAATGTCGAAAAATATTTCGATTTTCCCAGGTAGTCTAGAACATCGTCTATACGCGTAATAGGTTGGTAGTCAGGCACAGTGACACAGTTAAGCTTTCGGTAATCAATGCATAAACGCGTGCGTCCTTCACCTTTTTTCTTTGCAAAAATGACTGGAGCCGCGTATGGGGAAAAAGATGGACGAACTACACCTTGCTTGAGAAGTAAGTCCACTTGCTTGACAATTTTCTCTTTTGTCTGCGAGGGAGCATCGATACGGTGGTCTGTGGATAGACACGTTGTTGCTGAAGGCAATGCAGTGTCGTTCATCCGCGATCCATCTGAAGTCCATCTGAGACTTTGAGAAAATGTCTTCGTAATTGTGAAGGACCTCTCTCAAAGCAGCTTGTTGCGATGGTGGAAGGTGCGTGACATCAACGGCTTGGAGAGGGGTCGTATCGGCGCTGAAGATACACTTTTGTGTTTGAAAGGAATTCTGCAAAGCTTTGTTGTCTTGAAGCAAAGTCATCGTGTTTAAATCTTGTGACAGGTTGAAAAAGGAGGCGTTGTCCAGGCCTAGCAAGAATTCAGTCTTCATGCCTGGTAGAACGTGTGCTTGGACTGCCCGCTTTAACTTCACTATTTCCAACTGTATGTGTACGCGGCCCAAAGTTTTTTGTGGTTGAGGTGACTTGTTGGACACTAATGCAGGAATCCTTGAGCAACTGCAGCTTGAGTTTTTTTAAGACAACTTCACTGATACAGGTAATAGTCGCTTCTGTATCCAGAATTGCGTTCACCATGTGTCTGTTCACAAGTGCACCAAAACGTATTAATGAGCCTTTGGGCCGCCCTCTTCGTTTCCCTGGTTGTCAGTTACAGCAGACACCGTTTCACGACGAGGGCACTCATTGTGCCAGTGAAACTGATTCGGCAAACCAGCGGATGCACAATGTCGGCACTCACTGTGAGGGGTGCGCAACGATTCATCAGGGAGCCATGGTCGCGTAGAATGAGGCTCTCGACGCATGAGCTGCCTTTTTGACGAGTGTTGGGAAGCATCTCTGTGGACAGATTCTTCCGCTTGCAGCGCAGCAGCAAGCCACTTGGCCGGGGTGGTGAGCGTCAATCCAGCGAGGCGTCTTTCGATCTCTTCAGGTACACCATCAGTCAATCCTGATACTATGTGAACGTCTTTTAAGTTTGCGAGGCGACCAAGGTGTGTCTTCTCGTAGTAGTGCCTGAAGCGTTGTTCTCTTTTGAGCCTGCAGTGTATGAATTGGCGGAAAGGGTCGCTATCAGGTGCAGAAAATCGTGATATCATACTTGTATAATGAAAGAATGATGACAACAAAAGGGAACAGCAAGCATCATCGCAGAGTAAGGCACCACGAGATCAACGCTCGAGCTCCTTCATCTTCCTCGTCCTGTCGCTATCTCCAATCTCCCACCTGCCCGTTTGGTTCGACCAATAAACCTCTTTACATTTGGTGGATCGTGCTGGGTAACCACATCGCCTACAACCTGGAACTCCGGTCTCGCACCCTGCCGTCGACCATGCAAGTTGACGCTGCCCAACAAACAATACCTCTCGCGGCTTGCCCCGGCCCGGTTCATCAGCGAGACCCCCCGATCTTTGCCGGCACCGAAGACCAGGACGTCGAGGACTGGCTGTCGTCATACGAGAAAGTCAGTGGACCCAACAGGTGGGATGACGCTGCTAAGTTAGGCACTGTCAATTTTTATCTCACCGACGTGGCCAAGCTGTGGTATACGAACCACGAAACCAAGTTCGCGAATTGGCCTGCCTTCAAGGAGGCAATACGTGCCGTTTTTGGTCGTCCTGCCGTACGGAAGCTACGCGCCGAACAACGTCTGCGCACACGGGCACAGGAGCCAGGTGAAACTTTCACATCATATATAGAAGATGTGATTGATCTCTGCCGTCGCGTCGATGCTTCCATGAGCGAGAGTGCGAAGATACAGCACAATATGAAGGGCGTCGACGATGACGTTTTCCAGATGCTTCTCGCGAAGTCTCCAAGCACTGTGGCAGAAGTAGTGACTTTGTGCCAAAGCTATGATGAATTGCGGAGGCAACGAGCTCAGACGCGACGCTCATTACAGACAATCCGACCAGTGGCCGCACTGGACGCTATGACTGACCCGACAAACCTTCTCGCACAAATGAAAGACTTCGTGCGAGAGGAAGTGGCTCGGCAGCATTCTCTGCTGCCTTTTGCTCAACGCCAGGAGCTCTCACACCAACAGCCACTGCGACACCCACCACCATTGGCTCCCATGCTCCGACATGTGGTCCAGGGGCAGATTTCCGAGGCTATGCTGGTGCCCTTGCCGCAGCCCCCCGTCACCGCGCCTCTTACTTACGCTGAGGCACTAAAGTGGCAGCAGCGACACCACCCCCCGTCGTTCCAGGGACTGCCGTATACCTCAGCCCTGACTCATCCGTCCACCGCCTGGGTTCCTCCCATTGCCACCGCAGCCTCGACTCACCCGTCAGCCGCATGGACTGGTCCCCTCGTCGCCAATACTTGGAGAACGCGCGATAACCGGCCCATCTGTTTTGCGTGCGGCGGCCCTGGCCATATCGCCCGTTACTGCCGTCGTCGCGTGCCGGGATACACAGACGCCCGGACACAGAACAGCTTCATGGACCTTTCTCCATCCCGTCTGGAAAATTCTGACCCTCAGTCAAGCTCGTCTTCACGGGAATGTCCGCGTACTATGTCTGGTCGCTCACCTTCACCCCGTCGTCGCTCCCTGTCACCCATGCGTCGTCGGCCAGCTCCTGAACACGAGGGAAACTAACCGCCGCAGTTCAGGAGGCAAGAACTGCGCTGTCGAAATGCTCAATTCCTCGGACATTGCCGTCGAATATTGTCGAAGTTTTTGTAGAAGGTACTCGAGCATATGCTCTAGTAGATACTGGTGCTGCCATTTCCGTGATAGACGCAAAACTGTGCCGCAAGCTCCAAAAAGTGACGAGGCCTCCTAATATGATGTCCTTGCAAACAGCGAATGAGGACCCGGTTCAGCCTGTTGCCGCCTGTACTGTCCGACTGATGATCGCGAAGGACCACTACACTGTTGAGTTTATTGTCCTGTCGTCGTGCTCACACGACATCATACTTGGATGGGATTTTTTATCGCGTAACCATGCCGTTATTGATTGTGCAAGATCGGAGCTTGAACTTTTCCCGTTTTACGATCAACCAACCAGCCGCATTCAGCCCGCCGTACACAAAGTCGTCGTCAAAGAAGGCACTGAAATTCCTCCGACAGCAGCTGTGTTGCTCCCCGTGTTCTGTGATGGCATTAGGAACGAAGCTGCATTCTTTGAGCCATGAAGCCTCTTCCTTAGTCGAAGATCACTTCTTCTGCCTTATTCAACCCTCTCTCTTTCTGAAGGAAACAGTGCTCTTTGCCTCATCAATCCCCTTCCGTATCCCGTTGAACTGTTTCAAGGTGAATCTCTTGGACACGTGCATGCCATTGATAAAGAACAAATTTTTACCATGCCGCCAGATTGTTCCGGTGACTACGACGCTATCAGTGCCCTCAACTCTTCCAATATACCACCTTGCGAGCTTTTCGATTCATCGATTGCCGACGGACTATCGCTATCTGAACGCTCTGAGCTCCTTCAGCTGCTCTACCAGTTTCGTGAATCCTTTGACGTTGCTCAACCTACCCTTGGCCGAACTCCCAGTTTTTTTCCACCACATCGACACAGGTTTCAACGCGCCAGTACGACAGCGACCATACCGTGTTTCCGCCACGAAACGTCAGGTTATCACCGAACACGTTGACGATATGCTCAAGCGCGACGTTATCCGACCTTCCCAAAGTCCATGGGCATCACCTGTCGTTCTTGTTAAGAAGAAGGATGGTACAATTCGCTTCTGCATTGATTACAGGCGCTTAAATAAGATCACTCGCAAAGACGTATACCCTTTGCTCAGGATTGATGACGCCCTTGATTGCTTACAAGGTGCCGAGTTTTTTTCGTCGTTAGATTTGCCTTCGGGTTATTGGCAGGTGCCCTAAGCAGATGGTGATCGTCCAAAAACAGCATTCGTGACACCGGACGGGCTATATGAGTTCAATGTCATGCCCTTCGGCCTCTGCAATGCGCCGGCCACATTCGAGCGCATGATGGACTCGGTTCTGCGGGGTTTGAAATGGAACATATGCCTCTGCTACCTCGACGATATCGTCGTCTTTGCACCCGATTTCGCAACACACCTTGTACGCCTAAAACATGTCCTCACGTGTCTGAAGAATGCGCAGCTCCAACTGAATCTCAAGAAATGCCACTTCGCTGCTCGGACGCTCACCATTCTCGGTCACGTCGTATCAAAGGATGGTGTTCTTCCCGACCCGGCTAAACTACGCGCTGTTGCTGAATTCCCCAAACCAACGACTGTGAAACAGTTACGCAGCTTCGTAGGATCCTGTTCCTACTTTCGTCGGTTTGTGCACAATTTTGCCTCCATAATTGTCTTTTTGACCCAACTTTTAAGCAGTGCCAACGACATCTCATCATGGTCTTCCGAATGTGATCACGCATTTACCACTCTTCGCCGTCTCCTGACATCACCGCCTATATTGCGCCACTATGATCCCACGGCTGCAACTGAAATCCATACAGACGCCAGTGGTGTCGGTCTCGGTGCAGTGCTCGCTCAACGCAAGCCTGGATCCCCTGAGTATGTCGTCGCCTACGCCAGCAGAACGCTCAACAAGGCTGAGGTAAACTACAAAGTTACCGAAAAAGAGTGCTTAGCCATACTTTGGGTAATTGTGAAATTTCGCCCATACTTATATGGCCGCACCTTTGCTGTAGTTACAGACCATCATGCCTTATGTTGGTTGTCGTCGCTGAAGGATCCATCAGGTCGCCTTGCTCGTTGGGCTCTGCGACTTCAAGAGTATGACATCCGCGTCATGTACCGTTCCGGCCGCCAACATGCCGATGCTGATGCGCTCTCGCGATCACCCCTGTCGACTGAGGCTGCCTCTATATCTTCTATGGAACACGCGCTGTCCGCTCTTGACATCGACACAATGACCTCTGCACAGCGCGACGATCCATGGATAACTTCGCTTCTGGACGTCTTATCTGGGGTACCGACACTTCCCATCACTCGAGCAATGCGACGCCAGGCTTCGCACTTCACCATTCGAGGTGGCTTCTTGTACCGGCGCAATTACTCACCAGACGGCAGAAAATGGCTGCTTGTTATTCCCCGAAAGCTACGCTCTACAATCTGTGCATCATTTCACTCCGACACGCAATGCGCTCACGCCGGTGTCTTCAAGACCTACGAGCGTTTAAGGAAGCGGTACTACTGGCGTGGGATGTTTACTTTTGTTCGACAGTTTATTCGCGGCTGCCACAAGTGTCAGCGACGAAAACAGCCACCGAATGCAGGAGCAGCTCCACTACAGCCGCTTGCGTGCCCTGACCGCCCATTCGATCGCGTCGGAATCGACCTTTATGGACCACTGCCATTGACCACAGCAGGTAATCGGTGGGCTATCGTTGCTGTAGATCACTTGACACGGTACGCCGAAACCGCTGCTCTTCCTACGGCGACCGCTCAGGACGTCGCATCTTTCATCCTCCATCGGTTTGTGTTGCGTCACGGCCCTCCTCGCGAGCTCCTCAGTGACCGGGGCCGTGTATTTCTATCGGACGTAATCCAAGCACTTCTCCGTCAGTGCCATATTGTACACCGGATGAGTACTGCTTACCACCCTCAGACAAATGGCCTGACTGAGCGGTTTAATCGGACCCTGGGTGACATGCTCGCGACGCATGTGGCATCTGACCAAACGAACTGGGACCTGGTTCTTCCGTTTGCGACCTACGCGTACAAAACCGCTACCGAAGTCACCACCGGCTTTTCTCCATTCTACCTTCTATACGGACGTCAACCATCGCACACAATTGACACTTTGCTGCCATACGCACCAGATGTATCTGAGTGCACGACCGTGTCTGAAGCCGCCCGTCACGCAGAAGAATGCCGCCAACTAGCGAAGCAGTTTACTACGGCTGACCAGCAACGCCAGAAAAAGGCCCGCAATGACGACCGCCCTCCTGCCGCCAAGTTCGCCCCTGGAACCCTTGTATGGCTGTATGTACCACCCTGTGCACCTGGTTTGTCTACCAAGCTACTTTCAAATTACCATGGCCCATACCGCGTGGTAGAGCGCACATTGCCCGTCAATTACGCCATTGAACCGCTTACGCCACCCGGTGACTATCATCGGCGTGGACACGACATTGTTCACGTGGACCGCTTGAAGCCGTACTTCGACCCGCTCGTTCCTACTTGTTAGATCGCCAGGATGGCTTGATCTTTCTCGACGGGGGCAATTATAATGAAGGAATGATGACAACAAAAGGAAACAGCAAGCATCATCGCAGAGTAAGGCACCACGAGATCGGCGCTCGAGCTCCTCCATCTTCCTCGTCTTGTCGCTATCTCCAATCTCCCACCTGCCCGTTTGGTTCGACCAATAAACCTCTTTACACTTGTTTTGATGCGTTCCCACGTATCTTCTGCGTCCAAAATTTCGGTGAGGTACCAGCGGAATGCCTTACCTTCCAGGTACTCGCTGATGCAGTCTATGCGATCTCGTTCGGACCAGCTGACGTTGCTCGCCTTCGTTTCGAAGAGGTGCAACCACTTGTCAACAGTTACGTCGTCTTCAGCTTCGGTGTATTTCGGCAGGCTGATCATCTTTGGTGGGCTCATGATGTTGCTGCGGTAGATCCTGTCGACTTGTGTAACGGATGAGACATGGCGTCAGTCAGAACACCAGTTTATTCTGACACTTCGTCTTCCTCATCTTCCTTCCCCACATTCACCTGTGAAGCGTCAATTATTTGCTGCATTATTTGGTCGTGGTTTTTTACTATCGTGCTTGGGGTAGGGGCGGTTGCACCTGCGTACACCATTCCTTCCTCAACTTCAGCCATTGCCATGCTGTCCCCCGAAAGGGTGGGTTGTATTGACTGTTATATGTCGTGTTCTGACTACATCCTCCAGCTATTACTGCCGGGTTTTGTGGTCTTAATTTAATCTCTAGCTGTGTCTCTAATGAAGATATTGCTGCCTGTAAGTTCTTTCGCTCTTCGGCCATTTGTTTTTTTAGCTGTTTAACCTCTTGAGTCAATCTCTTATTTTGTTCCAACATTATCTTGTGTTTTGGATTTTATGTTATAGGAGCATTGGAAGACACTGCCCCCGCAAAGCTCACCTGATTTATGTTTGTCCGGCCGGCGGAAGGAGGACGCTAGGAGTTGCAGAGTGCGGACGCACGTTGTGTAGGCTCCGCAGTTTTCAAATGATTTTTGTTAAAAAATTGCAAAACTTGGCTAAAGTCTCTATGCCAATCGACGGAGGAAGTTCAGCCGAACACCTGGATACCAACTATTGCAAGGTGGGCCCGCTTTTTCGGCACTGACACCGATAATTCTGAGTCGCCACGAAGATCAAACATTGCGTCTGCCGCCGCAGCGGCGGGGAGAGCTAGGTCCAACGCGTCGACGAGGACGCCTGGGGCGACCCCGGAACGCCTCGACAGCGCGTCTAGCACCACGATGGAGGTTGTAAGAGTGGAAGGAGAAGATATGCAACCGGAGGACTTTACCAACGACGCCGGATGGTGCGAAGTCCGCAGAAGAAACATCACGAAAACATCTGGAGGGATTTCAGGCCCGAAGAGAACCATGCTAAGAGACGCTGCTGCGCCGACGGGCGCGCCTGGGGACAGCAAGTGGAAAGGTGAACGAACCATACGACAAATTGCTAATGCAAGCAGACTTCCTCGTCTACCGGCAGAAGACTACAAAGTGATCGTGCGACCACGAGGAGGACTCAGCGTTTCGGAGCACAGGCAGGCACGCATATACTGCTGCCTGAGAAACGCCGCTGGCGTCGGTCGCGAAGCAGCAGAAGAAGACAGTATATGCATAAACTACAAGCAGAATATCGTGGTCGTCAGCACGCCGTCCGAAGAGCGAGCCAGGCGGTACGGAGCCATCACGAAGATCCGAGTGGGAGAGCAAGAACATGAAGCCAGCGCCTACAGAGCAGCGCCGGAAAACACATCTAAGGGACTCATAAGAGGGATATCCCAAGAGGAAAGTTCCGAAGATATTATAGACAACCTAGTGACAGCAAGAAACCCAAGCATATTACACGCGAAGAGGATGGGCAACACAGACAATGTAATCGTGCTCTTCGACGGACTTCACGTGCCGAGATACGTGAAATACGGAGCGCTCATCGTCCGGTGCTCGCTATACAGAAAACACATTGACATTTGCTACGAATGTGGGAGGCTGGGACACAGGGCGGACGTTTGCCCCAACCCAGACGAAAAAATATGCAGAGGATGCGGCGTGGCCAACCCGCCGCAAGAACACCAGTGTGAAGCAAGATGTCAGCTATGCGGGCAAGCTCACTTTACGGGAGACAGACGCTGCAAGGCAAAGTACAAGATGCCGTATTTGGTCCGGCGAAGACGCTGGGAGCGACGAAGAAGAGAAGAAGCGGAGGCCGAAACACCATACGGCATCAACGACTACAACAAACGAGCTGGCAAAGCAACGAGCGAGAACACCCAGGGATCAGAAGGCCATCGCACAGAAGGCTCACCCCCGGGACCCTACGAGGGGGACAGTCGGGAGCAGCCCGGTCGCAGACCAAGGTCGAGGACCCGGTCCAGAACCCGTTCGAGAACCCGATCGAGAACCCGATCGAGATCCAGGGCAACGTCAAGATTGCAATCCAGCCGAGGAGCGGTAGAAACTCAGGGACAGGTGAGCTTTGCAGACGCGGTCTCTGGCACTGCTGTTACACCTACACGCGCGGGGTCCGCCTTAGAACAGGAAATAACACAGATCAGACAGTTGTTAGAGCAAATAACGCGAGAAAACGCGACGCTAAGGGAATAGGTAAAAATGCTTAAAGTAGAAAACGCTAAGCTTAAGAACCCAAAACACTCAGAGATGACCCATACCACGCCAACACCCATTAGGGCGTCGACACCTCTTCGAGCTCCGGCGACGCCCGTTCCCGCGTCGATGAGTGGAGAAACGCCACCGCATAAACGAAGGGCAAAGGAAAACGCCGATGAGCAAAGCGACTCTACACTCGGAGAAGTAAAAGGCATGTTTCAGGAAATGTTCGTAGGTTTACAGCAGCAATTCATGCAGATGCGCGCGGACCTACAACAGCAGATAACGCAGATGCGAGTTGAAATGTCTCAGAGGTTCGACACCCTCGAGGGTAGGGTAGGGCAGCTGGAAAACGTCTCGAAAGACGACCGACCCGCAGGAGCGAGACCGGTCAAGAGCAAGCCGTACAGCAGACCACCTGCGGCTGAGAACAGCTGCATAGAAAACTCGAGTAGCCAACATGGCGCCGCCTAATGAATACACGATTTGGCAGTGGAATTGTCGTGGGTTTCGTCGTAAGCGGGGTAACCTGCAGCAATTCGTAAAAACCAAGCAAGCACCAGATGTAATCGCCCTCCAGGAAACTGGGGGGACCGCAAAATTATCAGGATACAAATCATATAGCACTTTAGCTGAAAAAGCAACAGTAACCACACTGATACATCGTAATATAACGGCTGTAGAACACGATACTGGCGTACGCAACATACACCACGTCCTTCTAGAAATTCTCCCGTCTCGAAAAAAGGAGGGAAGCTTGTTTGTGCTGAACGTGTACAGTCCACCACGACAAAAGGTAAAGTTTGGCTCGCTTTTCCGCAAAGTGCTAAACGTAGCGGGCAGACAAGCACTGATCGTCGTGGGCGACTTTAACGCACCACACGCCGCCTGGGGTTACACCATCGAAAACGTTAAAGGCCGCAACCTGTGGAACGACGCGCAGCACGAGGAGCTCACGCTAATAACTAACCCACAAGACCCTTACCAGAATGGGGAACAGCGTCAGTAGAGACACCACGCCGGACCTTACATTCATAAAGAATATATCCAACCCTCATTGGACCAACACTAACGTAAATCTAGGCAGCGATCACTACATTGTATGCACAATTCTACATGCAGGTCCGCGTAAAAAGAAAGGTAGAAAAATAATGTTAACCGAGTGGGACACCTTTCGTAAGATAAGAGAGGACGATGCTACAGAGACCATCGAAGATATACAGAAGTGGACAGACACACTCCAGCGTAGCGTGCAGAAAGCCACCAAACATGTTCCCGAAAAGGCAGGAATGGAAGAAATGGACAGCAAGCTCTTACACATGTGGGAGGCAAAACGCAGCCTGCAAGAGCGCTGGAAAGGTCAAAAGCACAACCGGCGTCTAAGAAAGAGAATCGTCGCGCTCGACAGAGACATAGAAGACTACGCAAATAGGCTGTCCCAGCAGCAGTGGGCAGGCATGTGCACTTTAATGAACAGGCAGTTCGGAATGTCCAAAACTTGGAACATTCTCCGAGGCCTCCTTGATCCAGAAGGCACGAAAACAACACAAAGACAAAACCTGCAACGGATACTACACAGCTACGCAGGTACAGAAGCAGAGCTCTTACGCGAGCTACGCCAGACATACGTAGGAGATGCCACAAAGGCACGACTCCCAGAGTACGAAGGGAAGGATAACGTCGACCTCGACGCCTCCATAACAGAGGCAGAGATTCGATACGAACTCGGACGACTCAATCCCAAGTCCGCCCCGGGTCCCGACGGTATAACAAATAAAACACTTCGCAACTTAGATGACGAATCCGTCACTGCTCTCACAAAGTACATAAACGAATGCTGGGAGAAGGGCGCCATACCCCAGCAACGGAAAACCACCAAAATCATATTAATACCCAAGCCGGGCAAAAAGCCGCTCATCGGAAATCTCAGGCCCATTTCATTGACGTCCTGCATTGGAAAGCTCATGGAAAAAGTAATTTTAACGCGTCTCGTCAGATACATGGACGACAACGAGCTATACCCACACACCATGATCGGCTTTCGACCAAGACTCTCGACGCAAGACGTCATGTTGCAGCTAAAGAATCAAATCATAGACGCCGAAACGCACACCCTGGATACAAAAGCCATTCTGGGCCTTGACCTGCAGAAGGCATTTGATAACGTCACCCACGAGGCCATATTGCGCAACTTGCAAAACCTACACGTAGGTCGGAGAGTGTACGATTACATAAAAGATTTTCTCACCAACCGTAAAGCTACAATCATGGCCGGGGAAGCGGAATCCGAAGAATTCGTTCTAGGCAACAAGGGAACACCACAAGGTTCGGTGCTTTCCCCTTTCCTATTCAACGTGGCGATGCTTGGTTTACCCTGAGAGCTGGAACGCGTCGAAGGGCTTCAGCACAGTATCTATGCGGATGACACACCCTATGGGTGACGGGCGGGAGCGACGGTCACATAGAAGAGATTTTACAACAAGCAGTAAATACGGTAGAGCGATACGTGGAGAACAATGGCCTAAAATGCTCTCCTCAAAAATCGGAGTTATTACTCTACAGACCTACAAGCAGAGGTCGCAAGCGCATTCACGAACGACACAACATCACAATCTTAGCAGGAGGTTACCCAATACCTCAGGTACAACACATAAGAGTTCTGGGACTCCGAATATCCGAGAACGGACATAACGGGGAAGCAATAAAGCTCCTGGATAACAACACCCAACAAACCATTCGAATGATTCGAAGAATCGCCAACAAAAACTACGGCGTGAAAGAACACAACTTAGTGCAGCTCATCCAAGCCTTCGTTGTCAGCCGCATAGTGTATGTGACCCCATACCTCAAGTTGCAAGTGGCGGAAAAACAAAAGATAGAATGCATAATTAAAAAAGCATATAAGCAAGCCCTCGGATTACCGATCATCACGTCTAACAAAAAGTTCGAAGCGTTAGGAATGCATAACACGCTAGACGAACTTATTGAGGCTCATATGATAGCGCAATATGAACGACTCGCGCAAAGCAACACGGGAAGACAGATCCTGCACAAACTTGCAATAACGTACGCTGGCCAAAGCGGCAATAAATACGATATCCCAAAAGAAACCAGAGAGCGCATCATAATACCTCCGTTACCCAGAAACATGCACCCCGAACATCACCGGGAGCGGAGGAATGCAAGAGCGAGAGCACTGCACAAGAAGTTTCAACATGACGCGGACGTGGTATATGTAGATGCAGCCGAATATACAGACGGTCGACACATGGTAATAGTCGCTTCAAATCAAGCGGGCCACCTGCTTGCTAGCGGCACCATTAAAACAAGAAATTCGGAAATCGCTGAAGAAACGGCCATAGCGCTGACGCTTGCGTCCACAAGGGCCAGCGTCGTAATCAGTGATTCTAAAACCGCGATTCATAACTTCGCTAACGGAAGGGTCTCGAAAGAGGCGTTAAGAATCTTAAATAACTTTCGCGGAGAGCGCGACGTTTATGTTATATGGACGCCCGCCCACTCCTCCCTCCCGGGCAATGAAACCGCACACACCCTAGCTCGAGAGTTAGCGAGCCGAGCAGGGGCGGGAATGACGCGGAGCCCGCGTGCGGAGAGAGACCGCATGTTCAGTTACAACGAAATTACCAAGCACTACAGATTAGGGAGGCAGCATTACCCGCCACCACACTCCTCATTAAATAAGCAGCAGGCGACAGCGTGGCGCCTATTACAAACAAACACGTTTCCAAACCCAATCGCTTATAATCATTGTTACCCGGACCTCTACTCAGACAGATGTAAACACTGCAATCAGCGGGCGGACCTCAAACACATTATCTGGGCTTGCCCCAACATCGTGAAGGGGCCAAACACATACATGAATACGGAGCAGTGGGAGACCGCGCTGCTAAGCTCAAGCATCGAGGACCAACTACAGGTCATCAGGCAAGCCGAAGATGCCGCTAGGGCCCAAGGACTCCTAGCTGCCATCTAAGGGAGGGGAGTCAACTCCTCTAACACTTGCCGTTTCAATAAAAGTTGTTTCTCTCTGTGTCCGGCCGGCGGCTAGGGCGTGTTGTGTTTCCTCGCAGGAACCCATATCGGCCGGAGGTCCGCGATGCTTTCGTTGGTTCTTTAAGCTGGATTTAACAGAGGCCGAAGGTGCCGTGTTAGTGTGATGTTGTCTGTCCCTCCTTGAACGAGATCTTGATCGCGACCTTGACTGGGATCTTGATCGGGATCGTGAACTTGACCTTGACTGGCGCTGTTCCAGCCGGTCCGAGCTGAACCATTGAGGCATGTCCAGCCTTAGTTGAGAGAATTCTTTGGACGACTTGGCATCGCTGGTACATTCAGGTTCGCTAACCCAGTTTTTTGGCTGATCTGTCCTCAATTTCTTGAAGGAGCGACGTTTTTAAGTTTTTCTTGCACAGACTATCTCTTGTGGGGTGTTCACCATCACAGATGACACACTTGGGGATGCAGTCGTGTCCTTGCATTGGTTTTCTTGCCCCGCACTAGAGGCATACATTGACTTTTGAAGTTGGACAGACGTCCGTACGGTGTCCGGTTTGAAGGCATATCTTCCACACTTGTACTGTTGGCTTGTATGGGTAGCATATTAACTCGGCATCCATTATGTATACGCTCCTCGGTAGCACATTGCCCGTGAATTTGAATGATCGCTGTTTTAGGCGAGCTAAGCATTCTTGCTCTTTCAATATTCACCCCTTGAGTCCGAACACGTAAGTTCTCCATTAGTTCATCTTGCGAAGTCCCGGCCGGTACTCCATGTACAATTCCCCGCAAGACGCCTTCGGGGTCGACCACGTATGCATTGACAGCGTGGATTTGTCCCCTGATATTTAGTTGACTGATAACTCGCAGGCTACTCGCGACCTTCATGCTTGGTGTAGATCGGATTACAATGTTCGATCCTGGGTGAACCCGCAACAGAAAGTCATTGGCACTGAAACTTCGTTGACAGGTATCTATCACAGCCCTAGAGAGTTCCAGTTCCAATATATTTTAACCCAGAGACCCTTATGCGGCCTCAGAAAAATCTTGATGTCCTCTTTCGGTAGGGGAGGTGGGCCGTGTCACTTTCTCCGTTTGAAACCCTGCGTGGCTTCACGTTTTTGCTTATCGGTGGGTGGATCGCTTTCAAATTTCTCGTTAGCTTTCCCAGCTTTTTCCATCTGGAATTGCTGCTTTTTTAACTGGTTTTTCTTTTGCCTGCGCGATAAAACGATATGCCAGGCATCCTCAGTTCATCCACGGCGTTCCGAACAAGTCGTGTCGCCAGTCTCGTTTCCAAGAGTCGCGTCAACAGACGCTGGTTTGTCATTCTTTGCCTGCCGAGACGAGACGCCACTCGCGTCACTGTCAGCAGTGAGTGATTCCAGTGCCAGAGAAGGGCCGGGATAAGCTTCGTCAACCTCCATATGGCGAGAAAAGGCGATCAGCCCCGGCGAGGCATGCTTGGCAGATTAAAGGAAAAGTGACCGCCACTCCTGCCAAGTTAGTCTGAGTGCTTAGGCTGATAGAGCTTTCCCGCCGACATTTTGTCGTGTCACAAAAGAGGTCAAGAAAGTGAGGTAAACATCGCTCACCCTCGATCTTTGTCCCGTGGCAGCAAAGCAAGAATCCAAAGTTCACTATCTGCTAGTCCGTGCTCCCACAAACACACAACACCGTTGTGTTCGACACGTCGGAGTGCCTTCCGGAACGCACGACGCCGGCCTTGGTCGTTAAGGTGAGCGTCTCCACAAGGTAATCCAGTCTGCCTGCGATGGTTTCTTCTCGTAAAGTTGATCCTGGCCCAAGCTTTGGGTATCCGTGGAATCGGAACTTCACAAAGCAGACTATAAGATTGTTAAATGAGTTTGCGCAAAATTGCTCTTGGAAAAGCTTCGAGAAAGCGGAGCGCAGTGTGAACATGTCTTCACAGCTTGGCGCCTCCTGGCGGTCTTTTTCGAGAGACAGGAGAATTCGGCTTTTAGTTAATGCGCACGATGCAAATTTTTTATTGTTCAAGAACGCACAGAAGAAATCTCCCACCGGCACCACCTTGGAGGTCAAAACGTAAGACTGGCTACACAATACTACTACGACTACGAGGGACGAACGATTGTCACTATAAGGAGCTTCACGTCGGCTGCTGACTCCGGTTTGCAAGTGCTAAGGACGTCTGTGATCGTTCTACATCAGGGGTGTCCGTCAGTATGAGTCATGGTGCCCGTCACGTCTTGGACGCCTTCGAAGGCGCTTCTCTTCGACGTTGTTGTCCCTACGGGGACTAGTGCCGAGACCGTCGTTAATTCGACGGCCTAAATAGTCGGCATCTCAGAGGTATACAGCGTGCAGCATCAGGGAGCTCAAAACGTCTGTCACCGTGAGGAGCATTGCCTCCATGTCTCTAATCGTCAATGCTGGCTGCCTGGTGATTGGCGGCGAGCGTGTTCAAGTCGTTCCCGTTGGGCCACAAGGGACCAGTGTCGCCTGCCTGTTCCTGCCATCGTTCGTCTCAAACGAAGTGCTCGTCCAAGCGTTATCCCCATATGGCAAGGTGCTCACTGTCACCAGTGGTTTGATGAGCGGGCGACGCGGCGTACTCACTGGAAGGTGGTATGTTTGAATGAAGATGAGCGCCACAAATCCTGCGCCGAACTACCTGCGCATCTCCGGTCACCGTGCTACGTTCGACTACCGTGGTCTCCAGCGTGTATGTCGAAGATGCGGCTCAGGGGACCATCTACGAGCCCAGTGCACAACATCATATTGTGGTCGCTGTGGTGTGCACGGTCACGTTAGTGAAGGATGTAACCGCCCGTGCCGACACTGCGGGGGCGGCCACCCAACTGTGGTTTGCCCTGTCCGCCGCTCTTACTCAGACGCTGCCGCTGGTGCCTTTTCACCACTGACAAGTACCGGCAGTGGAACCAACTACCGACTCGGGGGACGCAGAGGAGGTCACCGACGCTGTGCTGGTCTTACCCCTACAAGTTCCTTCCAACGAAGCGCACAATGAAAGCGCGATTGTCGATGCGACGCTTGGCGCGTCGGCCTCCCCGCTGGTGCAGGATCCGTGCGCTTCGAAAGACGCAACGCACTGCCCTGAAAATGGCGTCGGCGTCTCTTCTCTGATGCCTCTTAATGTTCAGTGCGCAAATTACCCCAGTTCTCACGCTGCTGCTGTTGGAGCTTACCCTACGAGCCCTGTTATTTCGGAAAACAGTGGCGAAAATACCACAGATTCTTCTGTTGCGGCCGTTCCGACCATTTCGACATCGCGTCGTACACGTAAAAAATCGCCCACACAGAGGCTGCCTACACCGGCCTGCCGAGACGTGGACAGTGCTGCCAGCATCAAGGATGTGGATCCAAGCTGGCCGGCGGCTCAGTCCTTACCTCCTCAGAGCACGTCTTCGGAAGACGGCTTCAGCCTGGGACTGGATAGTAGCATCGGACTGTCTAGCCTTGCCGATTTTGACTTCGAAATGGGAGCTCCACGTGAAACAAATTGAGGGCACAATTCCAGCTCTTGCACCGATGAACGCAGTGATGGCCGTGGTAAATCCCAATGGTCTGAAAAACCTCGACCCTCTTCTGGAGGGTGGAACAGTGCGTTCTAATTTGGTTGAGCAAGTTTCCCCTGGACACTTTTCAGGACATCGTCTAGAAATATGCGTCCAGGTTAGTCTTTACTTTTTAATATGGCTACTACACTGCATATATTTCATTGGACGTTCAGGGTTTTCGCAGTCCGGCAAAGCATGCTGAAGTGATTAGTGTCGCCCGCCCTGCAAAATGTGATGTTTTGTGCCTCCAGGAAACATATTTTTTCTCGCTATCCGACGTGCTTGCTGTTAAACGAAAGTTCAACCAAGATTGTTATTTCTATTTCGCTACATCTCGTTTTACGGGAGTAGGTATCATTATTTTTAATCGAGCTCTATTACGGGATCATCATGCTTGTTACGATGGCGTGGGCAGGGATTTACCTGCAGCTAATTTTTTATTCCGAATAAGAATACTGTGTGTGTATGGGCCAGCCTAAGCTGAACAGTCTAATGACTTTTTGAGAGACCTGGATGTGTTTTTTCTTGATGGTCGTGATGTCATTCTGATTGGCGACTTCAACTGCGTTCTAAATACGCGAACCCATGTACAAGGTCCTGGCTGGAGCCGGTCTGCTTGGAATTCACGCGAGCTGCGTCGCCTTGTCTACCACTTTTCATTATTAGCCGCGCACAATGTAGTGCACGAAAATGCCTTTGTTTGGACATGGCGACGTGGACAATCCTCCAGCAGGCTCGACGAGGCTTATATCCTACAAGCGTTAGAGGCGTTTGTCTCCGATTTATGCGTTCCGTCCTTCCCACCTTCTCCTGTGTACGTATCTGATCATCGGCCTATTGTCTTGAAGCTCGAGTTTCCATTTTTTTTCGGAAAAAAGCCATGGCGTCTTGATGTTCGCGTCCTGCAGGACGCGCGCTCAAGATCAGATTTGTCACGCGCAATAAGTGTGTCGCTCACAGCGTCTAGTCTTGAAGATTGGGATGCGCTTAAAACACAGTGGCGCCTGCGCTGCGCACTGAAGGGGCGTTGGCTTCGTCAACGCGTTTCTGAAGAGATTGCTGATACTGCGATTAAGTTACGCATTGATTTGCGCGCTGAGACGCCTTCTGCTCTGATGCAAGCGTGGCAGCGTGAAATGCGTGAACGCTTTCAACGCTTGACTGCTGCTTCGTTCCTGGCGCCAGCAGCATGGCGCTGTAGACACAACCCATGTGCACATCCCGAGGTGCTGCGCTATGCGAGACATTCGTTTTTTTTGCAATCAGAGCAATCTGTCTCTATGACACCACAAATACCGCCTGCGCAGCGGCTTCCTACGCGTGATCAATCTGTTTTTTGGAGCATTTTGAAGCAATGTCGTGTTCGGTCATGCGGACTAACTATGATAAAACACCGCCAATGCTTAGAAGTTTGCCCCGTATTCCTCAAGAAGCTGCGGATGGCCTGCACATCCCTCCGTCTGCTGAAGAGGTAGAAGCGGCACTGAAATCTGTGAAACGTGGAACGGCCCCAGGGCCAGACGGTTTTTCTGTTGAGTTTAACTTGACAGTTTGGAATGAGATTGGTGCTACCTTTACCGCGGTAATCCGGCGATGCTACGAGGATGGTGTCTTTCTATCAAGTTTTCGAGATGAACGCATTGTGCTTATTCCAAAGGGTGATGCTTCCTCTGTTAATCCTGAAGATTGGAGACCTCCTCAAAGTTGACTATAAGATATTCGCGGTGGCAGCCGTTCAACGTTTAAGGGTCTGTTAAACACCCTGGTAGGTCATCACTAGACTTCATCAGTGCTTGGACGAGAAATACACAGCTTGTCATTTACCACATGGGATATCATAGCCTATACTCTGTTGCGACCTGCGCGTGGTATTCTTTTTGTCTTTGGACCAAAAAAAACGTTTGGCCGACTAGGGCACGCGTATATCCTTATTTGCTCACAGCCTTCGGCTTTTCTCCTTCACTTGTGGAAATGATTAAAATACATACACTGGTCTGAAAAGCACACTAGTTCTGGATGGCTGGGAAAGTGCCACCTTTTCCAGAACACATGGGGTGCGTCAGGGATGTCCATTGTTTCCTGTGCTATGTCCGCAGCCTTGAGCCATACTTGCAGGCTCTTGACGCGGATTCACGTGTCCCGGGTCTTGCGCTTCCTGGTAGCGGTGTCGTGAAAGTCACAGCTTTCGCTGATGATATGATCTCGTAACTTTCAGATGAAGATAGCCTTTCACACAGCCTGCGTGTATTTTCCCAGTATGGCGACATTTCAGGTGCAGCGTCGAAAATCTCCAAATCCCAGCATTTCTTCATTGGCTCTCCAAACTCTAGACTTAGCGCCGGTTTTCCCATTCAGCCGGCCGCGTCCTTTCGTATTTTAGGTATTTTATACAACCACTACGGCATTTGCGAATCCATTTGGTTAAACGCTCTCGAAGAAGTAAGACTGAACATTCGGGATGCATGGGATTTTGACTTCCCGCTTCTTGAGTGGAGGTACTTTGTGCAGACTGTATTTTGCGGTCGCATTTGGTACCTTTCTCACGTCGTGCAACCATCTTTACGTAACGTGCAATCACTGCAGTCTGCTTTGTGTTCCTTTTTGTGGTCAGGTGGCAAGGATTTGGTCTCTCGCGCGGCACTGGGACAGCAGCGTTCTCAGGGAGGCTTTGCTTTTCCTTCAGTGTCCATACGCTGTCGCCTGCTAGTACTGCGCTTCCTTTTGCGCCTAGTGCAAGTGGAGGAATCTCCCGCACGAACGCTTCCATATTACTTTCTGGGTACTCGCCTTCGGCAGTTGATGCACAATGTGCAACATAACAGAGGGCCGCAGTCAATAACACTTCCTGCATTTTATGCAACAACTGTTGCATTTTTTCGCCATGTCAAGTCGAGCTGTCCTGGCATAGATGTTTTGAACAACCACACAGTTGAGACAGCTGCTGCTTTGTTGCTTCCGTTGGTCCCGCCAGCCCGCCTGGCTCGCTCTAGACGGGTGTCTTGGAGCATGTTAAGGACTTTTTTTCTGCCTGGACACCTCCGGGACCTCATGTGGCGCCTGGGATAGGGTGTTCTTCCCACTCTCGACCGCCTCGAAAGGTGAAGAATAGTCCAATCAGCAACATGTCCGACCTGCTTCCTTCGGGAAACAAATCAGCATTTTCTGAGGCATTGTGTCATTGCTCACGTTTTTTGGAGAGGCGTACATGCCAGATTTCGCTGCCACAGAGTAAATCGCTTCGTTTCTTCTGGGCGTTGTTCGCGAGGCCGCTTCGCTTGTTTTCTCATTGTTGCTCGCTCTTTCTGCCTCTGGCGCAACCGCTGCGAGGCGGTTGCAGCGGGCCGCCGCTGCCGCGCGCTCTACCCGATCCTGGAACGATTGTACTCGGAGCTGCTGTCTGTTTTGTCGGAGGAGCTCTTCTTCCTCGGTGAAGAGGAATTTCTTCGGCACTGGTCTTGCCCTTTTGTGTCGGTCTATGACGGACGAGTGAAACTTGTCTTTCGACCGGCCTTTATTGGTAGGCTGATCTATCAATGCGCCGGCAGAAATGTATGCCAACATGTAAATATGCAAAATCTACATATTTATGTTTTGTTTGTGTTTCTTGTTTACCTTGATGTATTTTTTATGGTTGTGTTTGTGTGAACCATCGAATGTAGATGTTTTTTCAACGTCATCTCATATTCATGTTCATGTAAATGACGTCTGTTTTGTCATCATCGTTAGAGTATGTCTAACAAGGAGATGCTCTGTGTAGTGTTATTGATGTTTGTGGCAATAAATTTTTTCTAAACAAAACGGCGCATGCCTCCTCACTATATCTTACGAGACTGCGCGTCGTATCTAAAATAAGGCTACACTCAACTAATCTCCTCTATAATCAGGTTCCGTCTATTTTATGGCCGATCCGTTATGGTGGGTTGCGCCAGAGTACTAAGGGACAACCAACAGACACTTCAATGAACGCCTCGTATGGGCAAAAGAAAAAGAATCTTGCCGTGGGAGCCCCCTGCTGCAATCACGCGCTGTCACTGCACGTGCACTGTTTCTCACGGGTTGGAACGGCTGGAACAACTGCGGCAGGATTGCACTTGAGTTTAACGTTTGCTTCTTTATGGTTTTGGGTGCTATTTTGGCAGTTGTTTTGGATTTGAGCCATTTATTTTCTGAGTTCAAGTGACTTAAGCTATCTCGATGTCGGTTTCATCGCCTGGCCAAAGGCCTTCCCCTTGACTAGCTTCTATACCGGACAAGAATTGGCCGATTGATTCTTTTCTTTTCAGTGGGGTTATCAGCGTCCCCGTGGCTCTGGTACAGACATTTGGAAGTACGATACCCATGAATAATCCGGAGGTGATTCCAATGGAGCTTCGGAAAGCCACATCACACTTTGAAAAGATCACCGAGGTCCGGTATTTCGGTCGTGGTGGTGTTTTGTGCTGCTCTGCCGATCAGGAGTGCATCCGAGAGCTTCTCAATTGTTTCAATTTTGCAGCGCAGCCAGTGAGCCCGTTTATTCCAGCGCATCTTGCATCTCAGAAAGGCATATTCCGCGGTGTAGTTACGAGCCTGACCTATGCATGAATTATGGAATTACTTTCGGTAGCAGGTGCAGTGTCAGTATACAAGGGCAGGCATCTGGTTGACAAAAAGAAATCACCTACCGAATCGGTGATAGTAACCTTTGCGGGAACGATAAAGCCATTTGAAATTAAAACTTGGCCTGTTATCTATAAGGTAGAGCCTCTATCCCCTAAGCCACTGCAGTACTTGAATTATTGGAGATATGGCCACTGCGCAAAAGCGTACAGATCAAATGCTAGGTGATGAATATGCGGAGAAAATCATGACAGCCGTAAGGGCCACTGTGTGGAAGCGAAGTGCTGTTTATGTCATGAAGCGTATCATGCAGACTCTTTAGATTGTGAGGCGAAAGAACGATTGATTGATTTGTGGGGTTTAACATCCCAAAACCACCATATGATTACGAGAGACGCCGTAGTGGAGGGCTCCGAAAATTTTGACCACCTGCGGTTCTTTAACGTGCACCCAAATCTGAGTACACGGGCCTACAACATTTCCGCCTCCATCGGAAATGCAGCCGCCACAGCCGGGATTCGAACCCGCGACCTGCGGGTCAGCAGCCGAGTACCTTAGCCACTAGACCACCGTGGCGGGGCGAGGCGAAAGAACGAGAATTGTGGAACGTTACTCCCGAAGGGAAGCTGTGACTGAAAACAAAAACGCTCAGAAGGCAACGCAGGCGTAACAGCCCAAAATACCATTGCTACGGATGCATCTTTAGCAAAATCTATAGCACAGACCACAGAGAAGGCAACGAAACAGGCAATGGAGTGTCTTGTCAACGAAATAATTGGAGTCGTGGCTCAATTGTTAACAACTCAGTTTACCTATATCCTTGCTTCTGTGTCTATGAAAAATCAGATTTCCCAGGATTTGGAGGTTTCAAGGTGTGCAGAGACAGGAAAGCCCAATAGCTCCTCCACGACGTGCATCTCACCAAGTGGGACCCTCCAATGAGATACTGCGGGCAGATCCAGTATGAATATCAGATTACTTCGAAGAATTCACAGATATGGATGCGGAATCTCAAAATTCCTTGAAGCGTGCCAGATCTCCCCTATCAAAAAAGTCTTCACGAAAAAATTAAAAAAAGAAAATACTTGTCATAGAAAGACTTTTTTGAGAACCTCTCCAAAAAAACAATTTGAAGAAAGATCTTTTGGATCAAGCAGCATATGCGGCGGGTTTATAGTGTCAAAATAGGCTCCCTAGAAGTATTACAATGAAATGGCCGATCAATGGGGTCGGCTACCACGGATTCAACATATATTTATTCGCAAATATCAACAGATATTTTATTTCACAAGAAACCTGGCTTACAAATGGACAAACGTTTTACCTAAAAATGATCGCTTATTTTGTTTAGACAAACCTATCAGAGGGGGTGACTTGCTGTTTTTATATCAACTAAAGTTATTCATAGAGTGATGATTAACTACCTGTGCACGGATACTATAAAATTATGGTATTATACATCACTCTGCCAGGCTGTTCACCCTCCCCCATTTTTTCGTTTAACGCGTACTTTCCGGCCGGAGGGCAGGACACAAGATACTTAGATGTGATGTTAGCTTCCTGCAGGAAGGATGTAATAATAACTGGTGACTTCAATCCACACTATGTGTCTTGGAGTTTCAAGACTAATGTAAGTGGAAGTCGTTTGTGGGAATGAATTGTTGATAATCAATTATATTTTTAAGAGTCCGACGTAATCCCGTCTGGTCGGTGACAAACATAGTGCAAAATAACAAAAACGCTGACCAAGGTGAAATACACAAAACTTAAAAAGACGTCTCGGCTTCCCACACGGGAGCCTTGCTCACAGCACTGTGAACAAGGCTTTCGTGTGGGAAGTCTAGACGTCTTTTTAACGATAGGTATAGCGCGAGAACAAAACGACGACACAGAGACAAGAAGGACACGAATGACACGAGCGCTCATGTCTTTCGTGTCCTTCTTGTCTCTGTGTTGTCGTTTTGTTCTCGCCCTATAACTATCGTCATGCCATACCAACTAGCCCAAGCTGCCACACTTCTAAGTCTTTTTAAGTTTTGTATATTTCACCTTGGTTGGCGTTTTTGTTTTATTTTGTTATTTTGCAATCAATTATCTTGTGTAAATTTCCCCACTGCAACGTTTGTTAGGAGACAATCTAAGTCGGCTATAGATTTGACCTTCTCCAACTTCTCACTAAGAATTCATCGTGTAAAACTGTAGATTGCGCAACAAACAGTGACTATCTTCCTATCAGCTTCAGTGTTGACTTTCCCAGGATATCTTTAACTGATAAAATTGGCTCGTTTGTAAATTATGAGCGATTACAAAAAAACGTAAAGTCTACTTTGACTCTTCACTAGGACATGAAGGAAGACATTCGGGCTATGAGTCTGTGTGCGGTATTAAGAAGAGCAATAAAAAACTCTACTTTTAAAATAATCACAGGCACAGGTGAATCGTTTAGCCCATGGTGGAATGCTGATTGTATGAGGGGGTATAGAAAACGAAAAGCGGCGTGGAAGCAACTTATTCACAACCAATGCCCAAAAAACTGGTGTGACTATAAATACATAGCAGCAGATTTTAAACGTACGGTATGCAAAGCAAAAGATGACTATGACACTGACAAATTCAGCTATCTTTCGAAATCAAACAATAGAAAAGCACTTTTTAGATTTTTGCGCACGATAACACTGATACCGCCATCGGACAATATTGATTCTTCAAATATATTGACACCTAATATGCTTGGGTGAGATCCGGCAGTGGAAGAAGACAAAGACGATCTGTCTGAGCTGCTGCTTGGCTAGTCGACTCAACGAACCCAATAAACCAAGTTTGTCTTAAGAAACGTGACAAGACTGGTGGAGTTGCTGGGTACAACGTCTCACGACCCACCCGATGCCCAAGACCCCGTCCAGCAGCCGGAACACAAGCCCTGCACCCGTGGACACTCCTGTTCACAGAGTAAGCCGCCGCCAACGAGGCCTACCACCTGAGACACCAACCACTGACTCAGCGACTATGACTTCGACACAAGATCCCGTGCAAGCTCCGACGCCTTCCACGCCGATCTACTGCACCGTCCAGAACCCGCTCATGCCTAGCCCCTTTCATGGAGAGCAGCATGAACATGTTGACGACTGGCTGAGTGAGTTCGAACGTGTCGCAGCGATAAATTACTGGGATGATGCCGCGAAGCTCCGGAACGTGTACACCTGCCTGAAGGACGGTGCCAAGACGTGGTTTTTGAACAGGGATGATGTTCTGACATCTTGGCGCGAGTTCCAGCGTCGCCTTCTGGAGACCTACAGGAGTCCCGACCGCCGCGAACGAGCGGAGCGTGCACTACAATCACGCATCCAGATGCCAAACGAGACCGTCTCGATGTATGTTGAGGACATGACACGGCTTTTCAAGCGAGCGGATCCTGCTATGGCAGAAGAAAAAAAGTTGCGCCACCTCATGCGTGGTGTGAAGGAACAACTTTTTGCTGGTTTGGTGCGTAGTCCCCCTAAGAGTGTTGCTGAGTTCCTCACTGAAGCGGCAACAATGGAGCAAGTACTGCACCAACGGTCTGCCCTGTTTGACCGTCAAGTGAATGCTGCCTCAACCCCCGAAATTTTCACCACCCCTGGGAGCAAGAGCCCCGAATGGATTCGCGAGATCATCCGATCTGTCGTCCGGGAAGAAATGGAAAAGATGTACGGGACAAGACCAATCGATGTTGGTTCTATCACCAGTGTCATCCGTGACGAGGTCCAACAAATGTTGCACGCCCATCGTTTTCCGCTGATGTCGGTTGATCCGGGAACGGCTCCTGTGTCTACTGAGTGTCGCCGTCGTACGTACGCGGAAGCCTTGCGATCTGCCACGCCTCGTTCTGGTCAAGGAGTCCCGACCCAGCCAGTGCCGCACGTCCCGATCCAGACAGTGCCGCACGTTCCGCTTCAGACAGTTCCATACGTCCCGATGCAGACAATGATGCCGTCAGTCGCGATTCAGTCGGCGCACGCTGGTTTGGACATCGATGGTCGCCGTGCACCGACGCGCAAGTCTGATCTCTGGCGTACGCCGGACAGACGACCCCTCTGCTATCATTGCGGTGAGGCTGGTCACAATTACCGCGAATGCCCATACCGGCAACTTGGCCTGCGTGGATTTTCCGTCAATTCACCTCGTCCCCAAATTGGTCAAAGGCCGAGGGACATCGAAGAGTATCTCGCGCAACAGCGTGCACCCTTTACACGACGTCAATCACGGTCACCATCTCCGAGGAGACCCGCAGCCACTGGGTCACGTTTCGATGTGACGGCACGGGAACGCTCTCCAAGCCCCCGTCGGGAAAACTGAAGGCAGCGGCCTTCGGGGGCAAGGTCGCTGGGACTCAAAGTGCGGAAGACCTCCCATCAACGCTTGCACGCAACACGGAAGACATTCAACCAGAGAATAATCGCAGTACCGAAGAAACGCCGAAATCCACATCTGAACCCAGTGACCGCGTGTCACTTGACATACCTGTGCTGATTGACGGTTTTCGGGTCAATGCATTGATAGACACTGGTGCAGACTATTCGATTATCAGCGGGAGGCTAGCAAAAGATCTCAGGAAAGTGATTACGCCGTGGAATGAAACGCGAATTCGAACTGCTGAAGGACACGTTGTAACACCACTGGGTCGCTGTACGGCAAGAGTTAAAATTCGTGCGTCAACGTTTGTGCTCAGCTGCCTCGTTCTGCGCGACTGTTCACGTCAGCTGATTATCGGCATGGACTTCCTTCGGGAATACGGTGCCATTATAAATCTTCGTGAACGCATCGTGACCTTCTCGACTCAAGGCGCAACAGATCGAGACGCTGATAACTGCCGTAGACCTGCGCTGCGTGTTGCTGACGACAGTGTGACGCTGCCGCCCCGAGCGACTGTTCCCATCGAAGTCATTTGTGAAGACCTCCGGGACGGTGACGTGGTGGCTGAAAGCAACCTATCACTTCTGCTACTCCAAGGTGTATGTGCTGCCCGAAGTGTTGTGCGTGTCCGTAACGGGCAGTCACAAATACTAGTTACAAACTTCAACTACGAGCACCGGCATCTTTTCCGCGGAACCACCGTAGCCTATGGAGACCCTGTTGCCGACGTCACGGAGTGCTTCGCGTCCGAGGAAACGCATGAGGATGAAGAAATCCTAGACCACATCGACATTAATTCGACGCTGTCAGACAAGAGAAAGGCTGCACTTCATGACCTTTTAAAGGAGTTTCGGTCTTGCTTCGCCTCTTCTTCCAAAGTGCATCAAACACACCTCGCCAAGCATCGAATTATTACCGACGATGACGTCCGCCCCATCCGGCAGCAGCCTTATCGCGTTTCTTCCAAAGAACGTGCGGCTATTCAGACACAAGTGAAAGGTATGCTCGATGACGGGATTATTCAACCATCCAGCAGCCCTTGGTCTTCGCCAGTCGTTCTAGTGAAGAAAAAAGACGGAACGCCGCGATTTTGCATTGACTACAGGAAGCTTAATAGCGTCACGAAAAAAGACGTTTACCCGCTTCCACGGGTCGACGACTCTCTCGACAGATTACGACGCGCGAAGTATTTTTCGTCCATCGATCTAAAGAGTGGCTATTGGAAAATTGAAGTGGATGAACGAGACCGAGAAAAAACTGCGTTTGTGACTCCAGACGGACTTTACGAATTCCGTGTTCTTCCCTTCGGCCTCTGTTCTGCCCCAGCCACGTTTCAGAGGATGATGGACACAGTTCTCGCTGGCTTAAAGTGGCAAAGCTGCCTTGTCTACCTCGATGATGTGGTCATCTTTTCCGAGAGCTTCGAAGAACATCTGAAGCGTCTGAGAAAGATTCTGGGCGCCATTCCCCAGCTAAACTCACGCTGAAACCCCAAAAATGCCATTTCGGCTACGAAGAGCTGAAATTTCTGGGGCATGTCATTAGTGCGGATGGAGTGCGACCTGATCCAGACAAAACTGCTGCTGTCGCCGCCTTCCCTGTTCCATCAGATAAAAGAGCAGTACGCCGTTTCCTCGGCTTGTGCGCGTATTATCGCCGATTTATCGCCAACTTCTCGAAGATAGCTGAACCTCTTACGCGACTCACTCGGGATGACGTGCCTTTTACTTGGAGCGCAGAACAAGATGCAGCGTTCACAGAGCTACGGCGGAGAATGCAAACAGCCCCTGTTCTTGCCCATTTTGATGAGGACGCTGCTACAGAAATTCATACAGATGCCAGCAACGTCGGACTTGGCGCTGTCTTTGTACAACGACACGGTGGCGTTGAACATGTAATAGCTTACGCCAGTCGTACTCTTTCTCGAGCCGAGACCAACTATTCTACATCGGAAAAAGAATGCCTCGCAGTCGTGTGGGCGACGACCAAGTTTCGGCCTTACCTCTACGGTCGTCCCTTCAAAGTGGTGACTGACCACCACTCGCTCTGCTGGCTGGCAAATCTCAGAGATCCATCCGGCCGTCTCGCTCGGTGGAGTTTGCGTTTGCAGGAGTTCGATATTACGATTGTGTACAGGTCAGGGCGCAAACATGAAGATGCCGACGCGCTTTCTCGAGCGCCAGTGGGGCACGCTGTCAGGGGCTCCGAGGATGAAGATGCCTTTCTCGGAGCAGTCGGCGATTCCGAATTTATGTCAAAACAGCGGGCAGATGACGAATTACGCCCAGTCATTGATTCCCTGGAAGGCCGGAACTCTCAAGTCCCTCGACACATTGCTCGGGAACTGTCCTCTTTTTGTCTGAGAAGAGGCATTCTTTACAAGAAAAACGCCCGTGGTAGCGACAAAGCCTTCCTACTCGTTGTTCCTACCGAAATGCGGGACGAGATCCTCCTTGCGTGCCACGACGAGCCCACGTCAGGACATTTGGGCTATTCGCGAACACTCGCCAGAGTACGCCAACAGTATTACTGGCCGCGACTATCAACAAGTGTACATCGATACGTGAAAGGCTGCCGTGAGTGCCAGCGTCGCAAGACTCCGCCTGTGAGACCCGCAGGCCTTCTCCAGCCGATAGCACCACCACAGACACCGTTTGACCTCGTGGGAATGGACCTTCTTGGACCCTTCCCTTTGTCGTCCTCTGGGAACAAATGGATTATAGTTGCGACAGATTATCTTACTCGGTATGCTGAAACAAAAGCGTTACCCCGTGGCACATCCTCTGAAGTCGCGCAGTTCTTCGTGCACCAAATCGTCCTACGGCATGGTGCCCCGTCATGCGTGATTACGGACAGAGGGACGTCATTTACAGCACGAATGATGGAGGACATTTTTAAATTGAGCTGCACAACTCATCGAAAAACGACGGCTTATCACCCGCAATTGAATGGATTGACAGAGAGGCTTAACAAGACCATAGCGGACATGCTGTCAATGTACGTTGACGTACAACACAAAACCTGGGACGAAATTCTTCCATACATCACGTTTGCATACAATACGGCAACGCAAGAAACAACGCGATTTCCGCCTTTCCGACTCGTTTACGGACGCAACGTGCGAACCATGCTCGATGCTATGCTTCCGTGTGACCAAAGCAATGAAATCGCTCCAGACGCTGAGGAATACACTCAATACGCCGAAGAAGCTCGTCAGCTAGCCCGCATAAACACCAGTCACCAACAAGATGAAGACGCACGACGTTACAACCTCCGCCATCGAAACGTCACCTACCACCCTGGGGACCGAGTGTGGGTATGGACCCCTGTCCGGCGACCAGGCTTATCTGAAAAACTCCTAAGTCGTTATTTTGGACCGTACAAGGTTCTTAGACGTGTCACCGATCTTACCTACGAGGTATTTCCGGACGGCGCAGCGTCTTCTCGTCGACAGCTTCGGCCCGAAACCGTGCATGTCGTTAGGCTGAAGCCCCACTTCACACAGTAGCCCTTGTGGTTCATGTGTTGCGACATGCCGTGACATTGTGCTGCTGCTGCTGTTCGTGTTCTCCTGTGTTTTTATGCCTTTTGTTTTTGCGCTTGGCGCAAGCATTGGCGAAATTTCCTCATTTGCGCTGCGAGTACTGGCACTCTCCCTCTTTTGGTTCTCTGTATCTGCGTGTGTATGCCTTCATTTTTTTTCGTTTCGGGCATCGAGTCGATGCTTTCAAAGGGGGGACTAATGCCACCTAATATGCTTGGGTGAGATCCGGCAGTGGAAGAAGACAAAGACGATCTGTCTGAGCTGCTGCTTGGCTAGTCGACTCAACGAACCCAATAAACCAAGTTTGTCTTAAGAAACGTGACAATATCGTTTCGCGAACTCACTAAATTATCAGTAAATGTTGCTAAAACATTCAGGTCAATAATGCCAAAACACATAGTAAAGCCAATTGCAGGGGAGGAGTTCAGTGAAGTGGCTTTAGCGGAACTTGCGGATGTAGTGAGGCACTTACCTCCTACAGCACCTGGATCAGATGGAGTAACCTCAGCAATGATAAAAGTACTATATGACATTTCCCCACACGAGGTCTGTAATATGGTTAATTACTTTTTGAAAAATTCTTGGATACCTGTGGATTTGAAACTTTACAAAATAATTCTGACACTTAAAATCAGGGACTTGGATTTACCCTTGACAATGTAAGGCCAATTTTTATTACATCTAATTTGGTTATATTATTGAAAGAGTTTTGAATGCGCTTGTAAATAAATACATTAAAGAGAAGTCAATACGGAACTCTAGTGAATTTGGCTTTAGATCAGGATCTGGTATGTGCACGTGGATTTGAAGAGTAGTATACAGTTGACTTGGCATGGAAGAGAGTATTGTGCATTGGTTAGTCTAGATTTGGCCAAAGCATACAACGAAGGGGAGCATAAAATACTGATACAGCAGATGGAAATTTATCGCTCCCCAAACTAAATGACCGCATGGGTAGCGGAGTTTTCAAGAGAGAAAGCTTTATTGCTTTATGCTTTATTGCCAACAGACATCAGCAATACCATGGCGTAAAACACGGGGCAGTGCTCTCACAGGTGTGGTTTAACATCTTCCTCAGTTCATTTCCAACACATAGCGATATTAATTTAAATGTGCATGCAGATGACATTGCATTCTTTGCGACAAATTGTCATGTGCAATTACTTTAAAGGATATTACAGAACTACCTAAACAGGATAGAGAAATGACTTGAAAAAAATTTAGTGTCTTTAAACGTAAACAAAAGCGCGCTTCTAGCGTTCTCGTTCAGGGATCCAGTCAACATCTTTCTGATGTATGGCATAGAGCTTATTCCCCAAGTGGATTCACTCAAATTTTTAGGCATCATATATAACAGCTCGTTAAATTGGAAAAGTCACGTTGATCACATTGGGTCCAAAGCAACATGAGCCATGGTGTGGTTATGCAAGCTTGGCACCAGAAAAACGGGGTTGCGATGAAATACAGTGGTAATGATTTATAAATTGTACACGCGTCCTATCGTGGACTTCAGCTGTGCGTTATTTTCGGGCAGTAATAATGATCGGCTGCAGGATTACTTGAAACACGTGAACATGAACAACATAATTGTGACTGATGCATCCATATCAAATGAAAAGGCTGGGACAGGCATCTTCTCACGTTCCCTTGACTGGTACTTTTTCATTAGACTACCAGACTACACACCAATATTCATAGCAGAATTATTTGCTATTGTACTGTCACTACGGAAACTTCATTTGGGTGAATCTGAAGCAGTCGTAATTACAGATTCTTTTTCAGTATGTGCTGCTCTGTCTTCAGGAGCCAACTTAACACTTATGCACATGTTTCGACCACTCGTACCGACAAACTTGAAAAAACTGCAGCTCTTACGGGTACCAGGCCATCGTGGCATATATCTCAATGAGATGGCGGATGAACTAGCCACAGTATCTCTTAGCGGTCCCCTTATCCCGATTTTGCCTCATACAGCTTACGCGACAGCAATAGGTTTAGAAACCTCTGTCTGCATGAATACGACTGCTACTCATTGGATAATTATCAAGATTTCGCACATCTAAGATGCCGCTGGAATAGACAGTGATGTGCAACACGGCACTTTGAAGGTACTTTTACAAGATTGCGTTGCAGAATTCCGCAACTGAATTATTATTTGCATAAAGTTGGTCTGAAGGCGTCACCTTTATGTCAGACTTGCGAAGAACTGGAAACGATAGATCACTTATTTTTGTTCTGTCACCGATATTCTCATCAGCGGAAAAGATACCTGGTAGCTCCACTTAAAAAATTAGGATTAGAATTGAATGTGGCAGCAATTTTATCGTTTAGCAGCATTAAAGTTGGTTATAGCCACAGGGACACCTACCCTGCGGCATTTGACTACATAACTGAAACAAAGCGATTGCCATGTTATACTGCCTTTTTTATACATCATTCGTTTGGGACCGACCATTACCTCTGTCTCAAATCACATCTAATAGCCTCATTGATCCTTGTTCAGATATACTCTTTTTTTGATTTTGGATTTTCTTTGACTACATATGTATTTTTTTCAATCTAAAATTACTTTGTGTTTGTGAATTCATAAGCGTTTTACTTAAAGATCCTGCCGCCCAGTTTTGGCTGATCCGCCATCGCGGGTGTGCGCCCGATTACCAAGGATCATCATCATCATCATTATCGTCATCATCATCTACTACTCCAGCTGTCCAAAGAATCGAGCCCGCGAAGCAGACAGTTCCAGAGAGAAAGGAGTTGGCCGCATCACCCGGCGAGACCATTCATGATCAAGGAAGCGGCGCTCTGAAGGGTTTCGTGGTAACCAGCTCGCGTGATGCCATCGAGGACAATACGCACGTCATTGTGGATTAAGGCTGGTACTGAATTCGTGTCCTGGTCACCTCAGCGCTGGCCACGGATATGGTAATTAACGAAATGCTCAGCTACGAGCTCATCAGCAGCTCATCGGCCTCCAGGCGGCCTCCGCGATATGCCAGTCAATGTGTGGAGGAACGTGGCCATTCCTGTGGACGTCGAAGGGCGCTTGAGCCAGTGCACAATGTACGATGCACCCATCGCATTGAATGATTGATAAGGGGTAACCGATTGCGTTTTGTATAACGGCCTTCCGACTTGATCCTTGCTCCTCAGTGAAAGCGTTGCAATCCTTTGCGGCAGTTTTGGAAGAGAATTGCAAAGCAACCTTGAAATAATGCGGATGTAGATAAGCAACGATGCACAGCCCTCTTTTAGCTTACAGTTGCACACACATGAAAAACTCATGGACATAAGCGGAACTGGAGAGATGCGTGGTAATCAAAATAGTCAGAGCAACAGCTTAAGCCACAAAGATGAGAAATTTGTTTGAAAAATGTAGTAAGCTATAAAGTGATAAAGGTAGAAAATTGGCGAGTTGGAAAGCGGCGCAGACCACCTGGGCTTGATTATCATATTGAAACAAAAACATTTATTTTCATTTATTGGCAGTTTTCCCGATTTGTATGTGACGAACAAGATGATTTTTCGCTCACAACGAACGACTGTTACACTGACGTCAACGGCGACCCCAACAGTGATGCCAACACAATAATTACTGTCAAAGTAGCTTTTGAACGCTATCGCGGTAAAATGCCTCTATTTTTTTTGCCCACAGCGTAAAATGACGCTAGCTGTGTATTTGCGTTTTATTTATCGCGGCCTTTGCAGTCGTCTGTTAGGAAGTGTGGGTTCATGTCGAAGCGGGCCATCATGTCTGCATAGACACTGCCTTGTTAGTTCGCCGTCATAAACATTCATACTTACCGATAGAACAAATTCGGCGGATCAGGTGACTTGTGTCAATCGACTTCATGCGAAGCAGTCGGCGAATTGCCAACTGTGAATCTTTTGGTTTTGAGCCAACCGTACGAAGTGCATCGAAGCGGCTTTGTAAATGTAGTAGTTGTGTGCACGTCCTGATTTTACAAGTATTGTCCACTATACTGGCACTTAAAGGGAAGGTAATGGTTTGACGAAACGTGAGCGCTCACGGTAAAGCATGAACGTCTGCATTATCGAAACAAAGGAGATGTCATTATCGTGACATATCCTACATTCAAGCTGTGCTCTGTTCCGGAGTACTACTCCAAGTATTCTTCCGGGGTCAAGCATCACCTGAATGTAGCTTGCTGAATCACAGGGATACAGGTGTGTGTTTACGAGAGACTTAAAAGGGGGAGCCAACACTGTAGCTGCAATCAGCGTTAATCCTACATTACGCCTGCATCATGCATATGTAATATATATTGCTTTGTTACTTAATTAGACAGCCAGCCCTGCAGCTATGGCTGCCGTTGCGTATAATCATATTGAATTTTTATAATACTAGGCAGACAGCCCGGCAGCTACGGTTGCCATTCACACATACCGGCTCCAAAAACTTTTTTCCAAAAGCCTTTTCAATACTTGGCATGGATCTTAGGTAGAATATCTGACTGCCATGCAGAATGTTTCGTTTTGATTCCTCCTCGAATCTTGACTGCTATGCATTGCAGTGATGTGGTCAACGCAGTGGTGCTGGTTTTTGTTACTTGCATTTATATCACCAGTGTTACTTTTCGCCATTCCTAGGCAGATAGAAACTATGATTCACTCGTGGAACATGTACCTGCCCAGCGCTGTCTGATGTATAAGGGTTACTGCCACACGGGTATGGAGGAAAGGATTTGATGTACGTGAAAGAGTTTTCTTATTCATGTAATGTGCAGAAAGTCATATTCGACAAACCCCGTTACTCTCTTACACAGTTTTATTGTGATAGCAATCATATGAACACTCTCGGCTATATGTTGTTGCTGGCGTCGAAGTCAACGTGGGCGTCTGTGTCGCCGTCATTCACTGTATATGTATCCGTATCTCTGTATATGAAAACGACAGAAAAAAATAACCATGAAAAGGACTCCGGCACGCTGAATTGAACCTCCACCCTCGGAATTGTGAGTGCTAGGTGTTAGCCGCAGAGCCACGAAGGAGCACCTTCTTCAACGCTCAAACGGCAAGCTTATTTATCTATGCTTATCACTGGTGATGGGCATCTCGGGGATTCTTTACACGGCATTACACTGAAAAGAAGCACTAGTTCGATGAAAGGAAATTAAAAGCAACGGTTCTGATCAAGTGTAACTCGTGAGCATAGAACACGACACTCTTCTGACTTCACTTGTTAACCAAGTTGTCATATTTTTTCTTTGCCAGTGTACTCCCAACTATACAGCCTGCAAACTTCAAAGTTCAGCAAGTTTCCAGTGCATGCTGATATCTTGCAGGCGCATCGCAAGGCACCATGGCCTCCAATATTGTGAAAGCGCGGCGTGTTTTTCTCTAGCCGTCCAAATCACCATGCTCTCCAGCAAAGCCAACGAGTATCGCCTCGCGGGCCCGGCAACCGCGAGAGAGCGCATTGATTGAGGGTTCTGGAGGCGGCTGATACCATCTCGTACAGCACAGCGTACGAGATTCCAGCGTGCACATGGTTCTTTTTTCCGCCTACGAGCTTGAATCAACGCCAGGATCTTCTCGATGAACTGAAGAAGAGGTTTTTTAGGGGCGAAGCTCCTTATAGAGGCACCCGTTCATCCCGCGTCCCGTCGTAGTATGTAACCAGTCTTACGCTTTGACCTGCAAGGTGGTGCCGGTGGGAAATTTTTGATCTCCAAGGTGGTTCCGGTGAGAGATTTCTTCTGTGCGTTGTTGAAAAATAAAAGATAGTGCTCAATGCACATGTTAATAGCTGCTAAGGGGGAATGAGAGACAGGAGCATTCAGCCTTTAGGTAACGCGCACGCTGCAATCCCCATTAGCAGCTATTGGCATATACATTGAGCACAATCTGACAAGAAAGGGTTGCTACGTTACACTCGCTGGGTGTAACCTTCTTGGTTTTAGAAAGGTTTAGCGAGCGTTGGGTCGCATAGCCATGAATACAGTGAACTAGTATATACCATGAACTCGAGGTGGTTAAAGGTGGGAAGTAAACCCAAAGCGCAGGACGTAAGAAAGTGTGCATGTGCAACCTCCCGTTTAGTCCTTGAAATGTCCGCTGGATGGCGGTGCTTCTATATGGAGAATATATGATGAAAAGATGCGAGATGGTGGTACTTGGAGTGCTGAATAGATGGACGAAGGGACACACAGACAGATGCATGGATGGACGCATGAACGGATGCAGGCGCGGATGCATGGACGAATGCAGGGAAGGACGCATGAACAGACGCACGCACGGACGCGTGAATGGACGCATGGACGGTCACACAGACGTACGCATGGACGGACGGAAGCAAGAACGAATGGATGGACGAATGATTCGCCCCACTCCCCGTCATTCACTATCTGGATATGCTGCCATTTTTTTGCTGTCACTGCATTTATTTCGGTCCAATTTGCAAAAAGTATGGTAACTGCAGCATTTTCCTGATAGGTAATTGTAAGGAGGTATCAATTCATATGTGGCAGTATAACGTTTTTTTTTTTGTTACTGTCAGTTTTGTCTCCGCGCAAAATACTTTAATTTGAGAAATAGTGAGGCATTCTAGAATTCCTCCTTTCCTCTGGAGATTTCTATGGGGCAAAATTGCACTGCTTATCACCGTTGAGCCGTATTGCTCTCCTATCCTGACTCATAATATTAAGGTGGTCAACCGAAGCGCAGTTAAAAAAAAGAGTGAATCGTCACTGCCATGTAATACCGCAGTGTTTCATACCAGGTACTTCGAGCTCTCAACGCGCGTTGTGTACTTGTTGAACAAGCAAAACATTACGATGTTCGTTCTTACATGCTCCAACGTATCTACCGAACACCGTAAAGTTCACAGTGCGAATGGGTGACCATAAGGGACCAAAACGTGCCTGTAACCAGCCCCTGGTCATCGCAAAACTAGTGACGTTCGGTATAGACATAGTCTAGACGCATGGCGACCGCCAGCACCCTCCTCCCTGTATCCCGCTTTTGCGACTCGTTTGGAGGATTCCATTACACGGCGTTTCATTAAAAAGCAGCACTAGTTCGATGAAAGAAAAGAGAAAGCAACACCTTTGATTGAGTGTAGCTAGTGAGCATAGAACAAGACACTCTTCTGATTTCACTTGTTGACCAGGTTATCATATTTTTTGTCTTTGTCAGTGCCCTCCATACTATACAGCCTGCATACCTTCGAAGTACAGCAATTTTCTAGCACATGCCCTTGCAGAGGCATCGCAAGTATAAGTGCTATAATATGGGTGGCGAAAATATACAGAAAAAACGTTCATTTGATAATATATACACCCAGACATTGACTTTGCCTCTCGTACACCTTGGCCCCACATTCTCAAGTGAGTGCGAAGTTCCATAAAAGCACAAAACATTTTTTTTCTCGCCACATGCAAGCTTGGCCGACAGTGCGGCTGCGTTTTCTGATTGTTTAGCGAACTGGAATCGCGGGGGTAAACACAGACACAAGGCAAAGAGGAGGCACACAGCACTCCTGTTTGCTTTGTCTCTGTGTTTACTCCCGTGCTCCCAGTTCGCTGAACAATCATGAATTACCAACAAGCTCACCTTTCCATTCTATTGCAGCCTTTTATACCATAAAAAGCAGCGCCTCGGTGCGGAAAAAAGAGCGAACTACGCCCACCTCCGCAAACGCGCTCTCTCCGTGCAATTGGGATGGCCGGAGAGATACCTGCCTCGCGTCCGCCATCTCGGAGGCGATGGAACAACTATCATGTTTTCAGTAATGCCAGCGAGTTGACACATCGAGCGTGCGTTGTCTAAAGCCCCTAGGGTCGCCTAGGGAGCCTTAATGTGCGCACGCCTCCGTGCTTTAGGGTGGTGATAACCTTGATCATAGTTTCTTACAACTGGCTATAACGGCCGCCATACTTGATGGGCCGCCATGTTGATTCTCAGCGGTCACTCATTTACTATGGAGGCAGCTTGGGTTTTAAGAAGGGGTGTTTATATTGTGAGCGCAGTCACCGACTCTTCTTTACCAACTGGACGTGTCATCATCATTTGTGTGATTTCCTGATGTGTAGGTATCAGCATCAGTGTGTACCAGGTCGAACTCGTCTCAAATAAAGCTCTTACTCTTGAGTGGTGGACGGTGCTTCTCGATCCCCAAGTCCTCTCGCTCGTTACCACTGGAGCTCCGCTCGGGTCGTCGCCTGCTACCACCTGCCATGGCAGTGCAAGCCAATCCTCGTCTATCCAATACCACCAGCCCAGTGCAGCCTTCGCCATCGACCCTGGCCATGCACAGCCACCAGCATGATCTGCCAGTATTCTGTAGTCTCAAAGGGGATGACGTTAAAGAATGGCTACACACCTACGACCTCGTCAGCGAGTTGAACAGGTGGGATACTCTACGCACGTTGCGTACGGTCCCTTTCTACCTAACTGATGTTGCCAAAACCTGGTTTTGGAACCACCTTTGACATTACTTTTATTTGTATAACTTATTCCACGTTGCTGCATTTTACTTGTGCATTTTTATCACATTTCCTGACAGGAAGTCCCCCTTCAGCCAAGTGCTCTGGGACTTCCTTCGGTATGTTCATGTAAGCATGTGTGTTTTGTACGAAAGTAAAAAAATAAACTGAACTGAACTGAACATCTTCCCGTCTGGGACACGTTCTCACGGCAGCTCCGTCAGATTTTCGGTTCCCCCAGTGTCCGCGCTGAAGCAGCAACGAAGAAGCTTGCTGAACGCATTCAGCTGGCGGGTGAATCATACACCTCGTACATTGAGAATGTTCTTGCCTTGTGCAAACGTGTAAATTCAGCTATGCCTCAAAGCGACCGAATACGCCATATTATCAAAGGCATAAATACCGTTGCATTCAACGCCCTTGCGTCGCAAAACCCTACTCCGACTCAAGATGTCATCACCATTTGCCAGAGACTAGAAGAACTTCAATCTCTTCGTCTTTGCATTGATGCCTCGGACATTCGTCGTCCTGTGGCCCTCGACATCCGTGCCCTGGTCCGCGACATCGTTCGTGAGGAGTTCATGGGCGCTGCTCTTCCTGCGCCCCAGTCCACTTTAGCTTCATCTCCAACCAACTTGCGGGACATCAATAGGTAAGAGATTGCATCTGCGTCACATTCACTTTGTTCCGCTGAATCCAGACGTCGTCAGGTACCAACGTACGCAGAAGTCGTGGCGCTCTCAGCACCCACCACTATCCCAGCGGCTACACCAGGTGGCCATGTACCTGTGGCGTCAGTGTCACCAACAATGCGCCCACAGCCGTATTATGCCATGCCGCGTCCTCAACGCCGAGCCTGTTATTATTGCGGCTATAAAGGTCATATATCTCGCTTTTGCCGAAGGCGTCAGCAGGACGAGCAACGTGGCTACGCTCTAGAGGAACGTGGACGCTTCAGTCCACTCACGAACTACCAGGACACGCCTTAACAGTCTTCTTTTCAGCGTTCGCCCTGTCCATCTTACTGTAGTGGTCTTCCTGTGAACTCCCGTGAGTCTCACCGCCGCTCACCATCTCCCGATCGCTGTTCCGTGTCGCCTCTGCGACCCGCATTCAATGTTCTGAATTCCCACTCGGAAAACTCCCCAATGCAGTTTTAGGAGGGGAAACTGCATCCACCGGACAGCCAGCAATTCCTCCAGACAGGCCATCGAACTTGTTAACAGTGTTAGTAGAAGGTATACGCGCCAAAGCTCTAGTGGATGCTGGCGCTGCTATTACCAATATTCGCTTTGACCTTTGCTCCCGTCTCCGCAAAGTAACAACACCTTACTCGGGCCTGTCTCTCCGGGCTGCGACGAACGCCATTTGTTGCCCACTCGCCCAGTGTACAGTTCGTGTTTTCATAGATGGTATTCGTCATCATATTGCTGTTGCAATTCTCCGTGAGTGCACCCAAGAACTCATTTTAGGGTGGGATTTTCTGTCATCTGCACGCGCTTCTATATCTTTTCACCAGCGCCTCATCCACCTTAATCCCACCGACTCTTCTGTATCGGAACCCGAAGAGCGCATTCGTGTCGTCACCACTTCAAATTATGTTCTTTGACCATCCCGAGAAGAAGTAATTAGCGTTGATTGCATCAACATTGTTGATGGCGACGTGCTTCTACTACCTTATGGGCACACGGTACACCGAAGCATTCTGATCATTCCAGGCCTTGTTTGTTTTTCTGAAGGGTCTGCTTTTATTACTGCGTTAAATCAGACCCCCGAACTCTTTCTGTTCCCCTGTGGATCAACAGTCACATGCGCTATTGACCCGCACCTCGTTGAAATTGTTGCCCTTCCAAGTCAAGAAGACCGACCAGAGTCAAGCACGCCACCACTCAACTCTCCCACTCCTCTATCGGTGACGATAAGCCCTGATCTGTCAGCAGCCCAGAGTCGAGAATCGCCGAATTTATTGAACAGACATCGCCGTTTGTTTGACGTTCATTCTGCTGTCCTTGGTATGACAACTTCTGCGACTCACTGAATTCAGACTGGCCGCTCCCGAATCACGGAACAGTACCGGCGCCCATACCGCGTGTCTCTAGCAGAAAGGAAGATAATCGAGGAAAACGTCTCAGACATGCTTCGACGGAATATCATACGTTCTTCCTCGAGTTCATGGTCTTCGCCAGTTGTGTTGGTACAAAAGAAAGATGGAACAGTACATTTTTGTGTTGATTACCGGGCACTGAACAAAATAACGCGCAAAGATGTTTACCCTCTCCCACGAATTGATAACGCACTAGATTCGTTGCATGGCCCATAGTATTTTTCAAGCCTTGACCTGCGATTGGGCTACTGGCAAATACCAGTGTCCAAACCTGACAAAGAGGAGATGGCTTTTACCACCCCGGATGGGCTATATGAATTTCACGTAATGCCTTTCGGACTTTGTAACGCGCCTGCTACCTTGGAACGTATGATCGACAGCGTACTGCGTGGCCTGAAGTGGAAAACCTGCTTATGCTATCTAGACGACATCATAGTGTTTTATTCCACCTTTTCGCAACATCTACAACGTCTCGAAGAAGTCCTAGGTTGCCTTGCAAAAGCTAGTTTACAGCTGAATACACAAAAATGCACCTTCGCAAGCAAAACGATCAAGGTTCTAGGGCACTTAGTCATCAAAGACGGTGTTCTACTGTATCCTGAAAAGCTTGCCGCCGTCCTCAAGTTTTCCCATCCGTTGCTTCAAAAAGACCTGCGCAGTTTTCTTGGCTTGGCATCCTACTTTCGTCGTTTCATACGTAATTTCGCAAGGCTTGCCTCTCCGCTCCATCAACTGCTCGCAAGTAACATGGCATTCGTCTGGGCCGAATACTGTGAAAAGGCTTTCCTGGCTTCGAAGCAAGCCCTGACATCCGACCCGGTACTATGTCACTTCGATCCAGGTGCACCCACAATTCTTCACACTGACGCCAGTGGTCATGGTCTCGGTGCCGTTCTACTGCAGCATCACAACACCGCACGTGCACGTGTCATCGCTTACGCCAGTCGTGCTTTGACTGCTGCCGAGAAAAATTACACGAAAACCGAACAAGAGTGCCTTGCTTATGTATAGGCGGTACAAAAATTTCGTCCATACCTCCACGGCCGCCACTTCACAGTCGTAACCGACGACAACGCATTGTGCTGGCTTTTGTCGCTGAAGAACTAATAGGGTCGTCTTGGCCGCTGGGTGCTTCGTTTACAAGAGCACAACTTTGATGCCGTCTACAGGTCTGGTAAGAAGCACCAAGATGCTGATGCTCTCTCTCGCTGCCCTCTACCCAACTGTAATAGCACACCGTCACCAATTTGCACCACAGCATTACCCATCGCAGGTCTTAGTTGGCTAAGATCCGGCCGCTCTTCCACCCTTGTGTCGCATCAATGCGTTGACCCTTACTGCCGCTCCATAATAGCCCGCTTAAAAGGCACATCCCCGAACGCCTGACTTCGCCGACAACTGAAACAATTCAAGCTTCACGATGGTGCTTTACATCGCTATATTTGCCACGTTGAAGGAAACAAATGGGTCCCCGTTATACCACGTTGTCTACAACGTCAGGTTCTTGAGACATTCCACGATGATCCTGCTGCTGGGCATCTCGGCTATCACAAAACGTACGACAAATACGCAGTCGATCACCTGGCCTGACCTCTCATCCACGATTGCCAAACGTGTTTCTTCGTGTGCCTTATGTCAATGGCGGAAACGACCCACTACTGCTCCTTCTGGCTTTTTCCAACCTCTTCCTTGTCCCGCTTTGCCATTCGAAGTCGTCGGGACAGACTTGTACGGCCCCTTTCCCGTGACTTCCAATGGAAATCGTTAAATTGTAACGGCGGTTGACCACCTCACTCGTTACGCGGAAACCGCCTCACTGCACGCTGGTACAGCCACTGAAGTAGCTGATTTTTTTCTGCGTAAAATATTTTGACGCCATGGAGCTCCACGCGTTCTGCTCAGCGACCGCGGCAAGGTCTTTCTTTCCTCTATTGTTGCTGAGGTTCTACGTGCCACCAAAAGCATCCACAAAACGCACCACCAGCTTGTCTCCATATTTTCTGCTTCATGGCCGCTCTCCAATTGTAACTCTGGACGTCTCCTTCCTTTCGGCTCCTGCTACCTCAGCAGGCCCTTTATCCGCACAATTTTTGTCTCCCCTCGAGCACTGCCGTCATCTGGCCCTAATAAACACCGGCATCTCTAAGGAAGCTCGCAAGTCTCGCTATGACTCAACTCACCATGCTGTCACCTTTTCCCCAGGAGACAAAGTTCTTCTGTAGACTCCCGTGCGTGTGCCCAGCTTTTGTGAAAAATGTCTCAGTCGTTTTATAGGGCCTTATACGGTGATTGAACAAACGTCCCCCGTTAGTTACCGTAGGTCTTTCCATCTCAATGGAGAAATGTGCATTGGTTGCGTTTACTCGCAGAGCCATGACACAATACCCCGTTACCATCAATGGGCAAAATATTCCATACCAGAAGAACCATCGCTTCCTGGGTGTGATTATTGACAGGGACCTTTTGTGGCATGCCCACTGCAATTACCTGAAGAGAAGGCTAACTTCCATCGTCCATATGATGCGGTTCCTCTGCGGAAAATCTTGGGGCACATCGATAAGGTCAATGATGCAGCTATACAGGGCACTATTTCTGGGATTTTTGCGCTACAGCTTGCCGTTACTGGCAAGTACGTGCAAAACGAACATCCGCACCTTTGAAAGTCTGCAAGGACTAGCACTACGCGTGTGCTTAGGATTGCCGAGATGCACCTTAACCTACGGGGCAATTATTATCGCAAGAGAGCATCCAATTCAAACAGACAGCACCACTGACAAGTTGAGAGCCCACATAAGACATCTTTGCCGAGTTCCTGGCCACCATGTCGCAGTGTTGCCACTAAAAAGACCACATGCGATGTTTTCAAAGATTATTTCTGCCCATAGAGAATGCCTTCCTTTCGGCTTCACTCCAGCAACAAGACCAGCGTCACCTCCGTGGTGCCTACAACAACCACAGGTGTGCCTCACAATTCCGGGAATAACGAACAAGAGCCGTCATTCAACAGTGATCCTACGACAGGTGACACTGACGCTACTCAACAAAAAATACGGCCAGAGGACCCACATTTACACTGATGGATCGGTCTCGGCTGACAGCTCCACAGGTGCTGTTGTCATCCTGGCGTACCAGGTCACTATAAAGCCCAAACTGTCGCATAGGACAACATCCACAGTAGCGGAGCTTGCTGCCTTACGTGCTGCTATACTTTATATCGCAGAAGCCCAACCTCAAAAATGGGCTGTGTTCTGCGACTCCAAGGCATCACCTTCAGAGCTTGTAATCAGCTTTACGACAAAGGAAGCATCAACTAGTGACTAAAATAAGAGAAGTGATTCACGAATTGTTATCGAAAGGACATGAAGTGGTGTTCTAGTGGTTACCGGGACATTGCGGTATTGTCGGTAATGACCTTGCTGTTAATGCTGCCTGATCCGCCCACGCAGACACCCAGACAACCCTGATTCCATTGTCGAGAGCCGACGCTGCAAGGGGCCTTCACTCGTTTGCTAACACCATGTCGGAAACTTGGTTGAATGAACCCAGTGTCAGGAACCGCCGCCTACACAAATCGGACCCATCGAGAAAGCTTCAAGTTCTATCGGACCTCTCCCGCCAGGATGCAACTTTACTGTGCCACCTGTGGTTAGGAGTAGCTTTTACAAAGGCGTACTCCTTTCGCATAGGAATGGCGGATAGCTCCCGATGTGAATCGTGTGACACTGACGATACAATAGAACAAACGTTTTTCGAGCGAACGTAACTTGCTACGTGAATCGTTAGAGACACTAGACAGTAGACTTTTCTCCGAAGAGAAGATCCTTGGTTCATGGCTGCACGCGTCGCAGGCCAGCAAAGCGACGCGAGCACTGCTAAGTTTTTTTAAAGACGACCGGACTACGCGACCGCTTATAAGCGTGCAATGGACAAGGTCACATTTACACACACGTTGCCCTTCACTTCTCTCTCTCTTCTCTTTTAATCCCCTCACCACTTCCCCCAGTGCAGGGAAGCAAACCGGACGTGCGTCTGGTTGACCTTTCTGCCATTTATTTATTTATTTTATTTTATTTATTTACATACCCTAACGACCCGGGAGGGCATTACATAGGGGGGTTTAGGAAGATTTTCAACACGTGTAAAATACATTAAATATTCAGAAGCATCATTATATAAAGCTTAAATGGAAAAAAATTGAAAAAAAGAGTACACATCACAGTGGTGATAAGGATAATAAAAACATATATATAAACTCAGCAGAAGAAAAGGTACGTTAACAAAATACAATAGGCTCCAGGTAACAGGTGTAGGCGCAAATAACACACACAAAATATTCAAGTAATTCACATAAACAACACCACCGCATAACTACATCAATCGATTGGAACTTTTAAGAAGACTTTTAACGATTTCAGAAAGGATGATGATTCTGTTAGAGTGGCTACATCAGCTGGCTAGGAATTCCAGTTGGTTATTGACAGGGCTAAGGGCGAGTTTTGGAATGTTTTTGTTCTCGGGAAGATGGGATTAACTTTGTTAGGGTGATCAACGCGGGCTGAAATGTGTGATGGCGGGAGGATATGCTTGCGCGCAAAATGGGAGTTGCTGTGGATGAGCGAGTGAAAATTAGATAGCCTTGCAAGTTTACGGCGCGTGGCAAGGGAGGGCAGATTAAGCGATTTCAGTATCAAACTTATGCTTTCATACGGTGAGTATGACGACGTTATGAAGCGCGCAGCTTTGTTTTGAACTGATTCAACCAAGTAAGTTAAATTTTCAGTGTGGGGGTGCCATATTATTGAAGCATACTCCAGCGATGGTCTTATCAGGGAAACGTATGCATGCAGTCTGGTTTCTTTGTTGGCAAGGTATAATCATCTTTTGAGGATGCCAAGTTTTTTGGAGGCGGAAATGTTGTAGGCCCGTCTGCTCAGATTTGGGCGCACGTTAAAGAACCCCAGGTGGTCGAAATTTCCGGAGCCCTCCACTACGGCGTCTCTCATAATCATATGGTGGTTTTGGGACGTTAAACCCAACAAATCAAATCAAATCAAGTCAATCAAGGATGCCAAGTTTTTTATTGCTTTAGTGGTGATATGTTCAATGTGAGTGGTCAAGTTTAGATTGGCTGTGAAAAATACCCCAAGATATTTAAAGGATTGTACTGAATCAATTCGAATGTCATTTATGGTGTATGACTTATGCAAAGGGATTAGAGCAGAACTAAATTCCAAGTGCTTAGTTTTCCTTATATTAATTTCCATCTGCCACGTGTCGCACCACTCGGCCAGCTTATTGAGGTCAGATTGTAAAATGGTATTACCGGTAGGGCAAGTTATTTCTTTGTAAATAACGCAGTCGTCTGCAAATAACCGAATTCGCGAACTTATGTTACATGCTATGTCATTATTGTAAATTAAGAACAAAATAGGACCAAGAACCGAGCCTTGAGAAACACCGGATAAAACGCTAGTAGGGTTCGAGATGTAGCTATTTAGCTTTACAGATTGGGAGCAGTTAGTAAGAAATTTCAGTATCCATTGTGTTGTATTGTTTTCAAGATTCAGATTGCGAATTTTTAGTTCTAAACGTTTGTAGGGGACCCTATCAAATACCTTTGAGAAATCAATAAATATGACATCGACATGACGGGAAGAGTTAAGCGTACAATGAAGGTCAGTGATTAATTCGAAAAGTTGCGATTGACATGAAAAATTTTGACGAAAACCGTGTTGGTTGTTAAGGAGCAAGTAATTTAAATTAAGATAAGCCATTATATTTGTGAATAGGATATGTTCGAGAAGTTTGCAACATATCGACGTCAAAGAAATTGGTCTGTAGTTATTGGGCTGACTATTATCACCAGATTTGAATATTGGGATTATGTAAGCAGATTTCCAGTCCTCTGGTAAGCAACCGGTATCTAAAGATTGTTGAAAAATTAACGTGAGCAATGAGAAGTGGCTGGTTAGTTTCAAAAGCTTAGCGCCAATATCATCAGGGCCGGGGCTGGTTTTAAGAGCTAAACGATCTATTGCGAAAGCTACACCGTGTGCAGTAATTGTGATGGGAGAAAATTGATTAGAGATTGTTAGCTGTGGCAAATTTAGGTTGTTACCGAGCGGTCTCTTGATTGTGTGAATTTCAGAAAAAAAAGGTTAAGTTTTTGAGCACAGCCTGCTAAGCTCAGGGTGTTGCCATCCTCTCCACAGAGTGCTGGCACCGACTCTCTTTTCTTGGCATTTACAGTGCTCCAGAACTTCTTAGAGTCAGATTTGAACATGTTTGGTAGCGTGTCATTGTAGTACTTATTTTTCGCTTCAGAAGTGGCGGTTACTGTTTGTATGGAAACGTTTTTATATTTCTGCCAGTCCTCCGACGCGTTCGTTCTCGACGCTTTAGTGTACGCTCTCTTTTTTCTATTAAGCCATCATTTATTGTCACGGGTGAACCATGGATCATCCGCTCTTTCAGTTATTGTAATCACCGGCACACAAAGACGTTCTCTTTCTTTTAATTTGTCACGAAATAAGCACCAGTTTTGTTCAGAAGACTGATTGGGAAAGTTAAATACAAATTTACCCGAAAAAGATTCTAGCAATCTGTTAAGCTTATCAGTGTCTGCACGTGCGTAATTAAGTATATTTTTTCGGACGTTTGTTTTCTTGGCATGCGGAAGAGGCAGAGAGCAGTGAACTGTCCTATGATCACTTATTTCTTCTAAGATCTCAACTTTAGTGCTGTCAGGATGATTGGTTATTATAAGGTCTAAAATATTGCTTTCACGTGTTGGTTTCTGCACAATTTGTTGTAGATTGTGATAATGGAGAAGGCGCAGAAAGGCGCCATGAACAGAAGGCGCTGTTCATGGCGATTAGGATGAGCAGGGACAGATAAAGTGGCCCAGTTGATTGAAGGATAGTAAAAGTCACCACCAAGTATGAGAAAACAATTAGGAAACTTGAGGAGAACAAAATCAATGGCTTCCTGAAGAAGCTCAACAAAATCTTGCCGGCAATCAGGGGGTCGGTAACAGGCACCAATTATGCAATGAATGTGATCGAAATATGATGAAACCCAAACAATTTCAAGGAGGGAATCTGAGGGAAGAAGCGATGGCTGATAGATTTCTTTTATGGCAATAATAACGCCACCACCTCGACAACCCATTCTATCTTTACGAAACAAAACAAACGATGATGGAAACGAAAGTTCGCTGTTTGTTACGTTCTCGGTCAACCATGATTCCGTACCTACGACTATATCAGCTGAGCACGTGTACACGAGGTGTTTATTGCATCAAGCTTTTTATAAACGCTACGAAAATTAAATAAAAGTAGCGAGACCGATTTTGACAAGTTTGGCGTGTGGTGACGTGTTTTACAGGGTCATTCAGGAGGGCTTTGTTTATTTGATGACACCATGACAACGCAAGTATTTACCGAATCGTAACAGAATGTAGAACCATGCATCTGAAGCTTGTTGAAACGCACCGTATATTTTTCATCGCCTTTACGTTGAGCCTTAGCGTAGTCGCGTAACTTCTTTCTAGCAAGTTGGACTGTTGGCGAGAAATCTTCCTCAAGCCAGACTTCGGGCTTTTGTAGGTCTTTCAACTTTGGGGCGCGAGACAGAGCTTCTAATTTTGACTATGATAGGGCGGTTAAAGTCGGGTCGGGGTTTTCCTAATCCATGAGCACGTTCGATGTCACCAGCCTCAATTTTCAGATGTGTTGAAAAGAATTTTAGACTATTCTTTCAGACTCTGCATACCCTTCGTGCTCTTCTTCTGGAAGGCCTTTGATTATAAGATTATTTCGCCTCATTCGATTGTTCATATCGTCCACAACGTCAGCAGGACCTTCGTCTGTCTTGCAAACATTTTCTTTTACTTCCTGAACAGTGTCGATGACAGTTTCAACGTTTCCCGTCAGGTCTGATACTTTGTGAACGGTGTTTTCTAGGCTTGAAAGGCGGCACTCAATGCTTGTGATCTGCTGTTTGATTTCTGTTAAGCTGGACGTGGTTTCATCATGACACTTTTTTATCAAGCTGAGAAAATTCTCGATTTTAGGACCGGGATTTGCCTCCACGTCGCCAGCACAAAGCAGTAGCAATGCGAGACACATTGACAGCAAGAAAGTCGAGGGCCTAGGGCTGAGTACACGGATAAGACCTGATCTGGCAGAGAAACGGCTGCCGAAGAAACATTTAGGCGTTCGGCAAGCAAAGAACAAACCAATGCGAGCACGATAACTACACACATCAATACCAAAGTTCAAAAAGAGGGATCTGCAGGCCACATAAAATTCAGTAGCAGCTATAACAATAAAAATTCATACCTAAAACGGTAGAAAGCAGTGGTTAGACAGATACCACTTGTGGCCGCAAATCCCGGTGGTTCGTCGCTTCACTTCGGTTTTATAGGTCTGAAGGCGCTGTCATCGCTTACATCACGTGGTTGGTCAGCGTCACGGAGATGGCACGGTCACGATTGCTTCGGTCTTCTATCTTCGATAAGCAGCCAGGCGGCAGTCAGCACGAGGCGAACTTTGCAACGCTAAAACGGTAGAAAGCAGTGGTTAGACAGATGCCACTTGTGGCCGCAAATTTTATTTCTTCTCTTCCTCCTCCTCCTTCTCCTCACCACTTAACACTCCCTCCGACCACCGTTGCCATGGGACAGAAATTGTGCACTTTTCTCGGCTGAAACTGTATACCCGACGCACTTCCTAATATTGTCTCTCGCGCCAGGAGGCTGCTTCCAGCGTGACGGGGAATGAGTGTGAGCGCATTTACCGACTCTTCTTTATCAATTGGACGTGTGATCATTTGTAACTTTCCTAATCTATAGATATCATCATCAGTGCGTGACAGCTCGAGCCCGTCTCGTATAAAAGCTCTTCCTCATAATATATATATATATATATATATATATATATATATATATATATATATAGAAAGTTCTGGAAGCTAAAGGGCTGTTTTCTGAAGTTGGTCGATATTTTGTAGACAAGAAAAAAAGCGTTCGTGACTGCAGTTTGTATAAAATACCGGTAAAACAGTTCGTTTCTCTCACCTGGTAGACCCACCACATTGGCAGGGTGAGGATATTTAGGTAGCCTATATTTGCCAGGTAGCTCGTGATTTTCTGGGTAAACTGCATAACTCTGATAGCCAGTTTCTCGTACCCTAATTATTACTTTGATCCGTAATATAATTTTATGCAGCAAGTTTAGTTCTTGTGAACAAATCTGTACAATGGACTTCTTAAAAACCTTCGAAGCTGTAAACATTGCCAGAAAATAGTAGGGCACTCAATCATATTCCACTAAGCCTCCCCCTGCCCCCAAAAGTCTGTATATTAGGCTAGAAGAAAAGCAAAGGGGAGCAACAATGGAGAAACCGAAGTTTTCTTGGTCATGGCTAATTGCGCACAACATCCAAACAGCATCTGGCCTCCACTTCTTCACACCGCCCTGCCTCCTTCGCTGAAAGCTTGTGTCCTCGCCGTAGGCCTACAATAAAGCAATGAGACGAAAAGTCATACTTGGCGCCGACAACAAATATGGAGTGCATACACAACTTTTTTACAAGCACTAAATAGAAACTCAGTTTCAATATCAAATCATCTTTGTGGCTGGTTATGAAAAAAAGCGACAAAAACAACGACGCAGCACCAATTTTCTATAGGACATATTTGAGTTATGGGCCAACAACCGAGTTACTTAGTGCACACATACTGCACCTGTTCTGACCGACAGACAGACAGAAGGACGGACGGACAAAGTGAACTCCTTTTCGTCATTGTTGAGCGAGTTTTGGCGCGGTTCCACGTGTTAGTGAAGGGAAAAACGAATACCCCATGGCAAGTTGCACAAAATTTAGTTGTGTTGCAAAAGTCCAAGGCTAAAAGAGTCTACAGGGAACGCGCTCATCAGCTCCTCTGTCCACCTCTCCAATTGCCTTTTCTCAAAATCCGAGTCGAAAGTGCAGAAACGCGAACATGTGCCAGCAAAGAAAGGCACGAACGCGAGCGTCTGTTGGTGGTTTACGGGCCTGGCATTTCCCGCGACGAATGTGGTGATGGCTTCGGAAACTTAATAAACGCAGATAGTTTACGCACGCTGTACCACACGTTCAATTTGTCATATCATTCGATTGGTGAACTGCGCTTCGACTACGAGGATAAATGAGCATACTCATGTTAATAAGCTTTCGCTCGCATGACCCGGCGTAGCCGAACGAAGCCTGATCTATTTTTTGACTATGCAAGTTGTCATGCTTACATTACTCAAACTGCTATTCGTCACAAGAATAAGTCAACACTTTTATGAAATATGTGGCGGTATACTCAATACACTCGCAATACAACGGGCACTCACCTGACAAACGTGGGAAGAAGTAGCCGGCTTCAAGCAATAGGCACCCGGATAGCGGTTTACGATACCTGATGGTAGCACCAGAACACACAGCCTAGCAGGTAGGCGCAGAAAAACCGAGTCTTCCAATGCGTAGCCTAGCGAGTAGACACAGCAAAACTGAACTTGCCCGTGCATATCATTTTCTTTTTTAGTTGTGAGCAAGGGGGTCATGGCTGGTTATGAAGCACCCAGGAAGCGTTCTTTGCAAACGCGCCAAGAAGGGCACTGACACTTCAGTGTGTCACTGTGTTCAGCGAGCGTTCCGGTTTCTTAGTATCCCTTGCGGTCGGTACCAACAATGCTGAGGTGGCCCAAAGAGCCTCGTCGCGCTCTCTGGTCCACTTCTGTAATGCAGCGTTTCTGACGCCTGTTTAGAAGCGGAACAGTCTCCAGATGATTTTGCATTGCAGCACGCAGCACCTTAGAATTTACACTACAAAGCTTTTGTAGGTGCGCTCAGCGCGAGGATGATTACGTTGAGTCAAACGCAGCTCATACCGCAGCTTGCACACCGGCACCAACATGCAGCTGGTGCAGTGTGGTGAAACAGGAACGCCTGGTCGCTAGAAGCAACATGGCGCTTGTTGCCATGGAAACCGGGACTGGCAACAATGTGTTTTAGCAAGCGGTGGCAGGTGTTGGGTCAAAGGCTCACTCCACCCTACAACACGGAGGCGCGCGCACATGTCTCCCTAGCGTCGCCAGATCATCACGACGCGGCGGCGCTCTCTCTCATGTCCCACGCTCCGTTCGCCCCACGGAGAGGGAACGCTCTCGCGTGCGCTCGCTTATCTCTCAGTGGGGACGTTCGTGAACCATGGGCTTTCACCGGAACAATTATGTTGTAGTTACCATGCGCACAAAGGTCACTGCACTTGTTGCAGAGTTTCCGTTCGCGACAAGAGCGCGCTTTTCAAGCACAGTGAAGTAACAACTGAGACGGCCATGTGCGTTCATTTGTACCCGTGAGTACGCTTAGTGCGTGATTTGTGTGTGAGAAACATGGGGCACGTTTGCACGTTTTGATCTGCTAGCCATACTTCGCGTGACCTTCTAATTTGTTACTATCGCGTTCATTGCTTCGCTTTTTCGGCAAAGCTTTGTCTTTTTGGTCTATACGAAGTTAAGGAGGTGACCACGAGAACACCAAGACGTAAGCGTATAGATAGATAAATAGATAGATAGATAGATAGATAGATAGATAGATAGATAGATAGATAGATAGAAACGACTACTGCGGCTTTAGTTCACTAAGACATCCAGCACTGTTAAACTGTTTGTTGTATACATGATAACTGTAATTACCGTAACTCCTACTTCTAATTAGCGTAACTCCTACTTCTGAAACAAACGCGTATCTTAAGCTACTAAAAGGGTAATTCTATTATGATCAGAGCTATGTCTTGCAGCGTAAGCGTGTTGTTTGCATGTTGTTTACTTACTTCTCGTAGTTTCAACCCCGCTACAAATAGCTTATAAGACAAAGAATATCAAGAAAGCATAAGAAACACAGATGTAGAAAAGAAAAGAACGGGTAAAATGATGGACAGAGAAAAATATAGAGAGAAACAGAGACCAAATGAAGATGCAGACAGAACGATAAACATAGAGATTCTCACAAAAATACCTAAAGGGATATATGGCGCCACAGTCTATGCCAATTTTTGTTAAAGGCCTCGTTGAAGCGCTGGGAATCACGTTCTATCTGTCTGCGAGGGCTGTGTTGGCTGGTGTTGAGCGAGGCTTCGGCTTAAAAGCGGATACGACTGCGTCAGTAAGGCTTGTCTAAAACAAACCTTTATAAGTGGAGCCCATTCACGCCTATTATATTTTAAAATAGAAGTCCACTCATCTTCGCGCCACAACCAAACGGTGAAAGAAAAAACCAGACGACATAGGGTGGTAGCGAGAACTCTCACTTTGTTGTCAGCCTGAGGAGTTTAATAGCTCTTGATTGCTTCTTACGCACCGTAAAATTATAAATCGGCGCAGAAGGTTCTAGTGGTAAATACAACGCGTTTCTGTGCTATATCAAAACATAAATAGCTTATTAGGTGCTTTTTAGGAAGAAATCAACCATCTGAACTCGAAGCCAGACGCGTCTTTGAGGTATACAAATTCAAGACATGTTTTAAGCTTCATATTCCAGCATTGCCTTGAATCCAGCAGCTCAGTAGCTCACCTAGCGGCTGCAAAGCAACTGATCATGGCAGCGGTCAGATCTGCAACGCAGCAGAAGGTGCTAAGAATCACTGGATTCAGACAGGCCACCATTAGAAGCTAAACTTTGCAGCGTTTAACGCCAGAAAATTATCTAGTGAAGCACGTCTAGCTGTACTATTCGATGAGCTAGAGGGCAATAAATGAGATGTAATAGGGCTTAGTGACGTTTAGAAAATAGATCAGGCCTATACAGTGCTACAGAACGGGCACGTCGTTTGCTATCAGGGCCACAGAAACATAGCATAACTTATCCACAGAAACATAGCTGGCAGCATAGAGGAATACTGCAGCTTTAATGAAAGGGTGGTAGGTATTGTATTTAAACTCAATAGGAGATACAAGATGAACGTAGTACAGGCTTATGCTCCTACGTCCAGTCATGATGACGCGTCAATTGAAAGCTTTTACGAAGCTTAGAAGTGTAGCAGCTTGGGCTAGTTGGTATGACAAGACGACAGTTATAGCGCCAGAGCAGAACGACAACGCAGAGACAAGAAGGACACGAGACGTGGAAATATGCAATGAGTAAGGTAAAAACACAGTATGCTACACTGATGGGAGACTAATGCAAAAGTAGGGAAGAAACAGTTGGAGATGATGGCATCGGTACTAGAAACGCCAGAGAGAATCTGCTAGTGGCATTCGTAGAACGCAATAATTTACGGATTTTGAATACCTTCTACCGAAAGCAAGGGAATCGTAAGTGGACATTTAGGAGCCCTAATGGCGAAAGTATGGACGAAATAGACTTTATACTGAGTTCACACCCAGGCATCGTGTAGGATGCGGAAGTGCTTGGCAAGGTACGATGCAGTGACCATAGAATAATACGGTCCCGTGTCCGCGTAGACTTGGAGAAGGAACGACAAAAGCTGATACGCGAGAAGCCAATCTATGAGCTAGCACTGAAAGGGAATGTACAGGACTTCAGTCTCGCTTCAGAGCAGGTACTCGGCTCTTATCGAAAAAAAAACAGCTTTAGCGTTGACGCAATGAATGCTAATCTGACGAGTATCAATACGGAGTGTGCAGTGGAAGTTCGAGGTACTGTAGTTAGACAGGACACTGGCGAACTGTCTTAGAAAACAAAGAATCTCATTAAGAAGCGTCAAAGCATGAAAGCCTCAAGTACAACAGACAAAATGAAGTTGATGAGCTTTCGAAAGTTGATTATTAAGCGTAAGGTATTCAACGTAAGAATGTATAACATGAAGAGAATTGAACACGCTCTGTAGAATGGAGGAAGCAACAAAGCGGTGAAGAGAAAACTTAGGATAGGCAAAGTTCAGATGTATGCAGCAAGAGTTAAGGAAGGCAAAGTAACTACCAATATGGATGGGATAGTAAAATTAGCAGATAAGTTTTGCAGAGATATGCACAATGGCCATCACAACCAGGACCTTAATATAAGAGCTAGCAGTAACCCAGATGACGCACCACCGTTAATGATAGTAGAAGTCAGAAAAGCCTTTGAGAGCATGCAAAGAGGCAAATCTGCTGGTGAGGATCAGGTAACATCAGGTCTGCTGAAAGATGAAAAACAGATTGTGTTAGAAAAACTAGCGGCCCTGTTTACGAGGAGTCTCCTGACAAGAAGAGTACCAGACTCTTGGAAGAATGCCAACATCATCCTAATACATAAGAAAGGAGATGACAAGGACTTGAAGAATTACAGGCCGATCAGCTTGCTCTGCGTAGTATACAAGCCATTTACAAAGGTAATTGCTAAATCAATTAACACAACATTAGAATTCAACCAACCAAAAGAACAAGCAGGATTTCAAAAAGGCTACTCTGCAATCGACCACATTATTGCTATCAATCAGGCAATAGAGAAATGCTCAGAATATAACAAAACACTATACAAAGCCTTCATAGATTACGAGAAAGCCTTTGACTCAGTAGATATATCAGCAGTCATGCCGACACTGCGCAATCAGGGCGTCAACAAAGTATATATGAAAATCCATGAAGAAGTCTACAGGGGATCAACTGCGACCATAGTGCTTCGTAAAGAAAGCAACAGAATACCAATCAAGAAGAGTGTAATGCAGGGGAAAAATATCTCCCAAATGCTATTTGCCGCGTGCTTACAAGAAGTTTTCAGAGGCCTAGAATAGGAACAGTTAGTCATAAGAGTTAATGGAGAGTACCTTAGTAACCTGCACTTCGCCGATGACATTGCATTGCTGAGTAAGTCAGGGGACGGATTGCAACTCATGATTACGGAGTTTGGCAAGGAGAGCAGAAAGGAAGGTCTTAAAATTGATCTGCATAAAATGAAAGTAATCTACAACAACCTCGGAAAAGAGCTGCGCTTCTAGACAGGTAATCGTGCACTTAAAGTTGTATAAGACTATGTATACTTAAGACAGGCAATACCCGTGGAGCCGATCCACGAGAGTGAAGTAACTAGAAGAATAAGAATGGGGTGGAGCACATTTGGCAAGCACTCTCAAATCATGACAGGTAGATTGTCACTATCCCTCCGTAGAAAGGTACATAACAGCTGCATCTTGCCGGTACATAGCTACTGAGCAGCCTAAATTGAGGGTGACGCAGCGAGCAATGGAAAGGAAAAGGGTAGGTGTAACTTTAAGAGGCAAGAAGAGAGCATAGTGGATTAGGGAACAAACTGGGGTTAAGGTTATCATAGTTGAAATCAATAAGAAGAAATGGACTGGGCCGGGCATATAGCACGCAGGCAGGATAAACGCTGGTCATTAAGGGTAACTAATTGGATTCCTAAAGAAGGCAAGCGGTTTAGGGGGAGACAGAAAGCTAGGTGGGCAGAAGAGATTAAGAAGTTTGCGGTTAAAGATTTGAAGAAGCAAGCACAGGACCGAGTTGACTGGCGGAACATGGGAAAGGTATTTGTCCTGCAGTGGATGTAGTCAAGCTGAGGATGATGATATTATGATTATGATTATGATTACGGCATTCCTTTGCATTCAGCAGCTCACTAGCACCAGATATTTTTCTAGGTAAATGTTTGAGAAAATTCATGAAGGGAAAGGAGAAATACAGATAAAATGGAGTAAAAATATTGTAAGCACAATATTCACAACTTTTTACCTTCATCTTCTTCATCTGTATATAATCATCATCACGAAAAAAGTCGTCTTCGTTCGAAGGGTTGATCAGGCAATTCGGCCTAATGAACGCCGTCGAGACCCCAACGCTGCTACTGTCTTACAGAGTGGTAAAGGCTGCTTCGATCCCCAAGTTCTCTCTGACATCACGTCTCCTGGAGCTTCGTTTGCGTCGCCGCTCGCTTCCCCCTTCCGCTGTCATGGCTCAAGAACCACTGCCCGGAACATCCAGCATCCCTGTACAACAAACCATTCCTCCGTAGATCGTCAACGCCCGGCAGCGCGACCCACCCATCTTCACTGGTCTTCCACGCGACGACGTCGAGGTATTGCTAAAGAATACGACATGACCGGTGTTTATAACCAATGAGATGAGCCTTAAAAACTTCGTCACGTCACCTTCTATCTGTCCGATGTCGCAAAAACGTGGTTTTTTAACCGCGAGAGCAGCCTCCCGGATTGGCTTACTTTTGCTAAACAAGTCCGTAGGATCTTTGGGAAATCGAACATACAATCCGAAGTGTCGAAACGAAAGCTCGATGGGCGTGCCCAACTTCCCGGGGAGACGTACACTCCGTACATTGAAGACGTCCTTGCCCTTTGCCACCGAGTGAACTCGGCGATGACAGAAGCTGATCGTGTTCACCACATCGTCAAAGGGATACATCATGTCGCGTTTAACGCTCTGGCTGTTAAAAACCCCACCACCGTTGAGGACGTCATCACGACATGTCAGCATCTTGATGAACTCCAAGCCATTCGATTGCACCCAGACTACCCAGACGCCAGTGACAGCCGGCCTTCCTCGGATGCAAATTTGCGCGCACTCATTCGCACTCTGATTCGCGAGGAACTTCAAGCGCAGGGGTTGTCATGTGCACCCACCCCTCGACCTCACTCTCAATATGCTGGTCTGCGCGACATCATCAAAAAGGTGCTCTCATCCACGGCTGGCGCTTTCCCATCGAACACTACGGCGCCACCAACACCACCCATGACGTATACACAAGTCGTGGCCATGCCACCTGCCTTGGTTCAGCACACGCATCCTGTTCTTGCGCAGTACAACGTAGCAGCATTTGCACCATACTCGCCTGTTCCAGCGCCAGTACCAGCGCCTTTGACAGCTCCAGCACCCTACGCCCCCTGGCGCTCGCCTCGCCCAATATGCTACTAATGTGGCATTCGGGGCCATTATTCCAGATTTTGCCGCAAGCGCCAACAGGACGAACGCCGTGGCTGCGATGTTTACGAAAGGAATTTGGAGCCATCCCCGAACCAGTACCAGCGACGCCCTACGACACGTTCCTTCTCTCCGACTTCTCCACTCGCCGCACCTCGCACCTGCTATCCCGCACGCCGCCGGTCCTCTTCACCTCTGCGACGCTCAACATCTCCTCTGAGACCGGCTGTACTTACTTCTGACTACCACTCGGAAAACTAGCTGGTGCAGTTTTCGGAGGGAAAGCTGCATCACTCGAACAAACACCAAGAACTCCAGAGGGCCCAGCCAACTTGTTATTAGTGTATGCGGAAGAGGTACCAGTTCAGGCATCGGTGGACACGGGGGCTGTGATATATCTGGGCTGCTATATCTGTGATTCATGCGGATTTGTGTACACGTCTACGTAAGGTGACGACACCTTATACCGGCACTTTCTTACGTAGCGCAAACGACTCGCAGATACGGCCATCAGCACAGTGCACCGTTAGAGGTTTCATTGATGGGATCCGGCATCATATTCAGTTTACCGTGCTGGCTTCTTGTGCATTTATGCTTATTTGAGGATGGGACTTCCTTTCTGAAGCTGCTGCTTCATCTCTTGTCAACAACGACTCATACATATGCGAGAGACGGATGATATTTCCCCGAATTATCACGTGGCTGGCTACGAACAGCCAATGACTTCCTTGTGCCATCTAACCACGAGCACGTTATCATGGTTATGTCTGACTTCATTGACCACCGTGACGTTCTAGTCAGTCTATCAGCCCGTTGTTTATCCAGAGGGATTGCGCTTTCATCGAGTCTTGTGCGCTTCTCCAACGGCAACGCATTTCTCACAGTACTGAATATCACCAATGAGCCGATTCTGCTGACCAAGGGCACTGTTGTAGTTTCCAGCGTGGACACGCATTCTATCTCTGTAGTGGCTTCGGATACCAGTCTGGTGGAATCACGTTCAATACCAACAGATGCTCCACCTACTACGGCTCTCATGAAAGCCATCAGCACGGATCTAGCTCCCCCGCAAGCAGACGAACTACTGGCGTTGTTGTCTAAGCATAAATTTCCTTTCGACGTACATTCCACTGCTCTAAGCCAGACTTCTGCGGTGGCTCATTGCGTACACACTGACGGAACTTGTACTGTCCGTCGTCGACCATACCGTGTTTTATCCAGCGAACGCAAGATCATCGACAAGCACGTTGCTGATATGCACAAGCAAAACATCATCCGCCCCTCCTCAAGCCCTTGATCGTCACCTGTCGTTCTCGTACAAAAAAAGACGGTTTGGTGTGATTCTGCGTTGACTACCGCACATTAAACAAAGTAACCAGAAAAGACGTATATCCCTTGCCTCGCATTGATGGTGCCTTAGATTCCTTACAAGGAGCGGAATATTTTTCGAGCCTAAACCTGCACTCCGGTTATTGGCAAATTCTAATGCACGAGGATGACAAGGAAAAAACTGCCTTTGCCACACCCGATGGACTTTACGAATTTAACTCATGCCTTTCGGCCTCTGCAAGGCGCCAGCAACGTTTGAACGACTGATAGACACCGTATTGCGGGCCCTTAAGTGGAAAACATGGTTATGTTACCTTGACGACATCGTCATATTTTCTTCAATATTCGAACAGCACTTGCAGCGCCTAGATGAAGTTTTGACGTGTCTTGCAGCTGCTGGCCTTCAGCTCGACACCAAAAAGTGCCACTTTGCTAGCAAAAGTATTAAACTACTCGGACAACTCGTCAGCAAAAATAGAATCCGGCCTGATCCCGACAAGATTACCGCCGTTCTTCACTTCCCGGTGCCTGAACGCGTCAAAGAGCTCCGAAACTTTGTTAGCCTTGCGTCGTACTTCCGGCGCTTTATACGAGACTTCGCCACCAATGTTGCGCCACTTCACCAACTTCTTTCTTCGGGAGCGCCATACGTATGGTCGGACGAATGCCAATTGGCTTTTGATACCTTGAAACGTGCATTCCCGTCTGAGACAGTGCTTTGTCATTCTGATAACGCCGCACCCACTCTCCTATATACTGATGCCAACGGACACGAACTCGGCGCTGTACTTTTGCAACGACAAGAGTGTTATCACGAACATGCGATCGCATACGCTAGTCGCGCCGTCACAGCAGCAGAGGAAAACTACACTATCACCGAGCAGGAGTTTCTCGCCGTTGTCTGGGCTATCCAGAAGTTTCGACCATATCTTCACAGCCACCGCTTTACCGTCGTCACTGACCACCACGCTTTGTGCTGGTTGTCGACGTTGAAGAATTTGTCTGGACACCTCGGTCGCTGGATACTTGGCCTCCAAGAATACGAGATTGACGTTATCTACAAGTCCGGCAAGAAACACAACGATGGCGATGCCCTTAGCCGCTGACCTTTACAATCTTCATCAGGCACTCCTGGCCTGTCGCCAACTCTGAGTGAACCCATCAAAGTGTCTCCGTCAGTTCCTTCCCTCGCCGCTGTAGATTTTCTTTCTACCTTCGGCTACGAGACGTTTGCTATCCCACCAACACTGCAACACTTACTGTCGCTCTATAATGCAGCGCCTTCAAGGCTCCTCTCGTCCTCCCAGCGCACGTGCCCATCGACAGCTGTGGAAATTCAAGACTGAAAACTCAATCCTTTACGGCTTTGTCTTCCACCCCGGAGGACAGCCCTGGGTTCCTGTTGCTCCTCGTTCCCTAAGCACGCTGATTTTGGAGGCGTTTTACGATAACCCCAAAGCTGGTCATGTCAGTTTTCAAAAAAACCTATGAACGCATCCAGAGTCGTTTCGCCTGGCCTGGGCTTTCCAACTTCGTAGCGCGATATGTTGCGTCATGCTCGCTATGCCAACGCCGCAAGCAACCCACTTCCTCCCCGGCCGGTCTTCTACAACCCCTTCCGTGTCCTGACGCTCCCTTCGATGTCATTGGCATTGACCTCTACGGACCGCTATCAGCTATCGGCAAGCGCTAGATTGTCACAACAGTTGACCACTTAACAAGGTACGCCGAAACAGCTGCACTTCCTTCAGGATCAGCAGAGGACATTGCCACATTTTTTCTGGAGGCAAATCTTTCGAAGACATTGTGCATCACGCATCTTATTGAGCGATCGCGGCAAGGCGTTTCTCCCGAAACTACTCGTACAAGTCCTCCACGCATGTAATACGAGTCATAAGACGACATCCAGCTACCATCCCCAGACTAACGGCCTCACACAGTGCTTCCATCGAACTTTGACCGACATGATATCTATGTATATCAACGCCGACCACACCAACTGGAATACTATCCTCCCATTCGTGACTTTTGCGTACAATACCGCTACGCAGCGCACGACAGGCTACTCCCCATTCTGTCTCGTCTATGGCCGTCAACCAACATCTCCGCTCGACATCTCCTTTTCTGACGTCCCTGTGAACTCGTCATCGTCATCGAGGGAGCAGTTAATCTCTCACCTGGCCGATTGTCGCTGACGCGCACACCTCAATACAGAGGCAAGCCAACAAGAGCGGAAGACTCGCAATGATGGCGTCCACCGCGTAGTTCACTTCAATACTGGAGACGAAGTACTGTTGTGGACCCCAACACGGGTTCCCGGCCTGTGTGATAAGTTTCACTCACGTTTCATCGGCCCCTACGCTATAGCCGAGCAGACGTCTCCTGTTAACTATTGAGTAACCCTTGTTGTCATGCCTTCCGACGGCTGTTTTCATGGTACAGAGGTGGTTCACGAGTCGCGCTTAAAACCATTTGTGCGCAGTACACAACCGTCATAAACAGCGGCCTAATTGGCCGCTTCCGCGCGAGGGGGAAATTAGTGTAAGTACAATATTCACAACGTTTGACCATCTTCTTCTTCATCTGTATATAATCATCATCACGAAAACGTCATCTTCGTTTAAAGGGCGATTCGGCCTAATAAACGTCGTCGAGACTCCAACGCTGCTATTGTCTTACAATATAAATATAGCAAGAAAAAAGCGCAAATTAGAGAGAAAAGAAATGAAAGAAGGAAAATGAAGATTGATAGAAAGAGAGAAAGAAATAGAAAGATGCCAAATGAGAGATATATACAAAAAGAGACAAAGAAACAGAGTAAAATAACAAGAATCAAGGAAGGCCGCCCAGCTTTCGTTCCAGCCATGCGCAAGAAGTGCAAGCTGTGCCTAACGTTTTTTGTTCGTCTTGAGCGGTGCACACTTGCTCAATGAGAACTGAAGCATGGGAATGCGTTTTGCTGTTGATAAAAAACAATTTTGAAGCATTGAACTTGCAATGGGTGCTTTATTGAAATACTTCGTTTGTCGGACAACGAGCTCCTTGACAACGCGTGGAGGACGACGCAGCGAGCAATGGAATGAGCAAATTGAGGACGACGCAGCGAGCAATGGAAAGAAAAATGGTAGGTGTAACCTTAAGACACAAGAAGAGAGCAGAGTGGATTAGGGGACAAACGGGGGTTAAGGTTATCATAGTTGAAATAAAGAAGAGGGTATGGACGTGGGCCGGGCATGTAGCGCGTAGACACGATAACCGCTCGTCATTAAGGGTAACTAACTGGATTCCCAGAGAAGGGAAGCGGGTTAGGGGGAGACAGAAGGTTAGGTGGGCAGATGAGATTAAGAAGTTTGCGGGTATAAATTGGCAGCAGCAAGCACAGGACCGGGTTAACTGGCGGAACATAGGAGAGGCATTTGTCCTGCAGTGGACGTAGTCAGGCTGATGATGATGATGATGATGATGATGATGTTGATGATAATGACACTCTTCCATAATCACGTGGTGGTTGTCTCTTTTGAAAGGACAACTGTTGGGTCAGGTGGGTGAAGGGATTGTTCAGATGTTTGTGAGATAGTCCAGTTGAGCTTCGCGTTATACTGTAATAATACAGTGCAGTAACCCAGTTTCCTGGGTGAGTTGTTTCCTAGTTACTGGAAGATCAAACCACTCAAAACCACACGAAGAGAGCGAAGGACCACATAAAACAAGAACTTGTCCTATCTGGTTGTTCTCCTTCGCTCTCTTCGTTTGGTTTCCCGCTTTTTCAGTCTTCTGGAAAATAGAGTGAGTGCACATTTTCAATAGGAAGTAGTCATGCTGCGTAACTTATTGCTGTGTGCCAGTGTCACTGTTGGTATTTGGCTCCTGTGGGCAAGAGGGAGCTGCCCTGAAACTGGAAAGTTGCTTTTGTCCTTCCACCCACCACAGGAAAACGACACTGAGGTCCATGGTGTGACTGAGTGCCGTGAGTGAGACTATGGCAGTGATAGCCGCACCGACAGCGTCATCAGCCGCTGGGACCTAGTGTGTGGGTGGCGCTGGCTCAAGGAGCTGTCAGCCATCGTTGCCATGCTGGCGGTGGTGGTATGCGTTTCTTCCGATGTACTGTCTGACCACTCAAGACGTCGGCCTGTCATCCTCATCGCGGCTGGGATTCTTATCAGTGCCAGCGTGGGTATGGCCTTCGAGGAGACGCTGCCATGCAATATCACTGCCAAATTCATGGCGACCGACTCGTCCTACGCTCTCACGTTGACCATGTTCATGCTCCTTTTCGAACCAATGGGAAAAGAACAGCACGTGATCTGAGTTGTTTGGAGCGCGGGCATCGGTACAGCCATTCCTTTGGTTTTGATAAAAGCCATCAGTGTTCTACAGCCACGATGGGCACTCGCGCATGCCCTTTTAACTCGGCCGGCGATGTTGTTCAGCCTGCTGTGCTATTCCTTGGAAGGCTACCCGAACTGGTTGATCAGCAAGTCGCGAATGCACCAGGCAGAACGGCCAATGCTTATCATTGCGAAAGAAAAAAAAATGTCGCGATTGAGAGAGCTCTAGTCTGGCTTCGTCTCTCAGAGATAAAACAAGACGGCAAGGCACCGACCGATCAAGCTCGTTGGCGCGGCTACTGAAGAGCGATACTGGTAGTTAGGCCACTGTACACGCGACCGTACTCCGCCACCAGGTGGCTTCCGTGGTTATCTGCTTCGTTGGCCTCACGTTTGTGTAATACTATTTCTTGATCCAGGAAAAACACCGAAATCTATGAGAGAGTGGCTTACACCCCCCTACCCTGTTGTATTTATTTCGCTGCGTGTTATTTAATGGGGAAGAACGGCGAACGCGAAACACTGACCAGAATGCAGGTGATCCAGTGCCCCTCAGCAGCAACCTATGTCCTGGCACAACTACTCGACGTCTGGACCGCATTTGCGCACCTGTAAAGCCTGTGCTGGTAATTTGCACGCCATGCCTTAGCCTCGCCTACGCATACATGAGCGACGTATGTCCAATCTCCATTCGTAGCACCGGTGTTTGCCTCACTTATAGCTGCGGGCGCGTGGGAGCCACGCTCGGTGTCATAGCGGCCAAGAAATTAGCAGAGGCGCATTCGTTAGCGCTCAACCTCTCCAGGACACTCATGGTCATTGTTAGTGCCAGTGCAATTCAAAGGCCATCCGACGTGCTCACAAAGCGTGCGCCTATGAAGCAGCTCAAGCCAGATGCCGTGAGTGCGGAGCAGTGAAAGGAGGCGCTGAAGAAATCCACCACATCACCAGCTCGTGCGAAAACGTCGCGCCACAGTCGTAGTCCTCAACGCTCGAAAGCAAGGTTAAAAACTGAATATTGTGAATCCATGAACATCAAACGTGACACCGCAAAACAAGTGGCCCCAGCTGCATTGTCACAGGGAGGCAAACCTTTGAACCTCGAAACACCTTTCGTTGACCTTGAATGAATGTTTTTTTTGTGTTAACCTTCCTGAAAATATAAGCCTGACTTTTTTATCCCAGATAACGTTACTTTTATGAAGCCGTCTACTGTTTGCCTTGAAGTTACGCGAGACGTGTCTTTTTCAGTTACTCATGCGTCGCCACTGCGTTCACCAGAAGCTCTTGCATTCGACTCTTTTGCATATATCGAATGGTAGCACCGTTGTTTGAAATTAATGGTATGCTGTGAAATTTACATAACAAATTTTATTCTTAATTGTTCCACCATACCTAACTGTTCGGTGGATATAGAAGCCAGTGTTGTACAAAACGGTGTTGAAAGAACAAGTTTCTTTTTGGAGAAACGCCGCCATTCCATTCAGGATCTGTGGAACTGTGAAAACAACTCGTTATGTTTATAACGGAAGGATAGAGGGAACGGCGTTACTTCTCTAAACGTTCCACGGCATTTAACATGTGCATAAAACCGGCAGATCCTGCAAACAGGGTGGATATGTGCTCCCGAGTGAGGCACAAACATGCGCCGCTCATCTGTCACGTGAACAGTGACGTGACAGATGCACTCTTCAAAAAAAAATTGAGTGACCCTCACTCCATTAAGGAAGAAACGACGATGTTCTCAATATTCGTCTTTAAATGAAGCAACTTTCTTCCTTTTTGCACAGGAAAAACAGTTTCTCCCCATCAAAATCAAGATGGCTGACCCCGTGAAAATGAAGTGATTAGTCTTAGCGAGTGTACTAATTCTCGACTGGCTAGAAGTACAAGGCACTCACAATCACAGAAAACGGTCCCATTGAGCTTAATACCAAACGACGTGACAGTAAAATCAAGCAGACAAACCTGTGGTGGTGAAAGCCTTGCGAAACAGAACGACGTACCTTACGCTTCGTTTGGTCAGCAAGACGGCGTTCACTTTGGAGGAAATAATTATAGCGGATTTATCACTCAGAGAGTGCATTTTAGGTTTGGTGTCTTCATTTTTTTGAAGATTCAATCAGTGTAGCGATGTTATGCACGCGTTTACGGGAAAATAGGCCACAAGATGTGCCTACAAATCGTACATTCTGTCGCAGCAAAAACTTCTGGCGCAGCAGTGCATAGTTTGGATAGATAAACGTTGAACATTATGAAAGTAGATGGACATGTAGAGTGCCAAAGCCATGAAGTAGGCGGTACCTGACGTTATCTGGAGAGATTGAACAATACTGAAAAAAGAAAACAAAAACAGCCTGCGGTGAAACGGTTTCTCAGTGTACGATGGCGAGCTAGCCCATTACTGAATTTCTGAAAGCCACCGTAAGGCTGATGCAATACACAGTAATTCGATCGTACACGTCTAGTTAGTCTGAGAGAAATATAGTACACTCACACACTCACACAAGGAACTTAATGAACAATTCACTCATACGTACACAATGTGGCAAATAGCCTATGCATAACGCTATCTACGGTTTGCCGCGGCCGCGCACGCTCAGGAGTGTTTACCTGTTTTCTCTTTGTTGCTTTCTTTTGCATATCGTACACTGATGATGTAGTTCATAAACGATAGACAGTGCATAGAGAGGTAGCAAGACATGTGTTTTCCCCCTTCATTGCTTTGCGTAATAAGACTGCTGACATTTCGCGTATACGACAAAATGCAAGGGTACTACAAAGTGTATCCGCAAAATACAATAAAAACCGTCAGCTCTGAGCTGAATAGTGATCTATTATTTTGCATTCGACAATGGTTAAATGCGCACAGTGCAGTATGGTGCATCCTGTGTCCCTTTCAGCACTTCAGGAAATTGGCACACTGATTCGCAAAAATATGCTCGTGCAAGTGGCACCTCTGCATCCGCATTTTCAAAGACATTTCTGGTTTGGCATATGTTTCGCAGACCTAGAAGCATAATTACATCATAAAGTACGCCAGTCTCGTTCTTAAACGAAAGAAAACAGATACCATGTGGACTTAACAACTACTTTTTTTTCAAGGTTTTCTGCAATATGTCACAGAAAAACATTCCGCTCCAGCTATCTATAAAGACGTGTTAAATTGCTTCCGGTTTACTGCATAAGTGGCGACGTGTGCCTCATCAGACAAGTGATTCTCTATCCTCCAACCATGTTTTAACTAGTAATATGCCAGTGTGTAGGCTGAAGAAAGAAGTTTTGACTCCTGGCGCTACAAGCATTCTTTTCACACTCATAAGAACATTCTGTTCTGGGCCTGCACAGAATAACGGGTGGTACAATGGTACAGGTAGTAAATTATTAATGAGGTCTTTATACCTTTTTGTACGTGAGACTTCAGACAGGTACTCTATAACAAAAATCTCACTGATAGAAAGTGGAAGGACGATACAACGTCCCTTGAATATTCTTCGATAAGGTCCTTGCACATTGGCCATTTCATGACGACACAAATCATTCCGGTGGCACTCCAGACAACCTTAGAGTATAACTGTTCTGAAGAAAGGATTATATACAACACGCAGAAAAAAGAAACGATTGACAAGTTACCTTATGTACAAATGAACTAATCCAAACCAACCAACTAGTACATTGCTGAAGGGGTTTGTACGGCTCGATCTTTCCTAGGCAGAGCTCAAAATGAACAGTGCCTTTACTCTGTGTATTTTATGTACACTTACCCTACAGCAGTGTCAGCCTGCATCACGTACCAGAACTTGCTTACCAAAAACGAGTTGCACGTTGTGGCCCACGCGAATATCGAAATACCTCTTTGCATTATTAAACCTCACTGTGTAACGCCTGTGTTTTTGGTTTTTAAGAAAGGTTCACTGTCACCGTAGTACTCCAGCGGTACTCCTAAATACTTCGCTGTTGTTTCCTGCCAGTTAATGTTTCGAAATGCTGTTGATATGACATCCCATTCCCCGTATCATAAACCGAAGCATTTACCCAGCAAACCGCACTACCACTCTCCTGGCAAAAATTTTCTTCGGCATTAACAGTATGCATTACACTCTCATATTAGCTGCGATGTCATCAGCATAAGCAAGGAGGCTGACCTCAGCTTCATACAATTTAAAGCCGTGCATCGCGCTGTTATTAATTACGCCTAAACAAAAAGGTGCAATGAAAATAGCAAAAGCAGAGGCGCTAGCAGGCACCCTTGCCTTACAGACCACAGCACAGGTATACGCTCACCTGCCATTTTATTTATTACCAATCCTTTTGTACATCCTGTGTAGACAATTGGTACTCTATCGCTGATAAAACTCCTTGTGATTACGTGCTCAAGTTATGAAAAGAGCAAGTCATGCGGCACTGCGCGGTCAAATGCCCTTTCGATGACCATTTGGAGCATGATAACACTGGGATGCTTATCGTGACAACTTTCTACGATTGATCGTGCCATGTTTGTTATACAACTTCTTTGTCTGTTTTACACCAAGTTTTGTGGGACCCATCCAGCTTTTTCATAACTGTCTGAAGTATTTTGGCCAGTATTTTCATCAACATTTTGTAGTCAAATTTAGTTAGGTGAATTGATACGTCTATGCACAGTAAAACTTCTAAACTTTTCGGGATCTTCTGGTTTCTAAATCAAGAAAATTGAAGACATGGTGGTGAATGACAAGCTTCTAACTTGCAACACCTGCGCGGGCACAGTCTACGGTATTGACATGGACCTTCAGCTGGGGGAGATCTTCGGAAACATCTCCTCATCGGTGCGCGCTGTTTTGTATCATCGTCGTGGCGTTCCCGTTGACATTAAAATTGAGGAAACGGTTGTTCCAGCAGAAATTCACCACTTTAAGCAGCGCAGGCTGGTGCGGGAGCGGCTACCATGCCCTTTTCAGCAAGCGCGCTGTGGAGTTTACGGGTACGCCATCGCGACATGCTCGCGGGACAAGCGCGGCCGGCGATGTGGCAGGAGCCGCACTGAAAGGCCATATTGTCTCGAGTGCCCGAATTGCCTCAACTACCAGAGCAATCATGCTGTCAACGAGCCGCGATGTTCATCCAGGTAGCTGCAGCTAAAGACAGCCTTTATTCTTGCCACCTCCAACGGCAAAATCACGCGCCACGAGTCGCTGCAGCACGCACAGGCCAGGGCTAAAACCTCGCAAATGGGTGCCCCAGCAGTGGCTTAAACTCGCCCCTTACGAGATACACTGTCTTTTAACAACGGTACCACACCATCACTTGCTGACAATGAGGCAGCACTAGTGCCAGCCTCCACGAGCGATCAGAAGGATGGCGCGATGGCGGTGCTAGTCGCGGCTCTTAATGCGCTCCTAAGCAACGTGGAGTGCGACTCGACGACGCGTGAAATCCGCGTCACGGGCCTCGCGGCCCTGGCCACTCATCACGCCATAGCATACCATAGCTAGTTTGTCGAAGACGCCGCGGCCACGAATACTGCAGTGGGGTGATTCCACAAGAGATCGACACGGGTACAGAAGTTGATGTTTTAGATATCATTGAGTATATTATATTTCGTGAACCTCTCACCAGGTAGCCCTAAAGTAAACTTCGTTTGATGATTAACGGCATAACTTACGAGAAAAAAATATCAAGCTTCACCAACACGGAGGTACCGATTTCGTCACCTGTCATTTTCGAAAATTGTAGATGCTATAAAAAGACAAATATTTTTGTTTCAAGAAAGATAATTTTTACCTGAAATGCATATCTAATAAAGAATGAATTCATACGGTTTCAAGTTTGTAGACCTTAAGAAAATAGGTTTTAGAAATGTCTACTTTTGCGACAGTTTGAAATAGGTTACTTATTCCCCATTTTTTTCTTCCGAAAGTAATGCAAGCAGCGCTTTCAAACTTAACACGTTTTAAGGATATAGTGTGTTCATTAGGTACATAAATAATTACTGCCGTAGGGCGATTGTAAATTTTTATATATTGCCTCAAAATTCTCAAACTGGCGAAAGTGTACTTTAGGAAATTTGAATAATAAAAAAACCATCTTCGATTTTTCTTAAAATCTCGTAAATGTACAACCGAAGGCCATCATACGGTAATATAGAAAAACATGTTGCACCATTTTGTTTTTAGCGAAAATATTCGTGGTACAATTCAGAGCTTCTCGAGAATGCGCTGATAAGTTGAGAAATCTAGAAATTGAAACGGAAAAGTGGCAATGAGCTTCAAACGTGAGTAAACGTGACCGCATTTGGTGAAGAAAGGCTGTTTTAGCACTGTGACAAATACGTACTCATGCAGGCGCATTTATGCTCCTGATAACACAGCTATAATGGAGGAAATCTTCGACGCTGTAACTCAGTTGCAAAACATCTGTCTATACTTGCAGATAATCTCAAACATGAAAATGTTCTAACGCAAGTGTTGGGTCTCGCTAGAAAAAGCATATGCGCTTGAAGTACCATCACTGGTATTTTAGTGGTGACTGCGTGAAACAAGAGATGCGTTCAAAATGGCTGCCTCTTTTGCAGATCAAATTTAGCAGTACGTGACGCAAACAAAACATGACCACGATCAGTGCCCTCAGATGTGCTTAGCCAAACATGCCAAGAACGTATGCCTGGAACACGTGGCAACGATTTCCACTGGCTCCTATTAAACTGACGGAATGTTTCTAGCTCATCTGCATTTGCACACAGCAGCTTGACATCCTCTAGCTTCGCGCTCATTTGCACCACCATTTGTGATGCTGACGTAATCACAGCTGAGCTTGCCGCTCGGAAGTTGTAGAGCGTAGCCTGTTGCTTTAGTAGGCCCCCAACGCCGTCACAAGAGTTCTTGCCATGTCCTGTGGCTGAAAAAATCCACTTTGTTGATATATGATCTTTCTGACATAACTCGAACAACTGGTACTTGTTTTTGAAGTGACTGCATGCACCATTAGAAACATAAGTAACATGCGTGTCAGGCTTTAGTTGTTTCTTCATATAGTTGTGCATTATTTTTAGAGCAAAACAGGCATGTGCAGCATCATGGCATGTGTCATCACTGATGACGGCAAAACTTTGAATTGATTGCTTCCTTGTGACGACACACGTGAATATAGATACTTCTCTTTTGTGTCAGTGATACGACTGTACCCCATTCGGTGAAATAGCTGTCCAATTTTGGGCGAAATCAAAGTGAAAATGCAAGATTATTTTTTGTTTCTCTTTCGCCTGGTGTATTGCTGATTCTTGAATGTATCTTACGTAATTATGGGTAATCCACTTCATGAACCATAGACTTAGCTTTCGCAGAAAAGCACTTGCCTGGGCTCTTTTTTTACTACATCGCATTTTTCCCATACTGCATAGGCTACCTCAATATCTTCAGAGATTCCTAAACATGTGGCTGTGAGAGCATCATCCTTAGCACAATAGTCACAATGGCTTAAAAAACAATCACTTGTAGGGGAGCTGCAAAGACAGTTCTTTCAAGACGTCTGCCGTGTAGACACCATCGGTGACGTCTTGTAGGGCAGAAACACACTTCGTGGCAATAGCACAGTATATACAAAGGCACACTTCTTTGTGTGGTTCAAGAAGAACCCACTTGGGCCTCAGTGAATAAAACTTTGAGAGCGTAATAGACGTGCTCGAATTAGCTTCTCTAAAGAGACGGTAAGCCTCTCGCACCAAACGGGTCATAAACCTTTTCGAAACAAGCTCCTTTTCTTCGTCAATGATAACAGAGGCTACATCTTTTTTGTTGGGACTCTGCCAAGAGCAGCTATACTGATCTTTGAAGTAGTAATCCATAGCTGCCTGGACGTTCATTGGGTTCAGCCATGTCCTTTTTACTGCATTTGGTGCTAATCATATCCCGTATTTTGGCGCCAGCGTCGGGATCTGTATTTCATGTAAGCTGACAAGTTTGGTATAAGCGCTTGGAGTTTTCGGCGCTCTATATGGCTCGGCAACAGTGTCAACAAACGCATGCGCTCTTGATACGAAGAACACGCTTCATAGGCTTCCTTGAAGTTCTTGAACCACTGGGCACGCACACTGCATATTAGATCTGATGGTTGAAAGTGGCGGTTACACACGTTACGGTGACATTTCATGGTTACTGTAGAATTGCTGCTAAGTTGTCTTGGCTCTGCATGAACTTTGCTATTTTGCGCATGCAGCTTCTCCAGTCGCATATGTGACAATGCTTCAGGCGTGTTTACGCACCGCTCTTGACTTCTGCCTTTTTCTTCTTCCGGCAAAAACTCATCAGCTGTTTCAACTGAGAAGCCATTAGACGAAGACAGCATATCTCTGAGGCGTCTGAAGCAGTTCTGGCAGACGTGGTCGTTGTTATGTGCATGGCAGGCAGCTTTCGGCAAAAGCTTCTGGAGGGCAAACAGGCCGATGTCTTCGACCTTGCGAAAGTTTTTTTGATAAGGTATTTTCTTTTTATGCAACATGAGGTAATCTCAACAAAAAACTCTATCCCGGCTGAAGTGGTCAGCCATCGCCACGCTCCTTGAGGCTCAAATTACTGGCAATGCAACTATAGGTGAAACCAGCAGCACGAAAGTGATGTATCTGTCGTCTGTTCCTATGTCTCTCACCTTTATTGAGAGGAGACGTAAAACAGCGTGCGCTAGTATCCGCAGTGCGAATGCAAAACAGAAGTATAGTACGTTAAAATGAATTTCACAATGTTTTTTGTCGATAAAATTACGGGAGGCGTAATCTTTGTCTCTACTTTAAACCATATGATCTAAAGTATTGCCTCTGAGATGCGGCGCGCAGCAATTCATGTGTAGAGCAGACGACGGATGACAAGTTGCCCTAAAGCGTGTTTTTCAGTCAAATGCGGCAGTCTTCGTGCCCCAATTGATAAAAACTTGTTATGAATCGCTTATGAACTCATTCAACATTCAATTCTCTAACCGAACGTGTTGCAAACAAATGGCCATCACAGCAGCTCCATCTGTGTGTCAGTAATGGAGAGGCACCACATATTAGAAGTCTCAGCGCTCTACGTATACGAGTGAATTCAGATACTGTAGAATATTGCGTTCAAAATAGTTACTCCTATCTGCTAAAACAGCCTTTCTTCATCAAATGCGGTCACGTTTACTCGCTTTTAAAGCGCATTGCCGCTTTTCTGTTCCGATTTCTAGATTTCTCAACTTATCCGCGCATTCTCGAACATCTCTGATTTGTACCACGAATATTGTCGCTAAATACAAAATAATGCAACATGTTTTTCTATATTACTCTATGATGGCCTTCGGTTGTACATTTGCGAGATTTTAAGAAAAATTGAAGCTGGTTTTTTTATTATTCAAATTTCAGTGGAGTACACTTTTGCCAATATGAGAATTTTGAGGCAATATATAAAAATTTGCATTTGTCCTACGGCATAAATAATTTATGTACCTAATGAACACACTATATCCTTAAAACGTGTTAAGTTTGAAAAGGCTGCTTGCATTACTTTCGGAGAAAAAAAGGAGAATACGTAACTTATCTTAAACTGTCGCAAAATTAGACATTTTTAAAAGCTATTTTCTTAAGGTCTACAAACGTGAAACCATATGAGTTCATTCTTTATTAGACATGCATTTCAGGTAAAAAATATCTTCCTTGAAACAAAAATATTTGTCTTTTTATAGCATCTGCAATGTGCGAAATTAACAGGTGACGAAATTGGTGCCTCCGTGTTGGTGAAGTTTGATATTTTTTCTCGTAAGTTATGCCGTTAATCATAAAACCATGTTGACTTTCGGGCTACCTGGTGAGAGGTGCACGAAATATAAAGTACTCAATAAAATCTAAAATATCAACTTTTGGACCCGTGTCGATCTCTCGTGGAATCACCCAGTGGAAAGTTCGTTCCCTCCGCCACCGTCAGTGAGCTCACGCGCACACTTCCCAAAAGCGGACTAGACGTCCTGGCATTAAAGAAAACGCTGGTTTATGATGGGGAGCTCAATTCCACAGACTACGTTGCATATCATGGAGCGACAACCTGTAACAACACAGGCCTCAGCCCCCTTTGCGATCGTGCCGCACACTGGGATGGTTAATCAAGAGCGTCGATTTACGTTAGTTCACACCTTCCTCAGGTCCCCATTTATGTCTCAGACATTCTTTGTGCCGAAGTTGAGGGCCTGGTAGTGAAGGTACACGTTAGTGCGGCAGTCACAAGTGTTCCAAATGTATATGTCCGCTCACGGGTTGAATGGGAGGCGGACTTCATCGTCTGGCTCCCGAGCGTCGTGGCGGGGATTTTGTGCGGTGTGCGCTGATTTCAACTGACATTCCACAGCGTGCGGCTGCTTGCGGGTCAATGCCAGTGGCAGTGTGCTCATGTAAGTTGTGGTGACTGCGGGATTGTACATGTACATCTTGAACAATGGTCGCCACATCTTTGTGCGCTCCGGTGTTGCTCGGAGGGCGCTCAGCCTTTTTCTGGTGACCGACGGGGGTTTTTATACTCGTGGCGCCACGCACCGGGCACTGTCCCGACATCCTCGATCCTCTACACGCCGGAACACAGTGCACCAAGGCTTATCGTGTAGTGAACTGGCTCAAATTTCGCGAAATGTATGCAGCAGTGGCAGTCGTGGATGATTTCCTTCACTACATCTTGGAGTGCGCGAGTGCTGCTACGACGGTGTACTGGTAGGTGTTCTGTGGGTGTACCGCGTTGCGGCTAGTACCCCTGCGCAGAATATAAAGCTGCTACACCTACGAGCAGCTCAGCACTTTGTGCAAAGGGCCGTCACGACACTAACAACTCCATTGTTTCGAGTCCTCTACACAACGTTTGCGGCACCGTCCACATCGCCCAACCACATCTGGGATGTCCTCGCACACAGTCCGGTAGTTTTTGAGCTCACAAAACGCTACGTCGAAAAGCTCCTACATAGGCGGGGCAACGGGTCCCACATGGCTTTCTATTAGCAAAAGTTGTCTCTGTGAATAATTCTCACGAAAGGCATAAGGTTTAAACTACCGACTGATTTAACTCACTTGTCTCCCGCAAACCACATCGCAAATATATTCAAAGTTATTCCACACATAACATGAAAAAATTAAGGCCTATCCCACTTACCATTACGGATTTCAACTATACCTTTGCACTGTCACACAGTTGAGCATGCAGCCATACATTGGTCAATTACAATAGAAATTACGAAGTAGCTTGGATCCGTTTTTACCTGACTGGTCGAAGATATTACGTCGAAGTAATAGATAGCAAACGTAAGCCATTCAATATATCACGTCTACTGGAGCAATCCGCTTTTCGACGACTTTTCTTGGTTTACAAAACAAATATCCTCACCTCAAGAGTAACGACGTTATTTCAGGTTATTTGGAAACTGCTGTATAATATATTGTGAAGTCTGCGAAAAATGTAATAAGCAATTGCTCAGCCAGGCATTTGAAGCTTTAAAAGTGTGGGCGACGAAATTAAAAATAAAAATTCATAAATCTGCACAGATCTGCATGTCACCCAGCAGATCTGTGGAACGAAAACCAACTCAACAATTCTAACTGAAGCTGACGCAAGAAACTCTTTAGGCTTAAAATGCACACTTGCTTATGCAATTCGCTTAAAAAGTTACGCCAGCCATTGTTGTTACAAGTGACGAAGAGAAAAATGCTGTTCCTTCATGTATGGGCATTCCAGACCGAAGTTCCAGTGGGACATGGTAATTGGAGTGGGGCAAAACAAAAAAAGTCACCAAAAAACATGTCCTCTTCCAAGTGTGAGGTTATCTTGAATAAGTTACTTGTGTTATTGTTTATTTTAACAGATTGCGCTCGACCTGCAAGGTGAGAGCGAATGAACCTTCCATGAAATGAGCCGTGAGACTCGTGGTTGTGTACCTCATGGCCGACACCACGTTTGCGAAGTTGCAAGAGCTCCGCTGCACAGACAGACGGGAATGAATCCCCAGAGTACTAGAATAATGACGAATAAATTGTACAAGCACATGTTTAGTGCGGCAACTAGCTCAATTGGTGTTGGAAGTAGAGCGGCAGGGGCCGTCATACGTGAACTGCCCTGAAGTATCCTACGTATTTGGTTAAGCTCTCCATTGAGAATTTAGAAAAGACGTTGCGCCCTCACCACCCATGCTAGCTTGGGAGAGCCGGCATGGTCCTCCGTAAGGTAGGTCCAGTTTTATGAAGAGAAAGAATAAAATGAGGTAAAGGCAGGGAGGTTAACCAGAAATTGAAGCATCCGGTTTACTTCCTTCACGGTATTTGGTTCTCCCATCAATGCTTTCTTCGGTGGTCAACGTGCAACTCTGGGAAGAAGAATTGAATCACGGGAATGCAATTGTTCAACATGATAGCCTTAGCACCTCATCTAATGCGGGAGTTGGCTGGCGTCGCACGTAGGCAGCATCAACACCAGTGTGGGGTCAGTGATGTTCTGTGCAGAGAATTTCCCCTTTTTCGATGAATTTTCGCCTGTGATTTTGTGCCAAAGGGGAAAAGGGAATCGTCGTGATATGTCAGGGAGTTTGAGGAGTGGTTCGATTCTCCTATGACGACCAATATATAGCGGTCACAGTGCGCCTTAATCTGTTGTAATCGGTTCTGGCACATGCACAACGCAAGCATAACCCTTAGGGTTTGTTCCGGATATTTACGGGAAGCGATTTGTAATTCACTATTGGTGCTATACTTCAAACATATAATGTGCTGTGTACTAACAGTATATGAATTATAAAGTCATACCTTTGTTGTGCGGCAGTGGAGGGGCGAGTCGTGATCTCAGAAGTCGCCAGTACGTCGGACACGTGTAATTATAATATGTGTGTGGGTGGATTGGGCGGAAATTAGTACTGTTGTGCGGAGACATATGCTGAGAAATTTGTGAATGTTTGCTAGAAAAAATCTCCGAAAAAGAGGTTTTCATGTCTCTGAATGAGAATTTTTCATCGTAGTATAGAGAATCACTGCGTGAAGTGCCAGAACGAATCATCACTCTTCGTTGACGTCACCATATGACGTAATCATTACGTCACCGAACTCCGGTATGTATGGCGACGTCATCACATGGCACCATTGCTTGTTCGAAGGCTGACCAAGCCCAGGGGCTGTGCAAAACAAGGTGAGAAACAGGGGGCATCGCAAAACCACTTTAATTGTAGAAATGTTTCGTAATGTGGTGCAGGGAGTTCAAAGCATTGACTGAAAATGGAAAGAAGATGGCTTTTGCCTTTAAGTAGACTGAGGCAGATGCAAAAGAGATCCTGTGAGTTTTTGCATTGTCCAAAAGATATGTTAAACACAGGTGTTGGTGAGTTAGCCTTTCAGATTGTACCGAGAGAATACTTTGGCGACCGACTTCTTGCTTACATTAGGATTTTACGTTTACTAAGATTTGGGGCAAGTTGCTCTGATTTGCTCTACAGCTAAGTGGCTCTGCAGTTGAGTATTTCCTGCACAGAATATTCATAAATAACTATTTTGCTAATGCTTTTTTGGGAAGCAGTACCTGTTAAGTACAACTGCTTGTACGTATTCGGTTTTGTGCTTTATTTATTACGTATCCATTACGCATGCATTATTCTACATATACATTATTGTGCAGCTTCAATACCACACCTGCACAAGAGAGTAAGTTGACCTGCATTTTCAACAGTATTGCCTGCATTTTCAACAGTATTGATAGTGTTCTGGCACTCGTTAGCGATTGTCAACGACTTCTGTCATAGGTTTCAGATCTCTTAGCAAGGTGTCTTCTTTTATTCGTAGTTTATTATCTGAAGAAAGCAAAAAAATGGAAGAGGCGACGGGACTGGTGCTTTCAACTGAAATTATTCTGTACAATTTGCGTTGTTTTCCCCCATATTGTGCCATGCCATTCATTACATGTGGTTCATATTTGTTTTTTATTTTTTACATTGACGTACGAGTGACAGATGGAAAAGAACGCAGCGTAGCTCGCACTTCCTCATGCGAATGAGGGCGAAGACTTCTTGTACGTGATATAAGTCACAATTACTAGTACAAAACATATGGTATGCAGTTCATAATTGGGAATCGAAGGCGGTAAAAAAAGACAGCCCGCAGCGTTGCGGAACATTTTTCAGAATGTGCGCGACTTCAGCATTTTCCACAGGGCAGTATTCTCCTTTTTATGCATGACACTTGTTATCGAAGGCTTGAGGTCACCGGCATTAGTAGTTTGCCCAGCTTACCTTAATATGTCGCGCTATGTTAGTGGATGTTTAGAAAGTTGGAACTAACGCACCGGGAAGGAGCATAGTACTTTAGCGAAGATGGTGTAAATATATTATGCTGAATTTTTTTCAAAAACTCTGCTCGAGGTCTGCTGACGGGTCGCGAGATCTCCTCAAGGATAGTGATGCATCGTAAACTTTTCTAACCACCCAATAAGAAAATTCTACTTTCTTTACTAGTACTCATATATGCACTGTCTTGAGGGGTGTACTGGATACTGACAATTTTGCTATCACCCACGTAGCATGTGAGCGAATGATTCGAGAACATCCTGGACACAGTAAGTATTTGTATTAAACCACCTTTCCTTTTTCTAGCACAGGTCAAAGAAGTAGCTAACCTTTCTGGCCTTCTTCCCTTCATTCCTTCCTTCCTTCCTTCTTCTTTGCTTTCCTTCTTTCTTTACTTCTTTCTTTCTTCCTTCTTTCCTTCCTTTTTTTCTTCCTTCGTTTCTATAATTAACAGCATGATTTCAATAAAGGAGGCAGGGCTATGCCAGTTTTCTGACGTTTGCACTTTCGTACGCTTGCTTGTTGCATTTCTGAACAGCTTAAAGTACAATTCGCATCTTGCTGTCCCATGAAATAACCACTGCACAACTAGATCGGTAAGAACATTTACTTCTAAATTTTTTAATCATGGCCGAAACTATTTGTTTCTGAACGTGCTGATTATCTAAAGCTTTTGAATTTTAAGATAATGTGTGGCTCCATTGATGACTACCCGGTGGGATTTTTGCGATGAACAAGCAACCAACGAATCTGCACGAGCCTCTGATGCTACATTCTTTTTTTTATTAGTGATGAAATATGAGAGGTTGTTGCCAATATGGTGACACCAGCTACTCCTTTTCTCGTAGTAGACAAGATATGCCGCAATATCAAAATAAGGGCCCAAAATGCGAGACTGTACAACATACAATGTGAAAGTACACATTAGTCATACTTCTTTCAGACGATCATTGGCTAATAGCATGTAGCAGGAACAGGCCGCAAAGGAAAATCATCATCAAAATAATATGTGGGCTACATGGATACATAGGTAAAAGAAAAAAAACACCGGCGCATATGCGGCCCACCCCCTTTTTTGGGGGAGCGCCATTCGTATACGATGTCATCATCTTCATGAACCAATCCCCCGAAGAAGATTTGAGTCAAAAATTTAGGCCATCATCATCATCATAATCACGTACAAGGCTCCGCATGATCCCAAGCGCATGTTTAAACTACATGACCTACCTAGGAGCGGTGTCGCCTTCAAGACGTCGACCATTTCCCGGCCTTTGCGATGTGCGGTCTCAACAGCGAGTTGGCGTCCGTAGAAAGAAAGCGGGATGCGATAAACGTATGGTGCAGTGGGTCACAGCCGTCAAGAAGGTAGTGCTCCGAAGTCTGCCTCTAAGAGCTCTGTCTACGGGACGGCGTCGCTTTTCAGACTGGCGGGCGAAGAAAGCGCTACCGTCGATACGTGGAAGCGTCAGTGGGTGCTCTGTGCGACTGTTACTCTGGTGGCGCTCATAATTTTCGCGTTGGCAGTCATCCTCTATTCCCTACGAAGTACTGCCAAGATTGTTATGAATAAAGCAACAGCGGAGGACTCGATTCGCTGGCGAGGAGCCGCTGAGACTGTGGCAGCGGCGACCGGGGACGACGACAGCGAAGTGGACATCCGACGCTCAGTCAGTCTCCACGAGAGTGTTCACTCGAGCGAAGGAGGGCGTGCCGACACAACATCATCCGACGAGCAGGACTCAAATGGGACGGCCGTTGCAGAGAGAGAAAACGAGGAGCAGCCTGAATCGGTGAACGTGATGGGTAGCGCCTACGAGTAGGGATAAATTCCAGTAGTCGTCTCAATAGAACGTCAGTGAAGACGCGACATAAGCGAGGCTGTTTACCCGTGCATGTGAACACTGAAGTAACTATATTTATATTGCATGTTGCACTATGCTGGAGTTTTCGTTCCGTAATTTTGATGAAGACAGCAGAAATTTTAATAATTACTAACCCAGCCTACGCCATCATACTGCGGTACATGACGAGGTAACGAATTATATTGCCACGTTCCATTTCCCAAGTTTTTGTTATCGTCCCAAAACACCACACGATTCTCAGCGCAAACCGCGCCTGCAGTTTTCCAGAAGGTTCCGGACTGTAGTAGATCATTTCGATAAGATCACGCCCACTGTGCGAATGGTACAGATTGTTCTGGAACCTACGCCACCGCCAGCGATAACGCTAGAACATTCGACGGCGAGAGTATAAATGTCGACGCGCTTCGCCGCCTGTCAGTTGTTGATCGAAGGCCGACGCTGCGTTCGCCGCTATCAGTCCGAGACTGCTATCTGTGCAAGACTGCTGCTGTAATTAGACTTTCCCTTTACCGCGTACAGGTTCGCCTAAATAAACAGTTAAATCCCAACACGAAGTTTCCTGTCTTCGGCCACGTCATGACCCCGTGACATCTGCTGGAGGTGCTGCTTCGTTGATGTACCGGACGCCCCCGTCAAGCCGTGAACCCAGCCCCCGTCGCGGAGAAGACACCGACGCCAACCAAGAGCAGCGAACAAGCCGCCGACAGCAAGGTCTCCCACCGGAGTACGGCTTTCTACAAGACAAGGCGCGGAAGACCAAGACCATGACCTCGACTGCAGCGCCAATGACAACCGGAGCGTCCCAGCCAGCGATCGTCATTCATCAACCCAGTGAACCACCAACGTTCCATGGCTCCTCGTTTGAAGACCCGGAAACCTGGCTAGAAACATACGACCGCGTGGCCGCCCTCAACCACTGGGACAACGAAGAAAAGCTCCATCGTGTATACTTCTACCTGGAATACACCGCAAAGACCTGGCTAGAGAATCGGGAGTCCACGCTCCGAACGTGAGATGTCTTCTGCGGCAAATTTCTGCAAACGTTCGCGAGCGTCGCTCGCAAAGAGAGGGCCGCTGCTCTACTCGAGACCCGGGTTCAGCTACCAAATGAAAAGGTTGGAATTTTCACAGAGGAGATGACCCGCCTATTCCGTCACGCTGACCCAGACATGCCTGAGGAAAAGAAAGTTCGTTTCCTCATGCGAGGGGTCAAACAGGAGCTCTTCGCGGGACTAATGAGGAATCCACCGAACACCGTCCAAGAATTTGTATCCGAGGCGACCACCATCGAAAAAACCCTGAACATGCGCACCAGACAGTATAATCGTCGCCTGACTCCAGAATGCGCTGCTGCTCAAGCCAGTGACTCCGACGACCTGCGTGAAACGATCCGAGCGATCGTGCGGGAAGAGCTGCGCAAACTGTTACCTTCGGCGCAGCCTCAAGTGGATTCGATCGCGGACATAGTGCGAGAAGAAGTCCGGCAATCGCTTCAAATTCCCCACGCACCGCTGCCCGAGCCGGACGCTATGAGCTACGCCGCTAAACTGCGCCACAACGCTCCTCCCCGTCCACGCCAAAACGCCGCCCCATCGCACTTCCGTCGACAGACGCCACCGCCGCCACCACCCCCACCGACGTCATACCGTTCGCCAGCAGCCCAGCGCAGCGCACCGAGGAAGACTGACGTCTGGCGAAACCCTGATCATCGCCCGCTCTGCTACCACTGCGGCGAGGCCGGACACACATACCGCCGTTGCCAGTACCGACAGATGGGACTGCGTGGCTTCGCCGTCAATGCACCGCGTCCACAGCCAGGAGAACGACCACGTGACATCGCCGACTACCTGACAGGAACTCGGTGGACACCACGAAGCCCTTCGCGTTCACCGTCGCCCAGCCGCCGCACGTCACCGGACCACCGGCAGTACTCTGGCCCAACGCGGGGCCGGTCTCCTAGCCCGTATCCGGGAAACTAAGGGCAGCAACCGGTGGAGGTGCGGTTGCTGTGCGACGAACTACCAAAGATCCTCCGACGTCGACGACGCCGCGACGGAGCTTTCCGAACACAACGCCAAACAGGCAAAGCCCTGACGGCGAAAGCTCACTTACCGAAGGTGGCCTGACGACGCAACATGGAAGCAGCGGAACAAGCCGACGCAGCCGTGACCCGACGCCACGCCCTAACTGTAATGCGAGACGGCGAACTAGCGACCTCGACGTTCTTATCGACGGCCACAGTGTGACCGCTCTCGTCGATACTGGAGCCGACTATTCTGTCACCAGTGGGTCGTCCGCCTTGAAGTTAAAGAAAGTTAGGACAGCTTGGAAAGGCCCTGAAATCCGCACAGCCGGAGGCCATCTCGTAACGCCTGCAGGAATCTGCACAGCGAGAGTCACCATTAACAGCCGTATTTATCCTACAGACTTCGTAGTCCTACAGCGTTGCTCAAGAGATGTCATCCTTGGCATGGACTTCTTATGCCTCCATGGTGCTGTCATCAACCTAAAAACAAAGTCGATAACGTTATCCACAGAAGAAGCACTACCGCCGCGCACGCCGCCAGAGCACCATGCCTTGAATGTGCTGGAAAAACAAGTCACCATTCCGCCTCGCTCAAGCGTCATTATTTCAGTCGGCGCTCCTAAATCACCTGACTTGGAAGGCGTCGTTGAAGTCAGTCAGCATCTACTGGTCACCCGAAATATTTGCGTCGCAAGAGGAATTGCAGAGCTGCGGGGAGGCAAAGCAACGGTTATGCTCAAGAATTTCAGCAATGAGTACAAACATGTGAACAAAGGAACAACGGTCGCATACATCGAAGAAATTGTCGAAGCCACCAGTGCTTTCGCCCTCGCCGATTCTGCGGAACCTGCTCAGAGGAACCAAGCCCCTGCCATAGCTTTCGACGTCAATCCCAGACTTCCGAACGATAAGCAAGAACAGCTCAAGGCCCTGCTCCTGCAATACGAAGATTGCTTTTCGTCATCATCGAAAATTTGGCCGACCCCAATCACGAAACATCGCATCATAACCGAAGAAAATGCCAGACCACTCCGTCAGAGTCCATACAGGGTTTCGACGCGAGAACGTGAGGCCATGAAGAGACAAGTTGATGAAATGCTGCGGGATGACATTATCCAGCCGTCCAAGAGTCCATGGGCATCCCCCGTGGTGTTAGTGAAGAAAAAGGATGGGACCCTACGCTTCTGCGTCGATTATCGCCGCCTGAACAAAATCACAAGAAAGGACGTGTATCCTCTCCCATGAATTGACGATGCACTTGATCGGCTCCATAACGCCAAGTACTTTTCGTCAATGGACCTCAAGACTGGCTGTTGGCAAATCGAAGTCGACGAAAGAGACCGAGAGAAGACGGCGTTTACAACACCGGACGGCCTCTTCGAGTTTAAGGTGATGCCCTTCGGCCTTTGCTCAGCGCCTGCAACTTTTCAACGCGTTATGGATACAGTACTGGCAGGATTGAAGTGGCAGACTTGCCTTGTTTACTTGGACGACGTCGTCGTGTTTTCCTCGAGTTTCGACGAGCATCTTCGGCGCCATGAAGCTGTACTTCAAGCCATCAAGACTTCCGGACTCACACTGGAGCCAGAAAAGTGCAGATTTGCGTATGAGGAGCTCTTGTTTCTGGGGCACGTTATCAGCAAGTCTGGAGTTCGTCCCGATCCACGGAAAACAACCGCCATCACCGACTTCCCGCCGCCCACTGACAAGAAAGCCATGCGCCGATTTCTGGGCCTGTGTGCCTATTATAGGCGGTTCGTGAAAAACTTCGCCCGCATCGCCGATCCTCTCACTAACCTTACCAAGGCCGATGTGGAGTTTAAGTGGGAAACGCCGCAGAACACGCTTTCCAGGAGCTTAAACATCGCCTTCAGACGCCTCCGATACTTGCCCATTTCGACGAATTCGCCGAGACAGAAATACATACTGACGCAAGCAGCGTAGGTCTTGGCGCCGTTCTTGTGCAGAGGGCTGACGGACTTGAAAGGCTCATTAGTTACGCCAGCCGATCGCTATCCAAAGCAGAAGCAAATTATTCCACAACAGAAAAGGAGTGCCTCGCCATCATCTGGGCTACGTCGAAATTTCGCCCCTACCTCTACGGCAGACCCTTCAAAGTTGTGAGCGACCACCACGCATTGTATTGGCTAGCCACCTTGAAGGACCCTTCAGGTCGCCTCGCACGATGGAGCCTGAGACTTCAAGAATATGACATTACTGTCATTTACAAGTCCGGCAAAAAACACTCCGACGCCGACTGTCTCTCTCGTGCGCCTGTCGACCAACCGCAACCCGACGACCCGGATGACGACTACTTCTTAGGAACGATAACTACCGACGACTTCGCTGAACGACAGAGGGCCGACCCGGATCTTAAGGCCCTAATAGAATACCTCGAAGGCAGGACCGCCGAAGTCCCGAAGGTATTCAAGCGTGTACTTGCGTCGTTCTTTCTACGAAACGGTCTTCTACAAAAGAAAAACTTTTCCCCGCTTCGAGCTAGGTACCTCCTTGTGGTGCCTTCAGCTCTGCGACCAGAACTCCTGCAGGCCCTGCACGACGATCCGACGGCAGGGCACCTCGGTGTTTCTCGCACGCTCGCGAGGATACAAGAAAGGTACTACTGGCCACGTCTCACTACTGACGTCACTCGTTATGTGAGAACATGCCGGGACTGTCAGCGACGCAAGACACCGCCGACAAGGCCAGCGGGACTTCTGCAGCCAATTTATCCACCTTGCTGACCTTTCCAGCAGATTAGTATGGACCTACTGGGGCCGTTCCCGACGTCGGCTTTCGGAAACAAGTGGATCGTGGTAGCTACCGACTACCTCACCCGCTACGCCGAGACAAAAGCCTTGCCAAAAGGCAGTTCATCCGAGGTAGCTAAGTTCTTCGTCGAAAATATCGTCCTACTTCACGGCGCCCCGGAGGTCCTTATCACCGACAGAGGAACGGCATTCACTGCCGACTTAACTCAAGCGATCTTGGCATACAGTCAAACAAACCACCGCCGGACGACAGCGTACCACCCACAGACCAACGGCCTCACCGAGCGGCTTAACAAGACGATCGCCGACATGCTGTCAATGTACGTAGATGTTGAACACAAGACGTGGGACGCCATTCTTCCGTATGTGACCTTCGCATACAACACGGCGGTGCAGGACACGACGCAGATATCTCCATACAAATTGGTCTACGGAAGGAGCCCGGCAACGACGCTCGATGCCATGTTACCCAACGTCACCGACGAAGAAAACCTCGATGTGAGCGAGTACCTTCAACGCGCTGAAGAAGCCCGACAACTTGCGCGTCTCCGTATCAAGAATGAACAGACGACCGACAGCCACCGTTACAACCTTCGACGACGCTTCGTGGAATACCAGCCCGGTGAACGTGTTTGGGTGTGGACGCCGATACGCCGACGTGGACTAAGTGAAAAGCTTCTACGACGGTACTTCGGACCGTACAGGGTGGTTCGACGTCTCGGCCCACTTGATTACGAGGTTGTCCCCGACGGCATCACGAACTCTCAACGACGCCGATCGCGACCTGAAGTCGTCCATGTCGCGCGCCTCAAGCCGTTTCATGCGCGTTAACAAACTGAACCAGTTTTTTTGTATTATTGTTCTATCGTAATTTATTCATTGTACTTTCTTGCATTATTATTGTACTTTCATCTTTAGTTAAAGCATCGGGACGATGCCTTTTTTGAGAGGGGGGCAATGCCACGAGAGGGGGGCAATGCCACGTTATCGTCCCAAAACACCACACGATTCTCAGCGCAAACCGCGCCTGCAGTTTTCCAGGAGGTTCCGGACTGTAGTAGATCATTTCGATAAGATCACGCCCACTGTGCGAATGGTGCAGATTGTTCTGGAACCTACGCCACCACCAGCGATAACGCTAGAACATTCGACGGCAAGAGTACAAATGCCGACGCGCTTCGCCGCTTGTCAGTTGTTGATCGAAGGCCGACGCTGCGTTCGCCGCTATCAGTCCGAGACTGCTATCTGTGCAAGACTGCTGCTGTAATTAGACTTTCCCTTTACCGGGCACAGGTTCGCCCAAATAAACAGTTAAATCCCAAAACGAAGTTTACTGTCTTCGGCCACGTCACGACCCCGTGACAATATGGAGACATGATTGCTGCGGCGTGCAGTCGCAGTATGGCGTAGTTCGGTTTTAAATAGTTACATATATTATTACAGCTCTCATCTGAAAAAGTTACGCTCTGCCACCAATTAAAGAGAAAATTTGCATTATCACAACATCCACGCATGTGGTTATTGTCTGAGGTTTTTTTTTCACAATGAAGGAGCTATTTGCCTTGGCACATTTTCTGGGAAGCTGATAATACGTCTTAGCCACTTTTATTACAGTGTATTGGCGTCAATTTTATTAGCTCTCCTTTAACCGCCTCGACATCTTTATTTTTAAAGCGTTTCCCTGTAGCGCAGGCTTGTCATTGAAGCAGTCCTCCCTTGGTCTTGTTGCACGAGAGCATGGCTTGGGGGACGTGTGTGAATTGTAGCATGCTTGGGCTGCCTCAAAAAAGTTTCAATTTGAGAGGACAATGCACACTGCTCAGAGAAAGGAAAGGAAGAATGCCTACGCAACAGGTCTTTCACGAAACCTTTTAAAGGTCCACTCACCAGGCCCCATAACAAATTTTAGTTAGACCGTGGAAGTTGTTGTGTGTCCGTAGACGAGCATTATGCCACAAAATTTTTTTTCAGCCTGTTCAGATGAGAAAAGGCTAGCTCGGAACCCTTGCCGCTCCCCCGCTTAGCCTTCGCAAGCCAAATCTCTTCCCTACCCTCTCCCTCATCCGACCAAGAAGTCACGTGCGCATGACGTGCCTGAACAAGCTCAACCCCGGAGCACGCGGGCATGGTTGTTTTGCTGACCAGCCTATTGACCAGCGTTATTTTATGTTCTACTGCCTGTTTCTGCGGGATGGTTTTTAAACGCTGGCTCGTGGCAACTTAAGTGCACTTCGAGCAAGTGCGCTTAGCCGCGAGTGTCATTTGCGCGCTGTCACTCGCTGCAAAGTACACTTGCCGGCAAGTGCGTTGCCCAACCTCATTTAACTGTGACGAAGTGTGTAGCCTCCGTACCAGTGGCTTGCACAGAATAGGCTGTTACCTAAAACGGCACTCATACCATTTTTAAACAATTGTTTTCTTTATAACGGATACTTATATGTTTTAAAGAAGTCATAAATCAACAAACACCCTTGCTGCTCTCACCCTCGGCCAGTTTGCGGCCACGTCTGCAAAGGGGATTTGGCAGCACATGCTTTACAATGGCTGCGTCCGGGGCGTTGTTTAGTTCCAGACACATTTGAGTTTGAGTTTGAGTTTGAGTTTCGCCCCGCCGCGGTGGTCTAGTGGCTAAGGTACTCGGCTGCTGACCCGCAGGGCGCGGGTTCGAATCCCGGCTGCGGCGGCTGCATTTCCGATGGAGGCGGAAATGGTGTAGGCCCGTGTGCTCAGATTTGGGTGCACGTTAAAGAACCCCAGGTGGTCTAAATTTCCGGAGCCCTCCACTACGGCGTCTCTCATAATCATATGGTGGTTTTGGGACGATAAACCCCACATATCAATCAATGAGTTTGAGTTTCGTTTATTTACCACATACAGTTGTACAGCAAGTGGCTGGGACAGAGCAAAAATCTGTATAAAACAGCTTGACAAATTCCTATATCCCCATGGCAACTGTGGCAACAAAAACGGCAAAATCAAATTAAACACAGGACAGTGTAAACCAGCAATGCATGCGTTTTGCATCAGAACAAAAAGTTTAAACAAACTAAACTTACGAAAAAACGCACATGCTATACATCGAAAGAAGTAATCAAAAAGAAAATATTACTACACACAAATTAATAAAGCATATTAAAATAAAATATTAGAGAGCATACGAACATTTTCATAATTAATTCCTAACTTAATTAGTATATTCGGCAAGCAATAATTCAATGTCTGAAAGCCATAATCTGTGCGCCGCCTCAGCACATGCCAATATTCAGAGTTTCTGTTTAGGCGCGTTGAAGGATTTAATAGCAAGTTAGCCAAACTACGTATATAGCCACGACCTTTATGGTATCAGATCTAAAAGACACTGCTAAAGAATATTCGTAGAGCAGGTTTAATTTGATCGTTTTGAATTTAGCAAATAATTGTGAAGTATGGGCATTAAAAGAAAGGTTAGCAACAGATCGTAGCGCCTTTTTTGTAAGATAATAAGATTACTAATAGATTCCTTTGTTCTATTACCCCAAATCAGGTTGCAGGAACTCAGATGATTTAAAGAGCGCATTAAATATCAGAAGTTTTTGAGGAACTGGCAATAAACCCTGACATTTTCTCAAGACACCGAAGACTTTGAAAGCTTATTGTATAAAAATTTCGTGTGATAATCTCATTTCATGTGTTCATGGAAAACAACGCCCAAAGACTTCGCGGTGGAAGAAAATGTGATTATGCTGCTGTTTAATATGAGATTGTAGGGTTCAGTGGTTTCATTGAGGGAAGATTTGGCATGAAAAAGAACAGCTTTTGTTTTGAGACAATTTATAAGTAAAGAATTTTCAAGTGTCCAGCAGTATATCTTTTGTAACGTTGAGTTAGCAGTATTTACTAGATTACAAAATTCGCACCTGAAAAAATAGGCTTGTATTGTCTGCGTAAATTACGTATTGGGCTGAAGGGTCAATATGTACAATATCGCTTATAAATATAATGAACAAAAGGGGACCCAATATGCTGCCTTGGGGAACACCATCTTTAACAGTTTGCATGGACGAAATTTCCCTGTTTATAGATACACACTGGTGTCTGTCTGTTAGGTAGCTTTCGATCAGATTTAAGGCTACACCACGAATTACATAACACTGCAGTTTTCCTAATATTGTGTTGTGGTTTATTTTGTCGAATGGTTTCGACATATCTAAAAATATGCCAAGTGTGAACTTTTTGGCCTCAATATTTTTGAGAATCAATTCTTTTTGAAACAATAGGGCTTTTTCGGTTGAGTAGCCTGATCTAAAACCAAATTGTGATTGAGTTATAACGGACTGTTTATCGAAAAATTCAACAGCCTAGTATGAATAATTTTTTCAAGTCCTTTGGAAAAAAGCGAAAGAATTGAAAGCAGCCTGTAATTTGTTAAAGTGTTTTTGTCTCCACCTTTGTGGATCACCGTCACCTTAGCATCCCTCATATTCTGTGGGAAAATGCCGCTTTTTAAGAAAACGTTGTAAACGTGTGTCAGACATGAACTAAGTAGGTCAATAGCATGTTATATTGCTTCCTATTTCAGGCCATTTAAATTCTCATTTTTAGACATCAAAAGCTTTTAAACACTCGTATTACCTCTTCATCTCTCGGACAAAAAGATATTGATTCCTTGAGTGGTGCTGGTAAGTACTCAAAAGCACTTGTTTGGTGCGAGCTTTTAGTTATAGATGTGAAGTATTCATAAAATTTATCCGCTAACTCTTTACCTTAATTAACCTCATTGTCAATTACAAGTTCTAAAGAACGTGTAGCTCTACCTTGGGATATGATGGAGTTTAACTTATTCCAGATTTCTTTGCTGTCAGAGACGCCTTCAAATCTATATTGATAAAAATTTCGTTTTGCTTGCCATTGGACTTTAGTAACTGAATTTCTGTATTTTTTAAACGCCTTCAAATCATCTGAATTTGGGGTATCTAGAAATAGGTTAAATAATTTATCTCTTTCCTTAATTATTTTTAGTATCTCAGAAGTCATCCAAGGTTTGCGTGCACGCTTTGGCTTTTTCAAAGTCCTAAGAGAAAAACATTTATTATAAAGTGACATGAACGTTTGCATGAAACAGTCAAAACCTAAATCAGCCGCGGACAAGGAAAACAAGTTGTCCCATTTTGTTCGCTCAACTTCAACCCGAAAGTTCAAAAGAGATTTTAAATTCACTGGTCGATATAATATACCAGAAATGGACTGTCTGGGCTGATAACGAAATTGGGGCGCAATGAAATATACAGGGAGGTGGTCACTATTCGCGGTAGATATAGTGCCTGAAAGTATGGATACGGAGGAAAAGCTTGTTACGAACAGGTCTAATAATGTTGCACTCGATTGAGTAATACGAGTAGGAGAGAAAATGACATTTGATTAAAAGTGAGAATCAAGAAGTGCGGAAAGATCCTTTTGTTGTTTGTGTTTGCTAACATATCAACATTCGGGTCACCTCCCAATGCAATGCTATAGTTAGGCTCATTTATGAAAGCAAACGTCTGATCCAAGAACTGCATAAAGTTGTTAATATTACCATCGGGAGGTCTGTGCACTATCACAAATACAAAGTTGTCAACTTTAACAGATACGATTTCCCAATCCTCCAAGCATTGATACCATTTATTTACCCATTCGTAACTCAATTCATGTTTAAGGTACATACATACACCACCTCCTGCTCTTGTTTTTCTTTTTAAGTAGACTGTATTGTAACAACCGATTGTGATAACATCTGAGTCATCACGGTACCACGTTTCTGTAAGCATTATTACGGAAAAATTAAATTTAAACTGATCAAGAAAAGCAAAGAGGTCGTCGTCTTTACAACGTGCGGACTGCATATTATTATGAAGTACAGCTAGGGGTGGCCCCGCCGTGGTGGTCTAGTGGCTAAGGTACTCGGCTGCTGACCCGCAGGTCGCGGGTTCAAATACCGGCTGCGGCGGCTGCATTTCCGATGGAGGCGGAAATGTTGTAGGCCCGTGTACTCAGATTTGGGTGCACGTTAAAGAACCCCAGGTGGTCGAAATCTCCGGAGCCCTCCACTACGGCGTCTCTCATAATCATATAGTGGTTTCGGAACGTTAAACCCCACATATCAATCAATCAGCTAGGGGTGACCTGCCCAGATTTTCATAAAGTGTGTTTACTTGACAGGAATAGAAGACTTTATATTAGTATTCATTTACAGGTGATAGAGATAAATACATATAAACAGACAATAAGGTTACTGAGTATAACAAAGTAGCAGCTCTTGAATAGGATGCATAAGTAAAAGTAAATAAAATTCGTAGTAATGGTGGTTCGTTAACTTTTGCAGTACCACACTTTGGTTCCACAACTTTTGATAACCAAACATAGGTAACAATCAAGTGATGCATAGTACTTGGAGCAATAGCATTATTCGAGTTTTTGGGGAAGAAGACGAAGTTTTTCCTGAGTGGAACGCTAGTTTCAGTCTCAGCTATTTTTTTCGTTTTTTTGGTGCTAGTGGAAGACGCCACTCTTCTGCCTGCGAAAATGGACATAGAATCACCAGGGCCTCCACCCATACGTCCCGCGTCGTCTGCGGCCACTCTAAGAAAGCGCTCCGGCCACCCAAGTAACATCAACAGTGAGGACACGCTCATGTACTCTACGGCCAGTGATGAGAGCTCCGATGAAAGTGACTTTGTGCCCATGGCAAGACACAAGGCGAAGAGGAGGCTGCTTACAACATCTCCTTCCCAAAGTAAGGCCACCACGAATATTCAAGAGCCCCCGGTTCACACTATTTTGTTTGTTCCGCTGAATGCCGCTGACAGCATGAACCGACTTAATCGCCAGGTCACGTCTATGTCACTTGAGGCACTCGTTCCGGGACATTTAACAGACGTGAGAATCAATGACCGCAAGAACGTTCTGGCGATAGACGTTACGCAACGTACTGCTCTCGACGTATTGACCAAGGTGAATGTGCTCGGGAACATCAACGTACGTTCTTTCATACCAGATGGCAAGGACTCTAGGGCAGGTGTTATCTACGACGTCGACACTTCCATCAGCGATATTGATTTTCCCACTCTTATCAAACCAGTGACGGAAGCTACTATAATCTTGCAAGCCCGCCGTCTCGGGAACTCACGATGCGTGAAACTAGTTTTTAAGGGTGACAGCCTCCCAACTCAAGTAAGAGTTGGTCATTTTCGGACACACAGTACGGCTGTTCATGACGAAACCTCTTCAGTGTCGGAAGTGCTGTAAAATAGGACACGTGAGTGCTGTTTGCACAAGTTCTGGGGTGTGCTCCCGATGCTCGGAGTCGCACAACACGGAAGCCTGCCAGGCAGAATATCGCAAATGCGGCAATTGCCAAGGTCCTCACGAGGCGTCATCAAAGCAGTGCCCAAATGTGAAGAAGGAAATGCAAGTGCTGAGGCAGATGGCCAGAGACGGTTCTACCCACAGGGAGGCTGCTGCCAAAGTACGAGTACGACGTCGGCGTTCACGCCATAGGAAAACTCCTAGGACATCCTCTGCCAAGGCCAGGGATACACCGCTACCCCATATCACGCACTCACCACCACAAGCATCAACAAGTGCCAAAAACAAGCATCCTCAGAAAGACGCAAGAAACATTGACACTGACGCGTGGCCAGCGCTGCCGTCAGTGGCACCGCCAGTAGAGCGGCAGCAACGCCCACTGAAAGCTACTTCAGAGCGAGTAAGTCATGAAAGTCAAGATAACCAAATAATAGACGTGATTAAGACCCTCAGGAAGACAATTCGAGTACTCCTGAATAATACTCAGACTCCGGCTGCCCACAGCACTCTTCAAATATTGCACGCTTTGAATCCGGTGCTATCAAGTCTACAGAAGCACCATGACTCTTTCCCTGCAGCCCTTCCGTAAACAAGTGAAAGAGGCATCAATTTTCCAATGGAATGCCCGAGGTCTTAAACCCCGCATTTCGGATTTTCGACCATATGTTTTCAAGAATCAGTTTCCAATTATCGTAATTTGTGAACCACGTCTTCACAATGCTATACGACGTTCTAAATACGAGGCTTTCAATTGTGCAACCCGTAACGAAACCAGTAAGGTCATTGTTTACATCACGTGCGAACTCACATATATTGAGCATCCAGTAAACCGGATGACAGCAACCAATACGTGTGCCTGATAGTTAAGCGTAAGAACGTGAACTTCATGCTAGTGGCAGTATATATTTCGCCTTCAGGTCGCTTCGACCCAGCAAGATTAAGCGCCATTATATCAGCGACACCTGGGCCATGGATAATTACCGGTGATTTTAACGCTCATCACCCCCTGTGGGGAAGCCAGAAGATGGACCGTCGGGGAAGAGATGTGTCCTCCTTTGCATCTGACCACCAACTATATTGTTTAAATGACGGCGCTCCCACGTTTTTACGGGGTCTGACATATAGTAGCTGTCTCGACCTAACTTTTGTGTCAAGTAACCTGAACACCAAGGTGCAGTGGTTTGCGGACTATGAAACGCAAGGCAGTGACCACATCCCCACCTATGCAAAAATCAAGAGGCTAAGCAAGTCGCAAATCGCGCCCACTTCACGGATAGACTGGTCAAAGTACAGATCATCCACAGAGAAGCAATGCGAGAGAAACCAAGAAGGTTCTCTTGAAAGCCTAGAAGGTATATTGAAGGCCGCTATTCAAGAGGCAACGTTTAATTGTGGACCTTTGCCAGATTTTTGCAAATATGAGGTGGAGTTGGAGCAACTTCGCGCAATCCGTCGTCGTGCCGAACGACGTTATAGGCGCACGAAATCCATCTACGACTTTAGGGAAGCGAGACGTCTACAAAAGAAGATTCAACGTCGAATCAATGCACTACAGTCGCAACGATGGAAGTCACTATGCGAGTCGCTTGATCCCCACAAACCTCCTTCGCAAACATGGAGAATAATCTGCGGCCTACGAACATTGCCACAACAGAATCGTCCATTCAAATGCCTTGCTCTCCACCAAGGCCGGCGGGAAATCGATGTAGCGGAAGACTTCTGTGCCAGGGTTGCAAACGAGGGGCCTGGGATCAACATGAGTAACCTACGAAACGTGCCGGAGTCCAGAGACACTCGGATGGACAATATGTTTTCTCTAGAGGAGCTTCAGGCAGCATTGGCAGCATGCAAGCGCTCGTCATCGCCTGGACCCGATGGAGTCACTTACATGGCCCTTGCTAACCTAGGACGAACAGCTCGGCGTGCCCTTCTAGCTGTATACAAACACTCGTGGAGCAACGGTTAGGTTCCTCCTTCGTGGAAATGCAGCCGCCTTGTGCCGCTGCTTAAACCAGGCAAATCGCCTCTGGACATTGCCTCCTATCGCCCCATCGCGCTTGCCAGCTGTTTTGGAAAGGTGATGGAGAGAATGGTGATGACTCGCCTGGAGTGGTACTTGAAACATAACAATATATACCCCGATGCTTTGACCGGCTTTTGACGTGGACGGTCTTCCATAGACAATGTTGTTGATCTTGTCACGTCTGTACAACAGCAGAAGAGCCTGAAGTGATTATCAGCGGCACTTTTCTTGGATATTAAGGCTGCATACGACAATGTATTACATGAAACCATCCTGGACGCCTTGGGCAGCATTAGATTGGGAGGCCGCGTTTACCAATGGATGTACAGCTACTTGAAGGACAGAACTTTCATCGTTCAGAGAGAAGATGGCGCAACAAGGCAACATCGTACTTATCGCGGCGTACCTCAAGGTGGGGTCCTAAGCCCCATACTTTTCAACCTTACGCTCATCGGCCTCGTTGACGTCCTGCCACAATCCGTACACCTGTCGATATACGCGGACGACATCTACATCTGGGCATCAGGGGTCACGCGTCTACACGTACCAGCCAGGCTTCAGACAGCGGCTACACTGACGTCAAACTACCTTCAAGGACGAGGACTGGAGCTGTCATATGAGAAATGCTCACTAGTTGCGTTTACGCGCAAGACAATGACGCCATACCGTATCAGAAATAATGGACACACAATAAGGTATTAAAAGAATCACCGCTTCCTGGGAGTAATAATAGATCGTGATTTGTGTTGGAGCCCTCATATCGCTTACATGAAGAAGAAACTGACCATGATCACCCACGTCCTGAGGTTTCTTGCGGGAAAATCATGGGGTGCATCGGTACGAGCCATGCTTCAACTGTACGCTGCGTTTCTTGGCTTCATGCGCTATAGCCTACCTGTGCTTGGCAAGGGCCGCATAACAAACGTACACGTCCTCCAGTCATTACAAGCTCAAGCACTGAGAATATGCCTCGGGTTGCCGAGATGCGCATCCGCAGCAGCGACTGTCGCATTCGCTCATGAACACCCTATCACAACCTACATTCGTGTCGATGCTTTAAGAACGCACATAAGACATGCAACCCGGATTCACACGCATCACCTCGCCTCCCTTCCAACTTCCAGGCCATGCTCTGCGTTCTGCTCTATAATTGCCCCACATCGCACTTTGATTCCCACGAACTTCACACACGCAGCAAGACCGTCGTTACCATTGTGGTGTCTACATCCACTGGAAGCCCCGATAACCATCCTCGGATTTCAAAAGAAGAAAAATTTGTCAAAGTTGGCCCTAAAACAAACAACATTACTGTTTCTGCATGAGAAACACAGTGGACGCATTCACATTTACACGAATGGGTCGGTCACTTCATCAAGTTCGAAAGGCGCAGTGGTGATTCCGGAGAAATCCATCGCGATAAAGTTCAGGACCTCGCATCTGACATCATCCACGGCGGCAGAACTCGCCGCCATTCGTGCCGCTCTGTAGTTTCTAGTTGAAGAACCGCAACAGACATGGTCAATATTCTCCGACTCCAAAGCAGCTCTCCAGGGAATTGCCTCGCCATATCGTAATGGACCAAACGAACAGCTAATTGCTGAAATACGACTGCTTCATCACCGGGCTATAGAGAAACAACATGACATAGCGTATCAATGGATACCAGGCCACTGCAGCATTGATGGAAGCGACCGTGCAGATGAAGCAGCCCGAACTGCTCATGATGACGCCCCTTGTGTAGCTATACCATTATCAAGAACGGACGCCACTGCAAGGCTTCGATCACTTGCACGAGAACTGACACTCGCTCAGTGGAATTCACCGCATTCACCAACGTCCGCCTTCATAATTTGGACCCACACCTACAGCTCCGTCTTCTATCAGGAATAACCAGAGCAGAGGAGACATTTTTGTGCCGTCTGTGGATTGGGGTGGCCTTTACGAATGCTTATTCGTTTAGAATCGGAATGGCCAGAAGCCCGACATTTGACAACTGTGGCTGCGCAGAGACTTTCTCCCATCTTCTCTGCGAGTGTCCCCGCTGCAGCGTGCCAAGAAAAGAACTGTCAAAAGCTTTAGATAAAATAGACAATCGCCAATTGTCGGAAGAAAGGGTATTAGGACACTGGCCGAGACCGTCCTCTGCACGCAAGGCATTGAGAGCGTTGTTGCGCTTTCTGCGGGCAAGTGGTCTTAGAGACAGACTGTACACAGCGTCGTGGATCGTCTGATGACCTTCTCTCTTTTTTTACAACGTCTCTTTTCTCTCATCCTTTATTCCCCTTACCCCCTTCCGCAGTACAGGGTAGCCAGCCGGTCTGAGAACTGGCTAACCTCCCTGTCCTTCCTCATTTATTCCTCCTCCTAATGTTCGAGTTTGCAACAATAGTACCGGTATAAAACAAATATTCAGTTGTTTAAGACCAAGTAAAAATAGAGGCAGTGATTACACAAGATGCCGTGTAGCATGTAAAAACTGTATGAAAAGGCATTAGAATTACATTTTCCTGTTCAGCAAAAAATAAAGCGTTGAAAGAAATATAGCATACAGAATCACAACTAAGAAGACTATTATAACATTTTGTTATACTACCCGCACCAAGTTCTCCTCGCACGTTATGTACAGAACTGCTGTAATCTCTGGCTTCCACATCAGAATCTTTCCCTGTAACACCCAGATGAATTTCCATTTCTTTCTTTCCACACTTGCTTCACTTTAACTAGCAGAATTTTGTTTTCACGACAGAGGTGCTCATTGACGTACATTAAGCCATCTATGTCGAACCCTAAATCTCTTGCATTCAGTTTTCTTTTCTTTGCCGCCGAAAGCATTCTGTTTCTGGCGGCTTTCGAACAACACCTCACGATCACATGTGGCTTACTTTTATCTTTAGATGGCACACTATGTGCAACGTCTATGTCTTTATCAGTTATGTCGGCCTTTAGACATCCCGCAAGTTCTTCAAATTCTCTCAGAAGATTCTCCTGTGGCACAACTGGAAGCCCCTGAATTTCCACATTCGTATTTCTGGAGTATTGTTTAAGCTCAGATATCCCTTTCCTAGCCTGCTTTATCTCTTTTTTTAGAAGTTCGTTCTCATCGCGGCACTGCTTGATTTCGGCCCTAGTCATAGTGAGCTCATTCCTGACAGCCCGAACATCAAGCTCAAATTTTTTAAAAACATCACTCAAGAATTGTACAGACTTTTAAGGACCAGCGATTTTCGACTGAACTTCGTTATTCAAGGTAGTGATGCAAGCGACGTCAGATTTAATGCCTGGCGCGAATGAATCTAACTTAGTTACCAACTCAGTCAACACTTTAACAACCTCTTTTATGCTTCCTGGTTGCTTTTCAGCCATGGCCTTTGCAACGTCGTGTAAGCCACATGGATTCATTTCATTGGTCATCTCAAGCTTAGCAATATAGGACAACAGTACAACAGGGGACAGAAAACACAGTCACAAGATAAAACTTGGTGCAAGTGCCATTTCGCATCTCTACATTAGCTTCGAAAAAAAATGTAGCGCTCAAAACACTCGTGGCCGCAACAGCGATGGGATGGCATGGTACGCGAAGGCACGAAATAATAATAAAAAAACAACAACCTTCAAGTTATAAAGAGAAGTTTAGTATGCGTCCACCCACCGTCGCTGTCGCTGCCACAGTGCAAAAAGATGCTCTCCCAGAAAAAACACTACCCCCAAAATGAGAGCGATAATCCAAGTTGCGGCAGTCTTAACCAGATGGCAGTTCCTGTGACGAAGTCTGGCCCTGGTGCAAAGCAGCAAAATGAATAGCGATGAAAGAGCTGGTATTTCAGCAACCTGGTGGACCACTGCACCTGGTTCCTTACGGTCAGGTTTGGGCCGCCGCAGGCAGCTGCAAGATATAGTGGAGAAACTTAGTATGCGTCCACCCACCGTCGCCGTCGCTGCCACAGTGCAAAAAGAACGACTCGTCTATACTTGAACCTCTATAGACGAGTCGTTCTCTAGTCCTTTACGATGGCGTGTGCCACTGGTGCTACTTCAAGAAAGACAACGTGGTCCAACGATGAAACGCGAGTGCAAATGTAACAAATATATATTCCACATTCAACAGACAATTGCCACTGTCATCATTTCCAAAGTACACTTCAATTCTCGTGTAGCAGCGAACCGCCAAAATAGCACTTTGTGAGCGTAAGTACACTCGCTCAATGTGCACCTAAGTTGCCAAGTTTGACAGGGGTATGACAGAGGTTTGACATGGGTATTAGACGCCGTAGAATAGATGAGCAGAATGAGTGCGCGAACGTGTAAGAGTGTTACTTTCGCTCCCACGGTTGTCGTATGCGCGACTCGGGGCCACGAACTCACGTGAAAGGCCAGCACATTAGCCCCGCATCTCGTTGCACTCACGAGAAAATATGGCAAGAAAGACGCGCACATTGCCTTATTGCGCCGCATCCTTTATCTCAAGTTTTATTAATTTCTTAAAGCAACAAATTTCATAAACTATGCATGTCGGGTAAATAAGTTTCACCGTGTCACGTTCCACGGTTAGCAACGTCAGAGCACAGTCGCCTACGTAGAAGACCAACGTCACTGCACTGCCGTGTGAGTAGGGTGATTCCTGCACGCACGTCATGCCTTCATTCTCTTAGGGCGCGCCCGTTAAATGAAGACCATCGTTCATCTTGGAATTTGACCCATTTTCGCGTTGCGTAGCGTTCCGAATTTCGGTAGATGTGATCGTCAACACCCCATCTACACATTGCGCTTGTCAGCTCGAAACTGTCAAACCTGGTGAGTGGCCCTTTAACGACTCTGTGCCCATTCCAGTGAGGATGGGTGCAGTGGTACTTTAGCCGACGGAAATGAACTCGAATGTGAAGGTCATCGCTGTAACCGAAGAAGACAATAATTAGACCACTTGGTTCATAAATCGGGAACGTCGTCATGTTGGGACCAGTTCGCGGGAAATCAAGAAGGCAATATCATCAAGGAAGCATTTGAAAAAATGATCTGGTATTCCTAGGAATGTTTTCCGAAGTGTATTGTCATAAAGCAATCGTGCAGTGTGACTTGCCGCTGACAGGGATGAAATTTCAGATTATAACGTAAAATGCTAATCACATGCGCCCCTCCTTCAGATGCTTCGAGAACGGTAACGGTAAAATGTGCACTACTTCGTATGTCAGGCTTAGGCAGTTGTTTTAGTAAAAACTGTGACTCAATCATTCATGGAATGTGGCATGTCATCTTAACTTGATGGTTCAGAGGATGATGTGCTGCATGCATGGCTCTCCGGTCTTCGTGATGTACCACTATAAGGCCGTAGGTCTCAGCAAGTCGAGTGCGCGGGCCCAATTTTGGCGTCTGACTCTGAGGGTTGGACGAGTTTGAGAAACACGAGAGAAATAAAAATAGTAATTATTTATTGAATTTCGTGATAAACACGAATGAATTTTTTTTCTATTAGAGCGGCTTTCCTACCGCCAATTTAAATTTTGGTCTGGGACAGAGTAAGCAGCCCCCCTCCCTCCGGAGTAAGCAATACCTCTCCCCCTCCTTCAGAAGTCTGCTTGAAATATCCTTGACAGTAGAATGGAGGGGGGCGCACTTGCTCGGCATTTCACGGTACGCACATCTTTAAATATGAATGAAACATATTTAAGGCAAACTGATTTCTGCGAAGTGAACATGGCGTAAGTCGTCTTCGTATGCTAGCTTTGTAGAGTGCTCAGTATTCACTGACCCATCCGCGCATCCGCGAACAGTGTGTAGAGTAGTACATGTCAATCAGCCAAAATAGTGGCCATATGCAACAATTGTCAACTCTCCCGTCTACCTGTGATGCTTTCAAACATTGCAGTGAAAGCAACGGGTCCATGCTTCAACTAAGTCCTCACGGCGCCAACATCAAATCATGAGCAGTGAAACTAAGAATATCAGGAACAAATAACAGTCGTTTCGGAAACCAAAAAGAGGTCGTGCTTTGCGGCAAGGCCGACGCAATAAATACGATAGCAACAAACTTGACCGTTGCGCGAAGTGTGGTACCAACTTCTTCAGCAGTCGAGTTGACGTAACTCAACTGAATACTGGCTCAGGAAACGTGGCTGTGGCAGCGAATGAGGCTACGCCTGTTTAGTGTACTGTTTCATTGCAAGCGGAGCGGCAAGGGCACAGTGCCAACTAAAGTATAAGTCATCAACTGATCATTGTAAAAGCATGATAAGTACAGGGTTCTTAGCTACTTGAAGTACACAGTCCCAGCTGGAATTCAACAGAACTCTCTCTAAGGGACTCCCAGAGCCAGAATTGTCGGCTATTCTCGCAAATGGTCGCTCCACATAAAATATGCAACGCACAAGGCGATGCTATTGATCTTTGAAATTTCACGAAACGTCATGGTGACAGTGACCGCAAAAATAAGCTGGTACAACTGAGTAATGCTAAATTCTGTGAAATCAGTAGCTGTGTTTATACATATTGAAATGGCCCAGAAGACCACACGTTGCAGGATTAAGTGAACACCGACATTATTCGAAGTTTGCTTGTGTGCGTTCTAATGTTTCTTTCCTATTGCGCACAGTGAACGCCTCGGCACTGCCACGAAAAACACGCCACTCTAATGTAGATGAAGTGTTGACATGATCCACTTTAAGCGAAGTCGTACTCAAGTTTGGCCGTTATCCTGTAGAGCTATTAGTACAAGTAAAAGCAATATGAATGAAACATCTAGGCACAAAAGAACAACCAAGTGGGTGTTATTCAATAAGCGATCTGTTGTTCTATGCGTACATTCACTTACCTAAGGAGGGCTTCCACTAAACTTGCCTAACGTGCTGAGAGGATACGCCTCTCCAAATCAGAAGAAAGCACTACGATAACGTATGACCATTTTGGTGCCTTCATGATGTTATTAGGGAAAAATACAGTCTCTCCAGTTTACGGTCTTTCTTGTCGTTTTCAAAACCTCCTTGCACACAGACAGCAGTGAAACTCAAGGAAGGCCAGCGCGCACGCGGCCCCGTCACCAAAGCCAATATTGAATTAGAAATTATAGAAATTATTGCCACAGAAGCACAAAACACACATAAAAAGCAGTAATGGTGGGATGAAAGCTGCGTGTAGGCTAAATAAGTTTAAAAATCACTATCAAAAAGTCAAGGAAATACTGCTCTAGGTGTGCAATCAGCTGATCCCCATCATCAGCTTGACTACGCCCACTGAATGGCAAATGTCTCTCCCATAATCCAGCAATCAACACGGTATTATACTTTCCGCTGTCAGGTTATACGTGCGAACTTTTATTCTCAACGGCCCGCCTAATTTTCTGCCTCCCCTTCGTGTGTTTGCCTTCTCTGGGGATCCAGTCAGTTACCATTAATGACCAGCGGTTATCCTGCCTACGTGCTACGTGCCCGGCCCCCACCCAGTTCTTTTTATTGATTTCTACTATGATATCCTTAACCGCGGTTTGTTGCCCGACCCACTCTGTTCTCGTCTTGTCTCTTAAGGTTACACGTATCCTTTCTCTTTCCATAACTCGCTGTGTCATCCTCAATTTAAGCTGAACCTTCTCTGTAAGATACTCGCCAGTAACTCTTTCCTTATACAGGATCTTCTTGATACAGGGCGCTGAAAACCTCCTGTGAATGCGGGGTGAGTAGCATTGGAGAGATCGTGTCTCCGTGCTTTCCACCCTTCTTTACTGGGATTCTGTCGTTTTCTTTATGGAGAGCTATGGTGGTTGTAGATATACTGCATATTTCGTCTCATTTGTTTATGTAGCGTTGATGCGTACCCTGATTTCAGAGTGTCTTCATTACTGCTGATGCTAATAATATTCAGAGCGAATGCCCTGTTGTGGTGCCGTCAAGAAAGAAATAAGGAACTTAAGGTAGTGTGCAGCTTTTGAGGCATCCAGCCAGCCTTCTAATGCTCAGTTGTGGGACATTCTTCTCTTTTTGTGGCGCAGAATGTCAGGCAAAACATGGGTCTAGTTGCTCTACAGACTGCAGCTCAACGGGCTCACACTACGGTATTTTTCAGCCGAACTGCGCTCGTTCACTGGCCTTGCAAACATCTGTGTTCCCCTTTGACATTTTTACTGCTTGTTTTCTTTTATGACAATCAAAAAAAGAAGCCTTCGACCTGTTCCCCCTATTTGTTTTTGCTGAATGCTGCCTAAGTATGCATCCTTTTATTTTCACTATACATGTGCTTGAGAAACTGCGCTTGTTCAGGGTGCTTAGGCACGATGGTGGAAGGCAAAATATATTATCATGGCAAGCAAACAGCAATGTACGGGACAAGACTGGGTCTTCAAGGAATGAATAAATTTTTGGAGAGGAAATATCTGTGGAGACAAAAGGATATGCCTTCAAAAACGTGGCAACTGTCATTCTTAGAATAACTAAGAGCCGAGCTACGTGGTACGTATTTGGGCTAATTGACTGAGCGTGTACACATGGACACACTAGAGAAGTCAATATACCACAAGGTATCTCTGCTTGTTTTATGTTCGTCTTTGCACGCCCAGTATTTTCATACACCTTTCTTACCAGGACGCGTTGATGTACCCTTTAATCACCCTTCTCAATCTTCAAAAGTGATTGAAGAGAAAAGACTCGCACATAATACCTCGTCGTAGCCCATTAACTTGGTGTGTTGGAATGGATTCTGTGTGCCGAAAGGTTTCGAGAGGCCGTGGTGAGGTGCGTTATTATCACTTGCTTGGAAGAGAAGCGAGCCTCTTCTCGATAAATGCGCTGGACAGTGTTGTTTGCTGTGCATCAGAACTGAGCTGTCGCTGCTCAGCGCTGATGCACAGCAAATAACCACGAATGCTTTGCTACACTGATACTAACTAAATCCTCTGTTGCGCTAATACGACGACGCTTTCGTTAGGCCATACGCCTAAATAGTTTCTGAAATAACTTCTTTTAAGATGTAACACGGCATGTTTCACGTCGTGCGATTTAGGATCTACAGAGTGACCTTGTTACCCTCGATTGATGATTGATTTGTGGGGTTTAACGTCCCAAAACCACCACATGATTATGAGAGACGCCGTAGTGGAGGGCTTCGGAAATTTTGACCACCTGGGGTTCTTTAACGTGCACCCAAATCTGAGCACACGGGCCTACAACATTTCCGCCTTCATCGGAAATGCAGCCGCCGCAGCCGGGATTTCAACCCGCGATCTGCGGGTCAGCAGCCGAGTACCTTAGCCACTAGACCACCGCGGCGGGGCCTTGTTACCCTCGGTTACAACTTTTGTTGGCATTGTAGCGAAGGCTACCAAGGCAATCAGGAGCATCCTACCACCAGTGATTGTGGCTCCACAACAGCGCCCGTATTTTCGCCGTGCAATACACAAGTTCCCTTTTATTTTCTTGGTAGAGCTCTATGAGACAGGACACAACTCCCACCATTAAGGTAGTCCTATTTGCTTTAATTTATTTGGTGTGACTTCGCGTTTTTGAACGCGCGAGAAAGTCTCGCCATTTTACGTGCGCCTCAAACACTAAGCGGCGTCTGCATCTAGATGAAACGCTGATGGTGCGCTCCCGTCACTTTCCACAGCATCACGAGAGGCGCGCCCAAGTGGACTACTACGTGTATTGCTGCAAGTGTAGAAGCTCCGCCTCTGTAAATTTTCTTTCAGTGCCAATAAAAATTGTCGAAAAGTGCAGTCATATCCTGATCGAAGGTGTGGAGCTCATTGAAAATATGGCTAGTGACGCGGAATATACGAGAAATAAGTGGTGAGCGAGCTACATCCCTCAACCAAAATCATGCAGTTTATTACTTCTGGTTGCCGTACAGTGAACTAACATGGCGTCTATGACCCAACAGCTCCTTGTATGAGAGCGTAGCTTTACAGAGCACACCCTGGCGTAGCAATTAGAAATACACCGTAGAAGTGGCACCACATGTCAAGTTCGTACTACATACAATGTGCTGATTTTGTGAACGCGTGTTTTGCTACAAATCGTAATGCTTTGTTTGTTTTTTTTAAAAAGAGAGAGAACGTCACTGTTTTCTCATAAGCACTTTATTTGTCATGTTTTTTAGTAGTTTGAAAAGAAACGTGTTTACGAAACATGGCACGGATTTGGTGCACAGCATTGTTGAAATGATTTTTTAGTGAAGAGTATGCTGGTAATGACAAAAAACGGTCATATACACTCTTGCGTGGCTTCTCGTTGGTAGGGCACGGATATACCTCCGTGATTAGGTTAACTGTAAAGAAAAGAAAAAAATAATATTTCAATATTTTACATATTTCTTCATACGTTTATTGCTCTGCAATTTTCCAATACGCAACAGCTGCCAAGTTCAACGTGTCAGTGGACAACATCAAGTGAAAATAAAAAAAGGCTAGGTGCCGTCAAAGCAGATCTTTAAATCTGGAGCGCTCAAAATGTGACCGCTAAAGGCGTCAACTAAAAGACAAAAGATAAAGCCATCAGATTGCTCTAAGGAACAAGTAGGTTAGCTGATCACCATCGTCAGCCTGACTTCAAACAGGATGTAGCATGACGGGGTTTATTGACGCGTATAGCCTTCAGCGAGAGTTGAGAGACGTCAAGAGTAGGGCATCGAAGAGTGGCTGTCGGGTTCACCGTTAGGTAGACTTCAAAAGGTGCCAGAAATCAAGCCAGGCGTAGTCAAAGTAACCACTTCAATTATTTTTATCGCCTAATTTGTAGCCGAGCAGAAGAGGAGCGGTATTATGAAAAGAGTGTTCACTAATGATGAATAAGAAAGGGTATTATGGCGATGTGAAATGAAGAGTTTCAATGCAGGTGAAAAACACTCATGGTCCCAACTGGAAATTTTTGACGCCAAACGGTTTATAATGTAGCCAATTTGGCGCAACGTAGTCATTAACGGCAACCCTTTTGGTGGTCATCAAACAGTCTATATCTGAACAACCAAGAGGTCATGTTCCTTGCTGCAATTGACACTAAGACTTGCAGGTTTTGTTTTCCCTTCGAGAAGATTTCAGTTCATACCCACAAGAGGGATTGTCACACTGTGTCTTATAAAAGAAATTTAAAGCATATGCAATAGTAAAAAAGGAAACATATAAAAGACAAATTCTTATGTAAATAAAAAGTGAAAGAGAGAAATGGGTACGAAAAGCCAGAGATAAAAGATAAAAAAAGACGAAAAAAGTCGCAGTGTATTCACGCAGTGAATGATGATGAGTGGGTTGAAGCTTCGGAGGGTTTTATCGGCAAACCGTGAACCATCCGCTGGCCGCCACCGTCCGTCTGTCTGTCTGTCTGTCTGTCTGTCTGTCTGTCTGTCTGTCTGTCTGTCTGTCTATCTGTCTGTCTGTCTGTCTGTCTGTCTGTGCGTCCGTCCATCCGTCCGTCCGTCCGTCCGTCCGTGTGCCCGCCCGTGCATCCATCCTTCCATCTGTAACTTGTCGGGCGTACTACCCTATGATCCAAACCATAATCCTGAACATTTAGATGAGTTTAAAAATGAGGTCTTGATAAAATGCCTACTTTAGTTATTGTAGATAACGCATTCTCAACCCTTCGATTGTCTGAAGAAAAAAAAGCTACGTCGTCTGGATAAGCCAGTACATTAACCTCATTGCCTGATATATTAAAGCAACGAATACTATTCGATCGTAGAGTGCTAAAGCAAAGCGGTTCAAGGTAAAGTGTAAACAGCAGTGGGGACTTCGGATAGCTCTGTTTTACAGAAAAGCGATTAGATACCGGCTTTTTCAGATGGCCACTAATAATTAGCTGAGTGTGACAGTCATTGTAACAAAATTTAACGCCTTCCAGCACAACAAAGGCTACATTTGCATGCCCCAGAAGGGAAAATAGAAAGCAATGACTGAATCGGTCAAAAGCTTTGGCAAAATCTGCCTGCAGCATAGCAAGCTGTCCTTGACAACTTTAGCAATACTGAAGAAGTGTTCGAGTGATGTGTATGTTTGTTTGTATAGAGCGACCCCTATTTCCACATGTCTATTAAGCATCAAGGAGTATTGACATCACAAAGTCTAATCGATTCAATAGTGCCGTGGCATACATTTTGTAGTCAATATTTGACAAAGCTATAAGCCTTTAGTCGTCAACAAAGCGAAGCTCTCTCTTTCCAAAACCTTTAGGAATCTTAACAGTTTGACTTTTGCAAAAGGAACGTGGGAGAGTTTTGATATTGTTACATTACCGAAATATATTCAGCAGAATGAAGCTGGTGGTCGTTTTGAATGATTTGTAAAATTCAGCAGGAATTCTATCCGGGTCAGGTGCTCTTGACAACAGTAGCTGATCAAGGAACTGCTTAACTTCCTCGAACGTAATAGGACCACCAATAATTGCGCAATCATCTTCGGCCATAGGACTTAGCAGAAAAACAAATATGGTATTGCTTTCGTTTCTATGGTAATCGGAAAGAGCACTAAACGTAACTTCACAGAAACATTCGAATTGCAAGATAATGTCCGTTGTATTTGTTAGAAGAACACCGTTAGAACGCAGGCCTTGAATGAACTTGGACATGACATAATGCCTCTCATAAAGTAGAGCTTGACGCGTTGGTTGCTCAGAATTCAAAGCCCTGCTGTTCCGAGATAGAGCATTACTTTGTAGTGTTATTTTATTAGTGTATGTACCGGGGTTTTCGCATTCAATCTCGTAAAAGTTATAAATGCTTTTATACTATCACTTTTTTCTAGTTTTTTTCGATAGTACAATTTCACTGATCCGATCTCTATTGCACGAACCTTTTGCTTGAAAAGCTCATAAGGAGCAAACAGATGCAAACCTTCATCAAAAGAATTTCTCACAGCTTCTTTAACTTTGGTATTAATTTCCAGATTGCTTAGAACATATGAGTTCATCTTGCACAGTGCCCATTGTGCTCGAAAGTAAGCTCGCCTATTTGCACCAACTGTTGCGAAAACAACGCAGTGAACTGAAAACAAAAGTGGCTCACTGCTGCACAAAAGTTACCGAGGAAGGAGTGATGAAGATACGTAAAAACGATCAAGGCAAGCTAAAGAGCTTGTCTTGATCGATCCAGCATTATCTACAATACCAGTTAAAACTCCGCCTCACCTGTCTTCGTGACTGGTAAGACTGCTGCGATCACTAAGATCACATCCGCCGTTAAAGTTGCCCATAATCACACTAAAATATTCCGAAATTAATAAGCTGAAAATACTTTCAAATAACGGCTCTCGTTTTGAAACCTCGTTCATTATCATCATCAACAGCCTGACTACGTACACTGCAGAACATTGGCCTCTCCCATATTCCGCCTTTTAACTCGGTCCTGTGCTTGCTGCTGCCAATTTGTACCCGTGAACTTCTTTATCTCATCTGCCCACCTAACCTTCTGTCTCTCCCTAACCCGCTTGCCTTCTCTGCGAATCCAGTTAGTTACCCTTAATGACCAGCGGTTATCCTTTCTACGTGCTACATGATCTGCCCATGTCCATTTCCTCTTCTCGATTTCAACTACGATATCTTTAATCCCCTGTTTGAGTAGAAATATCAGCGGTCATGCAGACACAGCGGAATCAGAGAGTTGATGAAGCATATATAAACATCCTGAAAGAAATATACAGGGGATCAACTGCTACCATAGTGCTTCATAAAGAAAGCAACAGAATACCAATAAAAAAGGGTGTAAGGCAGGGGGACACAATCTCCCCAATGCTATTTAGCACGTGCTTACAGGAAGTTTTCATAAGCCTAGAATGGGAACAGTTACGAATAAGAGTTATTGAAGAGTACCTTAGGAACCTGCACTTCGCCGATGACATTGCCTTGCTGAGTAACTCAGGGGACGAATCGCAACTTATGATTACGGAGTTAGACAGGGAGAGCAGAAAGGTGGGTCTTAAAATAATCTGCAGAAAACGAAAGCAATGCATGACAACCGCGATAGAGAGCAGCGCTTCGAGATAGGTAATAGTGCACTTGAAGTTGTAAAAGACTGTCTTATTAGGACAGGTAATAATCGCGGAGCCAAAGCACGAGATTAAAGTTACCAGAAGAATAAGAATCTGATGAAGCACATTTGCCAAGCCCTCTCAAATTATGACAGGTAGGTTGCCACTATCCCTCAAGAGGAAGGTATATAACAACTGTATCTTGCCGGTACTTAGCTACGGAGCAGAAACCTGGAGACTTACAAAGAGGGTTGAACTTAAATTGAGGACCACGCAGTGAGCAATGGAAAGAAAAATGGTTGGTGTAACCTTAAGAGACAAAAAGAGAGCAGAGTGGATTAGGGAACATAAAGGCATGCACGTTGAGAAATCGGCACGACACTCCACGGAACACAATATCGCAGCATATTTACCTGTATTTAGTGTCAACATTCGTACTATTGGCTGAACAGGGTAGACTACCTCTGAAAAAAAAACAGCAACCCGGCGACAGCCTTATAGCATGTGAAACGCAAATATCATAGTCGGACACAGGAAGGGCCGTGCGGCCTCCTCAGTGTCTTCGCCACTCTCGATCTTTGTATCTTAGATGGCGACAAATTCAAGTAATTTTCTTTTGGAACGTCGGCGGAGTTGCGCCTATTTATGCAAAGAACTATGGCCGTGAACATTCAATGTTGCAAGATAAGTTGCTCTGAGTGTGCCATGGTGACTGTCTACAGAAGGCTTACTGTCCCTTGTGATCACTTACGGAGCCCGCTGTCAATGGTTAGGCTTATCTTGCACCCCCACCAGGCCTCCTAGATCGTGGCCGACATTTTCCGCTTGTTTCGACGTTTGGCGACGGCACGCCTTATGATGCACACTAAAGCTGAGTCACTCTCTTTGCTTGAGTTAAAACTGTACGTCGCATGACGCTTGAAAATTGTAGCATCCATAGAAACATGCATGTCACCTACTGAAACCGTAGCAGGATGAAAAGGCTGCTACAGAACTGGGGCACTCTTATCTGATGTTTCGTCGCTGGAATTTCTGGAAGGTGTAGCCTGTTTCTTAACAGGCTGATGAGAGTTTTGGCTGAACTGCTTACACGAACCACATGGTTCTTCATTTGCAGCTGTTTTTTCGGTCGCACCGACTGTTGTGTTGTTTGGATCCTCCGCAGACATTCTGCTCAACCCTGTAGCATCTGCGCTCGGCGAAGTGTCTCTTGTCACGTCGAGAATTAAGGTTACATCTACGATATGTTCTTGCAAGTTTTCATCTGGTTGTTACGTGCGTTGTCGTAATTAGTTCACGGAAGTTACGACACACTCTTCAACAGAATGACCGACGTCATCGTGACAGTCATCGCAGCGAGGAGTCTGGCAGTTATAACGAATTAGCCCAACCACAATACAGCAAAGACAAGGTTGTGGGCTGCCAGAAATGAGAAATAGACTTCAAATCCACATACAGTAAGGAGATGCGGAATTTCACCCACTCGGACATTATCAAAAAGGGACAATACAGCTTCACGATTAAGAGTTTGCATTTGGTCATGTCCAACGCTTTCTACCTTTCTGGTGACATCGATTGATCTTCACCAAAATGTGCAGGGCCTCTTGCGTGTAGGTGTCTCCCAAGTGGTCAGGAAGTCGCAGAAGCTTCACCTTTACTTTTTTGGGTTCCGGGTCAATCACAAGGCATCACAGTTTCTTCATAAGAAATTCACCTCGTGTGATTATAACTTCGTTTTCGTCAGCGTGGATCGGTACGTCACCATCCATACATGCGACATTTGGAATTTTCCTATCAAGTTGATTCCCATGGGGTCTATGATGCTTAGAAGAGAATTTTCAAATATTGAACACGGTAAGGGCCACGAGCCAAGTCATCACGCAGAAAAACGGAGTCCACAACCAGCTTACCGGTAGGAAAGCGATGCAACAAGATACGGTAGTCATTTTTGCTGGCTCGGCTCAAGGCGGATAAATACGCCACACAGCGTATGTTGCTTAGTTGCTAACGGTAAGCCATTTTTATACACTATGTACCGTTGGCCGTCTTGAGAGATCAGTATCTTCAGCGTGTTTTCGCCATCAGTATCAAAATGGCGAAATGAGCGCGCATGGGAAACGCCTGCTCTAAAGGTCATCGCACTGCGGCACACCACGTAACACCTATATAGCACCATTTAGAGAAGGAAAACTAATTTTGACAGTGCAACAAGTATAACGGTAGCGGTGGCTTTCAAGATGTATGCAAATGCACGCACAGATATACGTTGAATAGCCGCATATTTTTTATATATCCAGTTGTTTACAACTGCCTAACAATGCAGCAGCAACATGTATATTAGCAAGACCAGAAGTGGTAAGCATATATGAAGCGTTGGTGCTTACGAAGATGGTAGCCCTGAACACTTCTACTTAAATCAAGTTCAGCGCATGGCGAATAACCACAATTGGTCGTTCACTCGACGTGACGGCTGCATTGTAGGAATACATTTGCAATGTTTTTCAAAGTCGAATAGCCCCCATGGCAACCACAATTGACAGTTTACGAACACTAGGGTCTAATTGAAAAGCAGTTTCGAGACGTGGCGAGGCTTTGTGGTAGAATGCTTAACTGCCACGAGGAATGTTTGGGTTCCATTCTTGCTGAGACTGACGTTTATTCTTTGCATTGGTGGGGTCAACGCGGCCGATGTCTGATTTTTCCTAACGCGGCCGCGTTGAAATTACCCATGTGTGATCTCATCCTTCCCGGGCAGATACTAAGTGTCATTGACTTGAGGCACATAGTCGCAAACAAATTGCACATGTCCACTGTTTGGTGAAAAGTGCCTGGCGACGTACGCGACGGCATTGTTACATTAGTCATGCCTTTACCAGCGCGTCATATTCGTTAAACCCCACAAATCAATCAGTTCGTCAAACCATTTTACCATTCCATACTAATTTTCGTTGACGCCAAGAAGGTCATCGCGAGAGCACCCAGACGTGAGCGGCTAGATAAATATATGCGCAGATAGACGCCGAAAGAGCTTGCAGCACGCAATAGAATGCTTTGTATTTAGAATTACAACACAGTCACCTTCCCTCCACATGCTTCGCTTAATATTGACTCTCAAGGTACGTGCGACGTGCCGATTTTTTTGTTACGTATGCATCTACATCGCTTGTTCTTCATGATACTTATGCAGCTTCATTATAATTGTTAAGCAGCTACATGCAGTTCTGCAGTTTTTGCTGTCACGTGTATAGCAAATGAAACACGGTGCTGTAGAAAAAACACTACATTAATCAGTTCATGTCCCAATCATTTTAGGCATGGCCCGGAATCAATAATTTGAAATAGAAGACCTGTGTGATTCGCTGTCTAGAAGTTGAAGCTGAAGTCAAGCGTAGGTAATATTTTTACCAGCAGCCACTAAGAGATGGCTAAGTCTTAAACAGTAAAGAACAACAAACCAGTGATTTTCTTTGATGTACCATTCAAACATTTGGAGCCTAGACATTGAGTCATTCCGTCACGTATCGGTGAGAAGATTTCACAAAAGAGAATCATTTCGAGGCTTTTGGGACATGTACGTTGCACTAACTCTCGGCCGTAGCATTGGCGTCCTGCCATAAATTATTGAGAAATGAGCTGAAAGATTCATATATCAAGAAAAAAGTTAGTTATCAAAAATAAATCTCGGTTATCAGCAATATCAGTAATAGTATTCTATTACTGATATCAATATCAGTAATAGTACTCGATTTCCCTCAATTGATTACTTTTTCAGCCAAATTCTTAAAGGTATATATTTTGTGAATACTTTATTTCACCTTCCAAAAACTTTAGAACTGTACTTATTTTGTTCTTTCCAACCTGCCTAGCGCCCCCCTCCGCCCATTCCACAAAATATAATTGAAGAAAAAATATTTATGTTTCTTACATATAAGGATTGTCATGCAGAAGAAAACAATGCCGTCGAGTGGGCTCTTCATGCTGGCTAATTCTGTGCAGCTGAAAGAGAAACAAATTGTACATCATAATCAGATGTGATAAATAATGTGGTTTCACCTAAATCTCTGTGTAAGCCGTCACTATTTCCCTCCTCTCCTCCTTAAACCCTCCGTCACCCGAACATAAAAACAACATAAAATAAAGGTGGTGACAAGCTCACTCCTACGTGGAGCAATAACAGGCGTCAAATCAATTAAGGATAAATGGTTGATTGATTGATTGATTGATTGATGTGTGTGGTTTATTGTCTCAAAACCACCATATGATTATGAGAGACGCCGTAGTTGAGGGCTCCGGAATAAAAATAAATTAAAATGGGTTTCTTCCCAGCTAGTTTTTGCAGCAAATCGAATTTTGGTAAGAACTTTGTAGATTGAGCCAAAATTTACTGTCTCAAGCATGCACTACTATCAAATATTTTACTGGTATAGTCAATTGATTTTTGCAATATATATATCTGTCTGAATAAACAGAGTACTGTGATCTTGTTAAATAAAGGTATCTAATCTTAGTAAAAGTTCCAGTCACTGAGAATTTTTTAAATCCGGCGCCAAAAATCTACGGTCGTATGCTGGTCGATCGCAAATAATTTTTTGAGGGCGTCAAGAGAGAGGTTTATTAGTAAAGCGGCACAGAGGTCGGCTTGAGTAATATTATGCTCTTGCAACAGCTCTTGCCTGCTTCTCTACATTGGAGAGGGAAAGGAGATGAAAAAGAACGATGAATATAGATAGTAATTTGGCGAGGCGAAAATGCACAGCCCCATCAACTTGGCACAGTGTTACAGCCACGCATACAGTCCATTTGCTTGTAGGAATGTTAAGGCCGCTCTTGCGACCACAGTTGCGTTAAGGCAAGGGCTCAACACAACCTCAATAGTTAAAAGCCTGTGATTCCGTCCTTCGGCAGAGGAAATTATTATCTGTTGTTCGCATGCGTAAATTGGGCACGTAAAAAGTGTGTGGTCAAATGCTTCTAGCAATTGGCAGTGATAATTTTGTACCATCCTGAGCCACTGCTTCAGGACAATCCTCTACCCTAATAACAGGAGGGTGCTGAAGTTTGCAGGTGCATTTAGCATTTGGAAATAGGCAACTGATTTCCCGTCCTGCTTTTTCCGTAAATAATATGGGAAAAAGGTGAATATTGTCTACAAACAATGCGCGAGCCAATGACAAAAAAGGCGGGCGCATCGCTAGCAACAATTGACATTCTGGCGGCCCGTGAACTGCACCACGGACGGCGCTCTGCAGGGTACAATTCCGACCACACAACACTTATAACGACGACTTTGTGTGACAACACAGGCAGAGCTATACATGGGTGGAGTTTCTATACATGGTTAATACGCCAATTTTATAGTCCGTTTGCGGGCGATTTTCATTTGCATCCAACAGTTGCGTTTTCGTAAAAACACTCGAGGCTGACGATATTGCTGCTATAGTTTTATAAATTTATGAAATATATCGCGAGGAAACACGGGAACCTCAAAGGATCGCTGAGCCCTTTGGGTAATCTAAGTATGCAACGCTAACCTGCAAGAGGTTGAAGTCAATGCGAAAAGCGTGAGTCGTAAAATATTGTGTTCATTTACATATACAATGATGTTTATATATTATGTATCGCGAGGGTACGTTGGAAGCAGGCTTATTGAAGTGGTTGCGTTTACTTTTAAAGAGGGCCTCCTGTCCAAGCAGCAACTGCGGCATTGGAAACCATACGCAAACACAACAAACCATTTTCTAAATTTCGGTGCAAACAGGGTCATCATCAACTATTTCTTGTTTTAAAGACGCATTCACTGAAAATTCTCGCGTTATTTTTGAAGTCAGGGGACACGAAGGCCTTGGCAGACTGTAGGAATGTTGGCCGGACCTTTCTAATGCGAGCGTCTAACTGCATTGTAGCATAACGCCGAAACACACAAAGACAAAAAGGAGATACTGGGCGAGTTCGCAAGCGCTAACAAGCCCATATTGGTGCCCTTGCTGAACGTCTATAACGTTTGTACTTCCAAGTGCATGAGCGTGCTCCTCACCCACTGGGGTATAAAACGCTGTTTTCGCTTATTGAAAAACACTCGTCTGTTGTCCTGATGAAGCTTTACAGATGTACAAAACGCCAAGAGTGACTCCCATTGTAGGCTTGTACGGGCACAACGTCCCAGTACGCGAGTTGTAGCGTGATTCTATCACCAGAAGCACGTACGTTAAATAACAGCGGCTGCGCCAATAGTGTGCAACAAAAATATTCACATTGTAAGCAACACAATCTATGAAATACGTCATTTTTTTCGCGTGCACACTCTAAAAAAGAGCGAGTAAAAAGGGTGTCTCTTTGTTCCATAACAATAATCATCATCTATATTGCCTTCCATCCCAGCGCTATCGCACCGCGCCCGGTACATTCCGGTCATGATCGACATGCCCATTATCAGGGTTACATTGCATTCTCGATAGGAAAGTGGCCAGCACCAAGTTTTCAAGAAATTGATTTGATATGTGGGATTTAACGTCCCAAAACCAGCATATGATTATGAGAGATGCCGTAGTGGAGGGCTCCGGAAATTTTGACCACCTGGGATTTGATTATTATTATTACGTTAAGTTGTATTGCCACAAGGGCATCTAAGGCCAAAGAGCGCCAGTATAAGTGTTGTTTCATTTCGGTTAGTTTAAATATTAAAACAAAGGATGTGTAGCAAATATCTACGAACCATTCAAAACAGGGTGCATTTAAAAAAGAATGTCACTTTGTTAAAAAACCTTCATTTCGTTGGCTGAAGTCTGTGATGATAAATTAGTCTGCAAGGCCCAAGGCTCTCGCAGCTGAAGTCCTTGCCTGAGCAAGATCTGCGAAGGCTCACACATACTTTTTAGGCACCAGGCGGTACCTACTTGAGGCGCAGCCTGGTGGCTAGGATGGAATGATATCATTGTTAAAAATTTGCCTTTCCCAAGATTATGAAGAAGTCTCTTAAGGTCAACCACTGCATCAAGTGATAAAAACAGCGCTGGATGAAGTGGGTTATGATATCGATAGAGCTCCCTAAAATGGGTCAGTTATGATTGGTGAAGCACAGGACATTGTATGAGGACATGCAAAACGGTTAGACTCTCTCCACAGTGTATACATGTAGGTGGATCAGTGCCTGTCAAAAGGTGTTTATGTGTGGCATAAGTGTGACCTATTCTGAGCCGTGCTAGAGTGACTTTGGCGAACCTGTTGAGTTTGTGTGGGATAACTTTTCTCAGTTGGGGTTTTACAAGGTGGAGTTTGTTGGCGACTTTTCTTTCCCATTTAGCTTGCCAGTGGTTGCGTAGACCTCTACGTGCAACAGGTTCTAGATATACACCCGGAACAGAGGTTATATCTATGGTTTGCCGACCAGCGGCTTGTCGTGCATTCTTGTCCACTATTTCATTGCCCGCAATTCCAGAATGACCTCGAACCCAGCAAATAACAATAGAGAGTTTTAGGTTGTAGGCTGCATAGATTTCGTTAAGGAGCTTGTTGAAAGTAGGGTTCTTGCTGTACTTGCCACAAGACAGGGCCCTGACAACACTTAAAGAATCTGTGTACACTATAGACTTTTGTATCTTGTGTTGTTTAATGTGTTGTATAGTAAGCAGGATAGCATAGGCTTCCGCTGTGAAATTGCTGGCATGTGTATGCATGGTTCTGGTGTCCGAGAACTTTTGTCCATAGGCTGAAAAAGATACAGATGTTTGAGACTTTGAGCCATCAGAGAAGAACGCGGTTGAACAATATTTGTTTTCAAGGGCCATGAAATGTTGCTCAATGAGTGCACTTGGACAATTTTCCTTTATGATGTCTTTGAAAGACCAGTCACAAGTAACTGGACGCTGCTGCCAGGGAGAGATGTGTTCGACATGGTCACTTTTCTCTAAGTCATTGAAAAAAATTGCAAGTTTTTCTACTGCAGGTCTTATTGCCAATGGAAACGGTGGGGCAATAGAAGGATGGTTTAGGTATAACTGGGTAGTAGACACATTGTTCATAAGTGTTTTGCATGGGTGCTGCTTCAGAGACATGATCTTAACTGCATAGTTGACTCCTAGATACGTGCGCTGATAGCCTATTGGCCACTGATCTGACTCTGCATAAAGGCTGTGAATAGGGCTGGTACGGAAGGCACCAAGTGCCAGCCGGATACCTAAGTGGTATACAGGGTCCAACATTTTCAGTACTGTCCTTGAAGCTGACTGATATACTATGCATCCATAGTCTATGCGTGACAGAACCAGGCTTCGAAACAGAGATATGAGACAGTGCCTGTCTGTCCCCCACGACTGATGCGATAAAATCTTTAAAAGGTTCATGGTCTTGAGACATTTTAACTTCAGCTGTTTTATGTGCTGGATGAAGGTGAGTTTGTATTCAAAAATTACACCGAGAAGTTTTTGTTCTTTCGCGATGACCATGTTTTGTCCATTCATTAGTATGCAGGGTCAAGATGTACACCTCGTCGTCTCGAGAAAAGCACACTAGTAGTTTTGTCAGTGTTAAATTTAAAACCATTCTCGTCAGCCTATTTCGCAAGTCGGTTAACACCTAACTGTATCTGGCGTTCGTATACAGTCAGGTTACACGTTTTGAAAGCTAATTTGAATATCGTCCACGTATACAGAGTACGATATTGCAGGTGAAATAACAGAGCGAAGAAAGTTCATTTTAACTATAAATAGTGTGCAGCATAATACTCCTCTCTGCAGCACTCCATTTTCTTGAAGAAATGTGCGCGATAACACAGTACCTATTCTTACACGGAACTTCCTTTCAGACTGGTAATCTTTCAAGATGGTAATAAACCTGCCTTATATTCCGAAAGACAGTATATCTTTCAAGAATCCGTATCGCCAGGCAGTACCATATGCCTTCTCAAGATCAAAGAAAACAGACAGACAATATTGATTGTGTACAAACGCGTCACGTACATACGACTCGATGAAGACAAGATTGTCTGTTGTGGATCTAGCTGTACGGAAACCAGACTGGCACGGGTCCAATATGCCGTTGTATTCTAAGTAATAAACCAAGTGGCGGTTAATCATTTTTTTCAAACACTTTGAGTAGGCAGCTTGTGAGTACGATAGGCCTGTAACTATTTACTGAAAAAGGATCTTTGCCCTGTTTAAGGATTGGTAGTACTACTGCCTCTTTCCAAGCAGAGGGTATTTTGCCGGTATTGAAAATCTTGTTGTAAAGTGCTAAAAGGCAGTTCAGGGTTTCATCGGGGAGATTTCTGATCATTTCATAGGTAATTGTATCAGAACCAGGAGCAGAACTTCCACAGGAATCAAGGACAAGATTCAGTTCATATAGGGTTAGTGGTTTATTGTATCCGTCTGATACAGGCTTGTTCCGGCACAGAGGTACACTTTCAGGTATGCTTTTGTGGCGTAAGAACTTAGTGGTATAGTTTTCTGAGCTTGACCTTTTCTCGAAGTGTTCGCCAAGAGCGTTTGCCTGCCTTTCTATTGTATCACCGCAGTCATTCACCAAAGGGAAGAGATTTGGGCCTTCTCCTTTAAGTTTATGCACCCTATTATAAACCTTGCTGACGTCTGTGTAGGAGTTTATTGAGGGTATATAGTGTGTCCAGCTTTCCCGTTTGGCTATACGGCGAACACGCCTGCCATTCGCTTTGCAAAATTTAAAGGTTAGCAAGTTTTCTGCTGTTGGGTAGCGAGAAAAAGTCCTCCATGCTTTGTTTTGCTGTTATTTAGCAATTTCACACTCCCGATTCCACCATGGCTTTGTGGTAGCCTTATCATTCCTGGACTGCGGTATGCACTTTTTGCACAAGTAAGAACATATTCAGAATTATAGTTTGCCATCTCTTCTACTTCCAAATGATCTATCTCTTCGAGGTGGAGTGTACATAGCTCTCTGAAATCCACCCAGTTTGCAACATGAAAGTTTCACTTTTTAGGATAAGACGGCCGGTCATCCCGTTGTTTTGTTACTAAAAGAGTTGGAAAATGGTCACTTCCATATGGATCAATAATAACTTTCCAATCTAAGTAAGGTAGGAGTGACGGTGACCCAATGGCTAAATCTATGCGTGAATATGTATTGTATGTGGTACTGAAGTATGTTGGCTCTGCCTTATTGAGCAGACAGGCTCCAGATGCGAGAAGACAGTTTTCTACTGCACGACCTCTCGCATCACATTTGGTATCACCCCGTAGCAAACTGTGAGCATTAAAATGTCCAATTAACACATATCGTTCTGGAAGCTGATCAATAAGCTTTTAGAACTCTGTTTTATTGAATGGTTTGTCAGGGGCTATGTAGATCGAGCAGATAGATATAAGATGGTTGAATAGAATAGCGCGAACAGCCACAACCTCAAGAGAGCTTTGTAGCACAATGTGCTGGCATGCTATGCTTCTTTCTGCAATGATGGCCACACCTCCAGAAGAGAAATTGCCACCATTTCGATCTTCACGAAAAACCACATATTGATTTAAGAAATTCACATGAGTTGACTTTAAATGAGTTTCTTGAACACAGAACACTTTTGGCTGATAGTCATTAAGCAAGTCTTTGATATCATCTAGGTTATTAAATAGGCCTCTGGCATTTCACTGTAGTATTTGCGTGTCCATTTTAGATGTGTTTTGTGCTGTGTGCTCAAGGATAGCAAGTTAGTTCACGGACCCTTTCCAGCGGCCGCGACACGAGATTTTTTTTTTGATCGGTCGACAGAGTCGCGCCGATCCTTGGGCGCTGGCTGCGCCCTCACGCTCGGTGTTGTTTACATTGCCTCTTGCGAGCGCTGCGTTTGTTCTGAGGGCCTCGCTTCAAAAGACGAGAACTTCCCGGCCCCCAGGCCGGAGGCTGGTGGGCCTTTCTTGGATGGCGTAGCAGCACTTGCTGCCACCGCCAAGGGGGCGGATGGCGTCACCGCTGGCTCACTACGCCTGTGCCAGACACGTGCCGGGGGCCGTCGTGGCGCTGCCCCCTGACGCGCCACTTCGGCAAAGCTGGTTTCTGGTAGGTAGGACACCTGCCTTCGTGCCTCCCTGAATGAAATATTTTGTTTTACTTTAATTGTGACAATTTCCTTTTCTTTTTTTTAGCATGGGCATGACCGTGAGTATGCGGCGTGCTCCCCGTTACAGTTCGCACAGTGAAGAGAATTTTCACAAGTATCAGATGTGTGTTCTTCAGCACTGCATTTCGCACAAGTTAGGCAGCCTCGACAGTTCTGAGAACTGTGGCATAACCGCTGGCATTTAAACATTGGAGAGGGTTCGGTATATATGGCCTCACTCGAAGCTTGATGTACCCAGCCTCAACAGGTGTTTAGTCTGGATTTCTTTGCCATCACGCCTCATCCTAATTCGTTTCACGTTGATGACATTCTGTTCGCTAAAACCCTCCAGGAGTTTAGCCTCCGTCAACCCTAACAGCTCATCATCTGAAACAACGGCACGGGTGGTGTTCGTGGTTCGGTGTGGGGTTACTATTAATTTGGTATCTCCGAATTTCACTAGATTAGGCTGTCTCTCGTATTGTTTCTGGTCGCGGAGCTCCAAAAGGAGGTCACCCTTGTCGTTCTCGATGCTTTATATCCTGGGCCAAAGATTTCCATCAAAGACTTTGAAAGTAGAAAAGGTCAAAGCGTTCGCACTGATTTGCCTAGTGTGTCAGCGTGGATAACGTGGAATCAGGGAAAAAATACTTTCTGGTGACCAAAAACTCGAAGATTTCATCGGTGTGCCCTTTTTTCTGAGGGCGATAAGGGAGTGGGGGGAAGGAACTAGCCATATGTAAATGTTTATTTTCGGCAGCGGCGCCAGCCGCCCACCATGGAGTCCTACAAGGGGACGTTGCAGGGTCTGTAAGTACAGACCCTGCAGACGCCAGCTGTACGCCACCACTATTACCAAATATGGTGTATCCAAGGTAGGATAGACACACAGTGTTAATTAACCCTTGCCACCAGGAAACACGGAAGTCAATGGAAGTGAGTAGAGGACAGGAAAGATATAAAGTAAATAAAAGATAAAGATGTGAGGTGGAGACAGGAAAAGGCGACTGCCGATTCCCCCCGGGCAGGTCAATCTGAGGCTGCCGTCTACGTGAAGCCGGGGCCAAAGGGGTGTGTTGCCGCCACTGGGGTGCCTTACAGGTCCAACCACCCAGCATTGGCTCAACCCTTAGGATCCCCTTCTCCCCGGACACGGCAAAGCCACGCACGGCTAGGCGTGGGAGGAGGTCAAAACCTCCCCTGTTAGCTCGGGACGTGGTGTCGCTACACACGAAACGCCTACTTGCGCAGGTGCCCTGCCCCTGCGGGGCACCTGGGGTTTTTTAACGTGCACCCAAATCTGAGCACACGGGCCTACAACATTTCCGCCCCCATCGTAAATGCAGCCGCCACAGCCGGGATTCGAACCCGTTACCTGCAGGTCAGCAGCCGAGTAGAGTTTTCAAGAAAAGAAGCGCACGCAAGCCTGATGACAATAATTGTTGTGGGACAAAAAGACACTCTTTTTACTCGATATTTTTTAGTGCAGTTTCTAACCGCAGTTTTGCTTTGAAGTAGTATACTGCAACAAAAAGACCTATCAGTCTTGCTGAAGACGAAGGGTCATCAACGTCTACTTCAAGGCTGATGTCGTAATTTGAGATCCATTTGCGCTGGTGTTATTACTTGCACTTTCCCTTTGATTTTATGTGGGAAACAAACTATTTTACAACACACCGCGGCCTTCTTTTTTCTCGGCTCAGTGGAGACAGATTACCTAACAAACACGCGCACACGCTCGCTTACAAGCCCGAATATGTACCTGGTGCCACCGAACGACGTCTTCGTTGTTTACAGGGGCCAGAAAAATTGAAAACAACCCCAGACGAATTGTTATAATGTAAGAATTGATATAACACACGACAGTGAAGCCTGCGTTGCCAAAAGTAGCTGAGTGTTTATTGCACACTGATATATAGTTCCTATATGGGTGCTTAGTGACTTCAGAGCCTTTCCATGTTGACGCACCCACGTCGCCACTTTCTGGCACATCTTCATCACGACAATCAACCACTCTTGATCAAATGCACTTTCCAAGACTGTGCGTTGCACGTACTGTCTTGGAGAGACCATCGCGCTAATCACAGATGAGCCCTGCCGTGGTGGTCTAGTGGCTAAGGTACTCGGCTGCTGACCCGCAGGTCGCGGGATGGAATCCCGCCTGCAGCGGCTGCATTTCCGATAGAGGCGAAGAGGTTGCAGGCCCGTGTGCTCAGATTTGGGTGCATGTTAAAGCACCCCAAGTGGTCGAAATTTCCGGAGCCCTCCACTACCGCATTCCTCATAATAATATGGTGGTTTTGGGACGTTAAACCACACATATCATCATAATCACAAATGAACCTCAGGCGTTCGCAAACCATGCAAGCGAAGTCAGACGGGTCGTCACTCAATCGTTTTCAAGATTGCAGTCCGCTGCAGCGAAGGCTGCGTGATTTGCCGGTAGGCGACCGTCCTTTGGGCTGGCATGCGGCGGAGTGTTGGCGAGCAGTGTAATGCTTGCTTCAACGAAGATACGGGCTGCATCGGTGTATACACCTGCACCGGTGTATTTGTGCGAGCCATTAGGGTCGCGATGCGCTTGATTTCAAAAACGCGAGAGGAAGAGTCCACAGTTTGAGCGGTGGGCTTGGCCTCCCGCTCCTCCTGGCACGTCCATCGTTGCACCAAACTCACGTGGCATTCGCCCGTCGACGCCGCTGTCTTTCGGCGGCGAGTTCTCATAGTCGGTGCCGACGCACTCGTGTCAGTAGGTGGCGGAGATACACCAATGGTGCAAATGGAAGCTGCACACTATAGCACAACGCGAAAATCGAAGCACGTAACTCACAGCAGTACAACGCGAAAGTACGCAACTGCGTCGTCACCAAGTCAAATCAGCCCGTCGATCACGTCGCAATTACAGCCTTAATCCGTGGCCTCCAATATTAGCTCCAAAAACTGATTGCGTAGGCAACGATACACCGTGTTTCAAGTAGGTCCAATGCCGCATAAAAGGCGTTGGTATAGGGCGCTTAAGGTGGCGGTTCCGCTCCCTCCTTCTCGCAATAGTTGGACAGATGACACCAGACGACACCACTCTTCCACGTTTGCAAAAAGCGAGAAATTGCTCGTGCAAGTACGGGCAGCGTCGCCTCGCGCGTATCTTCTAAGTCGCTGGTAGATCGGGTAATCCCAGTCCCCGGAGGGGCCAAGCGGAAGGTATCGCTCTGCCAAATCCTTGAGTAAAGTGGTGTCAGTGACTCCACTGCTCCGCAGTGCAGAACTAAGCGGTCGATTATCAACCTCTGATTACTTGTGAAGTTTGTCTGTTCGAGTAGCATCTTCAACAGGTTCTATTTACCTCCGGTGTGCATCTGCCCATCTACGTTTTAGCAAACCTCGTTCTACTGCTGCCTAGAAAGCTCGTGACAATATTCTTCAATATCTTTATTGAGTAGAGCTATGCATTGGCGGAGCCTCCTATTTAGCTTTTGTGTACACCATTTCTCAACCAGCGATTTTGTAGCCTTCAATAAATGCGCAAGACGCGAGTACTCTTTAGACGGAGCCGCCCGGGTTTTCTGCGTGACTGCGAGGATGAAGTGATCACTTCCCAGGCTTTCCTGCAAGTTAACCCACCGAACTTTCCCTGCATTTCTGATGAATGCCAGATCGGCGGTGGTGTCTTTCGAAACAGAATTGCCCAGCCGGGTTGGCAACTGAGGGTACGTGATCAGCTCCAAGGAATAGTCCTTCATAGCTTTAACAAGGTTTTCCCCTTTGACAGTGGCCTTTGGATAACCCTAGGCTGGATGACGTGCGTTAAAGTCACCGATAGCTACGATCGGTGACTTGCCTGCCAGGGTAGCCACCTTTGCGACCACCAAGGAAAACACCTGCTTGTGATTTCGAGGGTTGCTGTCAACATTCAGTTCGAATATCCTGCACTTAATCCAATTATTCGGAATGATTTCAACCAGCTGAGCCTCCCAAGTAGAGTTGCCGAGCGCAAGTGTGTGCTCTAAATACGCACATTTGTTCGAAACCATGACAGCCAGACCACGTTGACCCTCCCCCCTAAACGATCGATAGCCGGGCAAGGCAACCGCCGCGTCAATGTTTTCTTGTAAAATCGTCACATGCGGCTGAACTGCCAATAAAGCAATGTACTGCAGGAGGGAGGCCTTACGCTTCTTGAACCCCGCGCAGTTCCACTGCCAAATGGCGAGCTCAGTTGCGTTGAGAGCCATGGCTGCTGCTACTGGTTTGCCGACTTAACGGCACATCCATATCGACGGGAGCCGAATCCATTGGCGTACCGGGGCGCGCGGAGGTAACAAGTGAAACAGGCGTCACCGGGACAAAAGAGTTCTCGCCTGGAGTGAGTCTGCTTTCGATCATGGCAACTTTACATGCTACGGGGTCAAAGCATTCTGCCTGCCGTGCAACCGCCCTTTGTAAATCTTTGATTGCTCCCAAGACGTCCAAGTCGGAAGCCGCTGCTATCTCCCCTTTCACACCTATCTTTCTCTTAGCTAGCCGTGGCTCTACTGACGAAGACCGCACCGGGGCCTGTGCTGTATTTTTGAGAGCTTCAAACTCGACCCTCAATTGCTCAAGATGCGCTTTTGAGCTAGCATTTTTTTGAAGTAAGAATGCAATCCTAGGGTCTTCTTTTTGCTCTGGCAGTGCCGCGTGCTTTACCTGTGCTGGCTGCTGCGCCGGTCTTGGCTTGGCACGGTCCGCCCAAGTCTTGGGAGCTTCTTTCAAGCGTAGCCTAGAGTGGAAGCGTCTCTTGGAGTGGGCGCGCCTCTTCGAGCGAGAGCGTCTTCTTGAGCGGCTGCGGCTCTCAGTAACAGCTGGCGATGGAGAACCCATCCCTGAGGTTGGTGCCACGCTTGAATCCCGTGACGTCAGACCCTCTTGGTGCTTCCTGCGTTTCTTGGCGGCCTTTCTACGCCGTCTTCGTCGCCTTACTAAGTAGGAGACTTGGAATCGATGCTGGCAGGACTTGTCGGCCATTGGATGTGGTTCCCCCCCCCCCTGCCCCCACACAAGGCACATGTCGGCTGGCGTTGGTGATCGCTCGTGGGATCATTGACAGCCCACCCGCGGAACATTTTCTTCGTCGGTGTCGGGCAAACATCGGCACAATGGCCGAGAGCTCCACATCCATAATAAACATCAGTCTGTCTCCTGTACAAAGTACATCGTAGCATACTCGAACCACACATAACATAGTTGGGTACCTTGAAACCACTGAAGAGAACGACGACAGTAGTCGTTTTCTTGATGTGATACACCTTCATGGCTTTAGGGTTGCGCTGGTTGATGATCATCGCCGCCAACTGTCGCTCATCAATGTCCACGTCGACGCCTCGGATGACACCTTTGCAGGTATCGTCGGAAACGGCCGTGTAGGCCGAAGCGTGATACTAAGTCGAGCCAAGGCGGATGAGTCGCAGCGCTGCGTAGCCGCTCGCGTTGCGGGACGCTGGCATAAAAACCAGAACGATATTTTGAGTTATGTTCGGACAGACGATATCCTCCAGTGTTTCTTCGGGGGACAGTTTTGCTGCTGTCTCTAGGGCTTGGGCTAGAAGAATCAGGCTAACCTTCTTGAGATACAGGCTTCCTTTCGGTCAGACTAGGACTCGAATATGGCTCCTCGGCAATCGGGGAAGCCTCGATGTGGCTGCAAGACGCTGAACGACGCCATGCGCGGTGGCCATGCGATGGCCAGCCGTTCCACCACTTTGAGAAGAAGCAGTCGCTTGTTGTCGGGGAGAACGCCTATTCTTGCCTAAAGCAGTGTTCCGCCCAGGCGCGTTAGCGTCTTCTTGGGAAATAACTTCCCCGTTTACCACCATCACCTCCGGCATGATGCCGTTCCGTCGGCATGAGCCGATGCCCAGCCGAAGAAAATTCTTTAATAATGGTGAAAAATGGGCATACCAGGTCAAAATGGGCTCGGTAGAATCCTCTTGATGACACCTGTCGAAGAATGTACAATTCCGGAGGATTGAAGCTATACTCTGACGGCAATCATTCGAAGAGGACAGAGACGCCGCAGCGCCTCTCGCGGACGCAAGAGCTCAGAAAAACACGTCCGTTCGCACTGGACGCTCGAGACTCGGCGTTCTCGCGTCTACTGCCACCTGTTCGCGTCGCACGAGTGCGTCGTGTTTTTTTTTTAAATGCGAAGTATTTCTTAGTGAACTTCGGCGACTGAGGGTATCTATTTATCTATCTACCTATCTATCTATCTATCTATCTATCTATCTATCTATCTATCTATCTATCTATCTATCCATCTACCTAGCCACCTCCAACTTTTTGCTCTCCCGGCCGTTTCGATAATGGCATCAATACCAAACTTGATATGGCATAACATGACTGTATGAAGAACATATTTGAGTAGTCATAACATAAAATACAAGACATGTATGTCATGAATATCATGATTTACGTTTTATGGTCCTGCCGCTCTTGTGGTGGTTTCATTCACATAGCACATTGCAAACCTGGTATGGCATGACATGATTGCATGGCGAACGCAGGCGAAAGACCGTAACATGAAAATCATGAGATGCATGTTATGTAACAACATGAGAACAAGCGATGCTCATGATGCACTCGTGGCCGTTTCGCTAGCGTCACATATACCAAACTTGGCATTACGGCACCGGAATGAATGACGAAGGTATGTGACTGGTACAAACATGATAGTCATGAGATACGTGTCATGTAACAACATGACTACATGCCACATTCATGATGCGCTGGTGACCATTTCGCTAGCTTCACTTATACCAAATTTTGTATAACGGGACGTGAATGGATGATGAAGGTATGATGCTGGTGCAAACATGATAAACATGAGATGCGTGTCATGTAACAACATGACTGCATGCTACGCTATGCCGCGCTCACTGGGTTTCGCCAGCTTCACGTATACCAAAATTTGTATTACGGGACGTGAATGGATGACGAAGGTATGATGCTGGTGAAAACATGATAAACATGACATGCGTGTCATGTAACAACATGACTACATGCCACATTCATGATGCGCTCGCAGCCGTTGCGCTAGCTTCACATTTGGCAATTGTGGTATTGCGTGACGCCAAGGGATGACGAAGTTATGTGTCTGGTGCAAACATAATATTCATTATATGCGTGTTAAGTGAGAACAAGACTACATACCACCGTCTAATTGCCAATACATTTCGACATGACGTGGTGCGCGTGCTTTCCGGCGTTCATTTCGTCGCGTCCCGCTGGCGTTGCCACGCCAGGCGCCGGTCCTGCCATGTACTCACAGGTGCGCCGCGCTGCGTTGCTTTGACGCATGCGCGTTGAGCGCTTCCGACATCCCTCCATCACGAAAAAAGGGAGACACAGTTTAGTTTCGGCAACGCATTTGCATAAAGGCTGTGTTTCACTAGTCACCATAGACGGCTAAATAGATAGCTAAATAAACAGCAGCCATCTTAAGTCCCATTCCAATTATCACGTAGCCAGCAAAATAGAGAGCTCCGAGAAGACCGCAACGTAGACAAAACGATGCAGGGTACTTTGCTGTCTAAGCAAGATGGTGGCTCAGCGAATCGCTCAGATAGATGAATATCGCCGGAATGGTCGTCTACACACAAGTTGATGCTTTCTCGGACGCTCAATGTAAGCATTGTTTATTTGTTTTTTATTTAAACACGAAATAAGCCAGAAAATACAACCGTTACGTTTGTTTATTTTAGCTTTAAGATGCGGAGCATCTAATACTCGAGGCTTGTAGTGCGGCGCCGTCCGCAAGCTTCCTCCTCCTTTTTCTACCATCTGTGCATCCCTTCCTCCTCTACACACCGCGCGCGCTTCACTCCTCCACCATCTGTGCACCCTTCCTCCTCTACACACCGCGTGCGCTTCTCCTCTTCACGAACATTCGCTAGCTGTATAATGTAGCGCACATGCGCCGTCACGCTTCGAGAACATCGGCAGCTGACGCGCGCGCATGCGCCGTCGCGCTTCGAGAACATCGGCAGCTGACGCGCGCGCATGCGCCGTTGCGCTTCTCCCCCTTCTCGAACATTCGACAGCTGACGTGCGCATGCACCGTCACCCACCATCTGTGCCGCATGCGCTTCTCCCCTTCGAGAACATTCTACAATTCTCCTGATTCTCCAGTGGACGCGCATCCGCCGTCGCGCTTCGAGAACATTCAACAGCTTACAGTGCATGCGCCGTCGCGCTGTATATATACTCAAGGTCGGCGCTTGCTCGCTCAGTTGCCGCTCGTCGGTTGGTTTGTACGGCGCGTCGACGTCCAAGGTCGCGGTGAAATGAATTCCAACGAATTTACAAACACAATGATCGACGTCCCTTCGACCAGCGCCACCCTTTCGCATACGTGTGTACGTGTTCACTCATTTAACACCCCCTCCTACAACCACGTTAACCAATTTAGCCATCGACCCAAGTAAGTCGCAATTTAACACCCCATTTCACAACCACGTTAACCAATTTAGCCATCGACCCAAGTAAGTCGCACTTTAACACCCCGTTAACCACTTATATGCTCCGCATCCTTCTCAGTGCTCCCCCGAGGGAAGCTGCGGGCAATTTTTTTCTTCTCGACGCGAGGTGGCGCAATGTCGCGCAAAAGCCGTGTAAATGTGTTCCCTTTCTCGGACAGCATAGGCTCGATGCGGTCTTCTAAGTAGTCTTCGTAGACTGTCTATGTGCTGTTTAAGAATTGAAACGCAGCCAAAGAAGCGTTACTCTAAGGCATCGGCACGAAATGCAGCATGTCGCGTTTCGCACTGGTTGCCGTCGGGCCACACTGACGGACGATGGTCGCGCCTGGCCTTAGAGTGTGCTCGTGTTTTGCCAACGTAGCGTCGCTGTGCCCAGCGTGTGCGCGCGTCAACCCTACAATAAAGTATATTGGGCCCTCCATGATTAGCTCGCTGCCGTTTTGCTAGCTCCACAAATACCAAATCAATGGATGACAAAATTTAAGACACGTGCAAACATGATAATCCTGACACGCGTGTCATGTAAGAACATGGCAACCTACCACGCTCATAACGTTCTAGCGGTTGTTTCGCTAGCTCCACATATACTAAATTTGGTATCACGTGACGTCAAAAGAAGACGAAGGTACACGACACATCAAAGCATGATAATCATGGCACGCAAGCCATCTGCGGCATCATTTACCGCCACCTCCTAACATTGGGCTGATTTAAAGTGACATATCAACATTTCTCTTTCCTGCTTCGCATATCGACGATTCCCACTGTACGTAAGATCTGACAATTTTTTCTTGCCACGAAAAACTGCTCAACCTCATCCATTGTAGATTACGCTACAAAAACAACCAGGTACATTTCAGCACAAGATAACCTTAGGATCCTGATGTTATTTGCTAAATTTAATCCTCTCCAACTAAATAAAGGGTTACCTAAATTAAGTGCCTCTTGTTGATGATTAGTTGAACCGATGATTTACACTATTACAGAGGAGTTAGAAGCTCCTGGAGCCCATTGTTTTTCTCAAGCTCTTTAATCAAAATACGTGGACCACCTAGTATATGGGATGACGCGAGATCATCCATAATTGGTTCACGCTGTTTTCCGTCTTGCTTTCATCATCTTTGTGCTACTGCCTAAATCATGGTAAAACAAGCTCATGCGAAGCGTTTGCTTTAGGTTATTCTTCATTTTGCCAAAAGCAGGTTGCCAAATGCAACGTAATCACTTGAACACCCATATTATCGAGCAGCAGCACAATCGAGATCAGCGTCGCACTTAGAGGGAGGGCGGGAGAAATGGGGGCTATGCATATTCGTAAATCATAAGGTATTATGACAGCACCCACATAAGAGCCACACCTCTGAGCCCAAGCTCATGTGTTTAACAAATGTCTTTTACTATACTCCGTTTCCTACATCAAGTGCAACGCTGTGAAGGCTAGCGAGAATTCTCGCAATGAATGCGTTCGCACTAAGAAATAGTAGGATTATTTTTGCCTTTAAGACATGCTGATGACTTATTTTCTTCTTTCTGTTTTGTGCCTCGGAGATAAAAAGCCCCGTTAGACGGATTGTCTTGGTTTTCATTTCTTAATATTTTACTTGTAGCCTTTTGCGACACTCTGCAGGCGCGTTTGTGCTCGTCTCACACGAGCATTTACAACGATGAAAGCTGGGCGTGAGACGTTCGAAGTTACACGTGTTTCTGATGGAACTTGTTGCATAGCTTTGACAGCATTGCACTTGATGTAAGAAATGGAGTAGAGGTACATCTGTCCGGATAGGCGTGCACACGAGGGGGACACGGCGGGCGCACCCTCGCATTGTCTCCTAATAATTGGTGCGCGAAGTCTGTTCCGTCCTATAGTGCCTAGAATGTGCACCTATACAAATTGATAGAAAGGAGGGCGCTGCTTTAACTCTTGACTCTCTTTGAAGGGGAACCTTCCGCACGAGTATGTCCGCCAGACGACGCCAGCGATACTAATATTGTCAATTAGAGTTACATAGCACTCTGGGGTCACTCAAGGGTGTCTCTAAAGTAAGATATATGGTTTAAACATTCAGTAGTAGCATAAGGTATAGTTATTGGCTAATTTGTCTCATTATATAGATTATCGAGTTCGTGTAGCGTAAATTGTGCACCTATTTAAACGTTTACATGCTATCAAAAATTTATTTCTTTTCTGCTATATCAGTTGCTATTCACTGAAAAAAGCAAAAAACACTTCAATCGGTGATTTTCAAATGTACAATGAACACTCGAAAAAAAAGAAGCTGATGTATTACAATTATGCAAATGTAATTATTACACGCGTAGATACATCTGTCTACGAGAATACAGTGTACTAAAAAACACGTGTTGGAATATTTCCGTCTTTCTTATTCCTTCAGTTCCATATGGTTTTATTGTAAAAGAGTCGTTGCAGAGTATTGTGCCGGTGAAAATGACGTGACGTCTCAGGATGGGGCCGAAGGGTGAATATAAGGAGCGCTTTTAAGAAGAGGTACCATACGAAACGGTTGCTTTATTTGTCATTCTCATTTCTTTTCTAGCAAGCACGAGCACGCCGGCATTTCTAAAGAAATCGGAATGCATAACTTATCTGGGAGCGAAACAGTTACAGAATCCCGTTTTGTTTTATGCTTGTGCTATATCAGAAGGAATACACCTACTTGTTCTGGAAAGCTGTGGGTTTTCGGTATATCGAATTACAGGCACCATCAACAAGTTTTCCATTTAGGTTGCCGCAACAGTTTTTGAAAAAATAGATCGGCATGTCTTACGTACCTTAATAATCAACGTTATGCGAAGGATGCGTAGTGATCTACGTTGCAATTTTTGTATCGCAACACACCATAAAATGATGCTAAATATATATACACATCTTGCACGCACAGACAGATGTTGCAGATGTTTGTACAATCAGTTTTTTTGCGCTTGCACGAAGCCTTCAACGGGGAACATGAGTATTAGCAACACCAGAAGCGATAATCTGATATGAAGCGCTGGTGCCCGCGAGGTTGGTACCCCTGAACGCTCTTACGCTAACCCGCCATCACGACTGTGTCGTAGGAGTACATACGTAAACATGATATAATTGGATAGCTAGCACGGCAATCCCAATTAACGTTTTACGAACATTTAGGTCTATTTGGAAAGTAGTTCTGAGACCTGGCATGGCTGCGTGGTAGAATGTTTGATTGTCATGTGTAATGCTTGGGTTCGATTCCTGCTGAGACATTGACATTTATTCTTTGAATTTGTGGGATCAACGTTACCGATGTCAAGTTTTAACGCTCGCATGTTCAAACTGCTCCTTTGTGTTCTCGTCGTTGCGTGGTAGATTCAAAATGTCGGTCACCTGTGGCACATACCTGCATACCGGTGGCACATACCCGGCCGCAGGTTTGTGCCACTCTCAAGTGGAAGGTATTATGAAAGTATTCATGTTTTGTCTATTGCGTCATATTCATGCAATTATCTTGTCATCCTATACTAATTTTGTTTCACGCGATCACGAGAGCACCCAGACGTAAGCGGCTACATAGATAGATAGATAGATACGCTGATAGGCGCCAAAAGTGTTCGCAGTACGCAAAGGAATGTTTCGCATAACAAAGTCCCTGGGTGCTACAGTATACAGGCTGGTGTACACCGGCGACTAGCAGCGGTCGCGCGACCATTTGCGACTGGCGACCAAAAAGCGACTGATGTTCGCACCGGCAGAGGCTGCATGCGAGCGACCAGAAGTCGCAATAGCAGAGAGTCACATCTGGATCTCGTTAAACAAAAAAAAAGTTAGAACTCTGGAGACCAGGGCCGATCAGCTGATCGCCGCCAGCTGAGTGAACGGAGCAAACCGAGCGCGCCGCATTTCTTGTTTTTATCCGTTCTTGCCAGAGCAATGGAAGAACAAACAACAAAAATCTAGCATCGCTGATTGGTTCCAGCAGCTTTGCCACCGTAGTCTCGAGACTGAAAAGTTGGTCAGGAAGCGACTAGCCAAAGCAGTCGCTTTACGAACGCTTGCGACCATTCGCGACTGTTTGTGACCAGTTGCAAATGGTCGCGCGACCGCTGCTAGTTGTCGGTGTGCACCAGCCCTATGTATCAGCAGTACTTTTCTCATGTGGCCATTCTCATGGGCGTTGAAGTCAGGTTATTCTTCGTTGACCATACAGACTTACTCTGAAATTCTCGGCAATTACAAGATTTGGGAACGTCCACAGAAAATGCAGATCTAGAATTGCACTCTCTGTGACAATATTTCTGCGAATCAGTGTGCCAGTTTCTTGAAGTGGTGAAGGGACAAGATTAGGTAGTAAAGTGGAGTGTGAGCATCGAACCATTAGTACAGATGCCAAGGTATTGACCAATAGTGTGATCAGAGCGGATGGTTTTTTGTGTATTTTGTGGTACTTTTGTATTTTGTCGAGTGTGTGAAATCTGTACAGTCTTCATATGCAAGGCAAGAAAAAAAATGGCATCACATCCACAGAGTCAATGATGGAGATTGGAGGAAACATTCGTCCGTCCATTCGTTCTTGCTCCCGTTCGTCCATGCATTCGTCTGTGTGACCGTCCTTGCGTCAATCCGCCCGTCCGTGCGTGCGTCTGTTCGTGCGTCCATTCCTGCGTTCGTCCACGCATCCCCCCCTGCGTCCGTTCATGCGTTCATCCATGTATCTGTCTGCGTGTCCGTTCGTCCATCTATTAAACACTCCAAGTACCAAAGTATCGCATCTTTTCATCATATATTGGATGGATGGATGGATGCTATGAGCGTCCCCTTTATAACGGGGTGGTGACAAGTATGCCACCAGGCTCGACAAAAAAAAAAAACCTTTTTTCTTTTTTTGATGTTGGCCTAATGCCTCTACTTCGATGAATTCTATCTTAATGGAAAAAAAAGGAAAATTTTCAGCTTAAGTTCTCTGCCATTTACGGCACACTGTCCATATTTTATTTTTCCAATATTTATTTTTGTCCTTTCTCTCTAATTTTCTGCCACCAATATTCTAACCGTCTCTTACTTATTTCAATCGCGGGTGTGTTCAGCTTTCCATTGTTGTCCCTAAAACCCAAGGCTTCCTGTAGGCTCGTGCCCAAACGTACACCTGGGTGGATATCTCCACATTCAATCAGAACATGCTCCGCCGTTTCCTTATCTTTCCCGCAGCATGTGCATTGTTCTTCTTCTTCTTTACTGAATCTTGCTTTATAACTACGCGTTCTAAGGCAACCCGATCTCGCTTCAAACAGTAAAGCGCTTCCCCTTGAATTATCGTAAAATGCCTCCATCCTTATTTCATTTTTGCCCTTTCGGTAGTTACTCAAAGCCGGTTTTTTCTCCATAGCTGCCATCCAGTAAATCCTCTCCGCCTCCCTGACTTTTCCCTTAACGCTCTTTGTTGACATATGGCTTACAATACCAGCCGTATATTTACTAGTGAGTCTTCTAGTTCTTTTTCTCCACTGTGTGTCCACGCTCTTCCTATACAAATAACGGAACACCTTCTCTGCCCATCTACTCTCCTTCATATTTCTTAGCCTTTCTTCGAACCTTATTTTGCTCTGCGCTTCCCTCGCCTCAAAACCTGCCCACCCCATATCGCCCTTTACAGCCTCGTTTGTCGTCTTCCCGTGAGCACCCAACGCGAGGCGTCCCACAGTCCTTTGATTTACATCCATTCCCGATTGCACCTCTGCCCTCATGCACACAACTGAGTTCCCAAAAGTAAGCCCTGGAACCATTACACCCTTCCACAGACCTCGAAGCACCTCATACCTATTGTATCCCCACAACGCTCTGTGCTTCATTATTGCCGCATTCCTCTTTCCTTTTGCTGCCGAGGCCTTTTCCTGTACCTCCATGTATCTATCACTCTCATTTACCCATACTCCAAGGTACTTGTATTCACTTACCCTCGGTATTTCTTGGCCTTGTATGGACACCGTCTGACACCGTATATTCCCCATATAGAAGCACCGCCATCCAGCGGACATTCCGAGGACTAAAAGAGAGGTGGCACACGCACACTTTCTTACGACTTGCACTTCGGGTCTACATCCCACCTTTAACCACCTCGAGATCATGATATATACTGGTTCCCTGTATACATGGCACTGCGGCCCAACGCTCGCTAAACATTTCTAAAACCAAGGCGGTTACGCCCAGTGAGTGTAACGTAGCAACCTTTTCCTGTCAGATAGTGCTCAATGTACATGCCAATGGCTGCTAATGGGAAATGAGAGACAGGAGAATTCGGCTTTTACTTTCTTACGGCTTGCGCTTCGTATGTACGTCCCACCTTTAACCACCTCGAGTTCTGGTATATACAGGTTCATTGTATTCATGTCACTGCGGCTCAACGCTCGCTAAACCTTTCTAAAACCAATAAGGGTATGTCCAGCGAGTATAACGTAGCAACCCTTTCTTGTCAGATAGTGTTCAATGGGCATGCCAATGGCTGCTAATGGGGAATGAGAGACGGGAGCATTCGGCTTTTAGTGAACGCGCACGCTGCGATATGTTATTGTTCAACAACGCACAGGAGAAATCTCCCACCGGCACTACCTTGGAGGTCAAAATGTAACACTTGTTACACACTACGACTACGACTACGAGGCTCTATGTACGAGAGACGAACGGGTGCTGCTATAAGGAGCTTCGCCCCTAAAAAAACATTGTGTCCCCTTTGAGGTGGCACGGCGTACATATCATTCGCGAAGCATGTCGGCGTCCTGCCTCTCACAAGTTCGAACCTCACAGTCATGAAAAAACTCAAAGGATCGCGCAGAACACGAGTAACGAAACCACGAAGGGATGCACATCACTAAAGACGCTGCGGGAGACGCTAGTTTTGCGAACGCATGATGAATGCGCCATTTTCTGGCGTACCTAAACTATATGCCATTTCATGACACCACCCCGGCTGCTTACGTGGTGCGAGTGGAAATGATTCATTATTCAGCCCTTCTTCTTTACGGTTGGTGTTTGTTACGCGCGGTGACTAGACTTACCTTGTGAGGCAAACTATGAAGCCTGGAGATATTATTCATACCTGTTTTACCCGTATCGTGTTGAATTGCGGCACATTTGGCGATTGTTTGAACTAACATAAAACAACTTTATTTTTCATTTAATAGATGAAGCTACCACCAAAAAACGCCTGGAAGATTTGTGATTTATTAAAAATATTTATTTTGAAGCACTGAGTGACCGAGTTAGTGAGCACAAATACATGCAAGAAACAATATGCATCTACTAATGTGCAATACTCGCAGGTAGTTAGCGTCTAAAAAAGAAAAAAAGATGCTAGTATCTACGAAACTGGGCAGCAGTAAAAATAGCTAGATTCAATGCTGTCTTTTTCGCTCTCTAATACAGATAAAAGAATTTTCTCTTCATTGAATCACGAAAAAGGGCCTGCTGCTTCTTTATGTAGAGGTTCAGAGTATCAGCTTGTATAGTTTGGTCGTTTCATTGGAAATGCCATAAAGTACAGCCATAAACTGCCCCATTGACACAATAATAATTAATCTTGTTTTCGTCTAAGCACTAAGCAACTTCGTATGGAAAATATCGCTAATGTTACATTCATAGCCACTAAATATTATGGTTCTGCTATGTAAAGATAAAAATATTCTTACACAAACTCACTATTTTGCCCATTTTCATTGAAACGTAAATTACTAATTAGTTTATATCCAACATCTTTTCATACAAACCTTGAATGCCACTTAGTCTAGAGGCACAGTGAATTCCTCTTTGTTACGTTGAACAGTTTCGCCGTACTCGCAGTACAATGAACGCTTGTACAGCGAAAATGCTTTTGTGGCTCACACTATTTTCATTGCTACTAGGTACACTTCAGACCAGGCATTAACATCAGATGTCATTGCGAAAAAGGGGACTAGTAAGCTTTCCGAAGTAGCCCAATTCAGCTTTCTTTGTGAAGCGGAGCGAGTCCACTGCATCCGAAATTAATGCGTAAAAGGCGAAGTAGTTGCAACTTGAGTGGGACCACCACCTTAGGGGGGATTTAACTCTGATGCCACCGTCCGTTCGAATGCTCGCACTGAGGAGCCGTGGTGCTGAAACGACCATCAAATTATCTTTCGATGTTCGTGTTATAATACTATACTTCTGCGATATTTTGCGATGATACCGGCACCACAATTGAAAAACGCAGAAACAGAGCGAATGAGCGTGACATATATAAGGCACGGCTGAAAGACTGCTTGCAAATGCACCGATGGAGCCGTAGGTTAAGCGCTTGCTTTTTATCACCGCGTACCGAGAAGCCGCCAGTTCGTTCCATAAATCTTATAAATTCACGTTTCTTTTTCGTGTGGGTTCTGTCTTTGTATTGTGCTAGTGTACATTTTAGCAATGGTGAAAATACTTCAGTGATGTCTTGGTAGTAGTCAGACTAAACACGTTCATGTTAAAAACTAGAAACAGCAAAGAATCAAAATTGTTCACGGGATAATCCTTCCATTCACAACGCAAACAATTGAGAACATAATTCATAGTTCAATTTTTTGTTTTTTTAACTGCGTAGTCTACAGAAGTCACCTTGTTTGAACTACATGCAGACGAGTATCAACAAAAAGTACGCTTCTGTTTTGTTGTCTTCGCTTTGTGGTGACAGAATGTCCCCACGTATAATTGTATAAAGCGCATAGCACTCACCTTATATCTAGAACAAAATTTGAATTTTCTTGTAGCAATGGTACACAGTGGAAGCTGTATTCAGTTGCGACCGCGACGAGTTCGCACTACAGCGATCATTTATTCGTTTCACTTGTGGCAATGTCTACGCATCACTAGACAACAGGTGCCTTATATAAGAGAACCCCTACCCAAATATTCTCCTTGTGGGCGGCAACATGTGCAGGACGTGTGAGTTACGCAGACTGGAACAAAATAGGATGCCTGACCACGAGCCTGCATGCCATTGAAAGAAAGGAGAAAAAAGAAAGAAAGAAAGAAAGAAAGAAAGAAGAAAGAAAGAAAGAAGAAAGAAAGAAAGAAAGAAAGGAAGAAAGATACATGGGGTTCAAATAAAAGGTGGGCTTGTTTGTTGCAGAAACAGCCCGCACAAATAAAGGAAATGAAAGTAACGGAAATAGAGGGTTGCCTAGAGTAAAGCACACGCAGTTGGCGTGTATCGTCACGCACTCTATGTTTTCTATAGGTGCTAACACAAAAATAGTGGCATATGTCTGAAAGTATCAAAAACAGAAACCTTGTCTCACAAAAAGTTGTCGAGCGCTGCTTTTCATACATCGCCGAACTTGTATCGATAGTGGCTGTGGATAATTTCGCCTGGTGTCTGCAAAATATGAGGCACAGCCTGATTTACGTCCCTCGGAAAAGACAACAAGAGCCTCTGAGCTTTCTCAGGAGCTTTTGTCAGCGTTATTCAGCAGCACATATGAAACGAGTTGCTTTCTGTCTGAATATTTCTGGAGGTATGTTTTTATCATAACAGAATGCCGACCTGACAAATGAATGTAGGTCTCTTGTATGTTAGAAATGTAGTTCTTTTGTATGTTACACATACAATAGTTACAGTTTTGACAACAGTCAAAAAAGAACTGTACACTAACGCAATACTACTAAAGAGATAGTTTCGCACAAATTCCGGCGCCGGCATATACTTTGTTCATCAAATCATCGTTCATCAAACCATCATATTGTAACGGGGATTATTTAATAAGTGAACGCCGGGTGGTCTAACACTGCACACAGTATGCAAGAATGCAGGACAAGAGGGCATTTCAGACACAGCCCCACAACAACATCGTTGTCTTCGTTCCGTCTGCGTCATTTCTGCACCCGTGGCTGAGGTAGCTTTCTATACACGTGACATTATCTCGGGCGGCAAAGCACCGTCCTGGTGCCTGCAGCTGTTATTAGACGGACGGGTCACTGTGTTAGGGTTTCAGGCGAGACACATGCATAATGTTACTTCTGGATGTAGCAGTGGGGTTCGCAGTAGGAGAAATACATAAGTGACAGGTGTGACTTGGCGCAGAACTCGGAAACGCCTAACGTAATGCGATAAAAGTTTCTCGCACAGGCCAACACGACGGGATGGCAGCCACAGTAGCACAGAAGAGCCCGGAGAAAAATCGACCTCCCTATGTCGGCTGTCATAGAGCGACTTTTGAGCTCTCTGGGACGATAAGAACCTGGCACGGGCTACTGTATGTGTGGTCAGAGCACGGGAGATGGCATCTTGTGCGTACGAAGTGGTGGACGGAAGGTCATGCGCAAGCAGGGTATCGAAAGGTAGTAAGGAATCACGGCCAAAGAGAAGATGAAATCTTGAGTAGCCGGCAGTTTTATGACGGGACGAGTTGTAGGCGAAGGTTACGAACGGAAAGGCAGTGTCCCAATTGGTGTGGTCGTCAGAAACATACATAGCAAGCATGTCCGTCAGTGTGCGGTTGAGGTACTCAGTAAGTCAGTTGGTCTGAGGATGGTAAGAAGTCGAAAAGTTTTGCAGCGTAGCACAGGATCTAAGGAGGTCGTCAACCACACGAGACAGGATGGAGCGGCCACGGTCCGTGAGTAGGTGAGAAGGAGCGCCATGCTGAAGGATGATGTCCTAGAGTAGGAAATCTGCGATGTCCGTTGCGCAGCTGGTCGGTAGCCCTCGAGTAATTGCATACCGAGTGGCATAATCCGTAGCTACTTCTATTCATTTGTTTCCCGTCGTCGATGTTGGGAAAGGACCTAACAAATCCGAACCCACACGATGAAACGGCTCGGCTGGGACTTTAATAGGTTAAAAGTGACTGGCAAGGAGAGACGCAGGCTTCTTCCGACGCTGATACAGGTCGCACACTGTAACGTAGCGGCGTACGGAGCGATAAAGGCTCTTCCTGAATACCCGTTGGTGGACGCGATCATAGGTTCTGGAGACACCTAAATATCCGGCAGTTGTGAAGTTCTTGCAAGATGTCCTTGCGCAGATGACGCGGGACGACGAGCAAAAAGTCCGCGCCATCGGACTGTAAGTTGCGCGGTACAAAACGTTGTCTTGAAGAAAAAATAGGCTCAGCGAAGGGTCTTTACGGCCGGATTAAAGATGGTCAATCATCGATAGCAGTGATGGATCTCGGCGCTTGTTCGTAAGCTATTGGCAGAAAATCTGTAATGGCTAGGATGTTGGCATCAGCTTCTAACTCAGAGGAGTCAGGTGGATCAACAGGGTGTCGAGATAAGCAGTCGGCATCGCTGTGAAGCTTGCCAGACTTGTACACTACAGAGAACGTGTACTCCTGCAATCGCAAAGCCCATCGCCCGAGTCGTCCTGTAAGATCCTTAAGGGTCGACAGCCAGCACAGCGCATGGTGGTCGGTGAAGACTCTGAACGTGCGTCCATATAGGTACAGACGAAAATTTTCGATAGCCCAAATTAGAGCCAGGCACTCTCGCTCAATAATTGAATAGTTTCTTTCCGACTGAGAAATTAGGCGGCTGGCATACGCTAGAACAAGGTTTCTGCCGTTCTGCATTTGTGCGAATATTGCCCCTATGCCATGGCTACTTGTGTCAGTTCATAGCTCCGTTTGAGCGGCTGGGTCGAATTGAGCCAACACAAGTGGGGATGTGGGCGCAGAAATCAATGACGCAAAGGAATGGTCTTGTTTTTCAGGCCAGGAAAACGCCACGTTCTTTTTAGGAGATCCATGAGGGGCCGCGCAATTTCCGCGAAGTTGCTGACAAAACGGCGGAAATACGAACATATTCCCCAAAAAGCTGCGGAATTCTTGCGTGGAACGTGGGACCAGAAACTCGTGCACCTCGCGGACTTTATCAGGGTCGGGTCGTACACCACCAGCGTCAACAAGGTGGCCAAGTAGCTTATCCGACGGTGCCCAAAGGTGCACTTAGACGCGTTAAGCTGGAGGCCAGCGCAGCGAAAAACGTCAAGGATGGCCGACAGACGTGGCAGATGGCTTTCGATGGTCGACGAGAAAACGATGACATCGTCTAGATAGCACAGACGCGTCGACCGTTTAAAACAGTGAAGGAGGGAGCCCATCATGCGTTCAAAAGTTTCTGGCACATCGCGCAACCTAAAAGGCATGACTTTAAATTGATAAAGCTCATCGGTTGTTATGAATGCCGTCTTCTCGTGGTCGCGGTGATCGACTGAAATCTGCCAATATCCAGATCGTAGGTCCAGGGAAGAGAAATACTTGGCACCATGAAGGCAGTCAAGCGCATCATCAATTCGAGGTAGAGGATAGACATCCTTCTTGGTTATTCGATTGAGATGGCGATAGTCGACGCAGAACCGCGAGGTGTTGTCTTTCCTTTTAACAAGCACAACAGGTGATGCCCATAGACTGGTTGAAGACTCTATGCCGTCTTTGTCGAGCATTTTCTCTACCTCCTTCTGGATTATTGGGCGCTCTGAAAGAGACACACGATAAGGACGCTTATGAAGGGGACTGGCGTCGCCAGTGTCGATACGGTGGGCTACGAGGCTCGTGCGGCCCAAAGAACGGTCGTCGATATCACAAGTGTCGAGGTAAGAAAATAGAACACCACGGAGTGCTTGAACTTGGGATGGCGACAGGTCGTTTGATATCATTTTGTCTAGGAAAGCTCTATGCCGTGCGTCAGCGACAGGTTTTTTTGGCTACGGTCTTGATGTCAGGAGTGACAGATGAAATTGTACATTGCTCCTGAGTGAAGAGTTCTGTAAGGCAATACCTAGAGGAATGACTTGGGTCAACATGGAGAAGCTCAGGACGGGGAGAAGGGTCTTGTTGTCGCTAATCCTCACAATAGTATGAGGAAGTATGATGTTCTTGGAAAGGGTAAGGTCAATGAGTAGAGCTGCTAAGTAGTCGCCATCGGGAAGAGGTGGGAATGGTGACATAGGTACTCAGCCACCTGAGGTGGTAATCGTAGACACTCCATGGACTATAGCCATGTGCGAGCTGCAGGAGGGACATCAAAGTACAAAGGCAACTCTAGCTGTAAAGTGCCGATTGAACAATCAATGAGGGCTGAATTCGCGGTGAGAAGTCAATGCCGAGAATCATGTCGTGTGGGCAAGCGTCTAGAACAGCGAAGAGGACTGAAGGGAGAAAGCCGGCTACAGTGACGCGGGCAGTGCACATACCAAGAACTGATGTTCGGCTGCCGTCGGCTACTCGCACAGTCGAAAACATGGCAGGGGTAAGAACTTTTTCAGGTGAGATCGAAGTCGTCAACCCATGACGAATATGTGGGCACCAGTGTCTATTAGAGCTGTAACGGTCAGGCCATCGATAATAACACGAAGTAAATTTCATCTAAAATTAATGGTCGGTAGAAGTTTTTCGGTCCGAGTTGTCAATACAGCACCACCTGCAGGAGCTGCGTCTGTTAGTTTCCCGAGAACTGCCCAGATACGCCGGTGACGGGGAGCGACGGCGTTGATAGGAGTGGGCTGGCGACCCTGAGGTAATGGTGAGCGCATGGACCGGGTTACCTGGGAGACATCGGCGTAGGACTGTTCGGAGCGTTGCGTGGAACGGCTAGGTGGTAGGTCCTGAAGGTGGTCATCAGCTAAACGAGTTGCGAATACTGCCCACGATCCTGTCGGTGGTCATCTAGAAAACGTTGCCGGAAAGGCCATCTGTTGCGGCAGTGACGGGATATGTGGCCAACGCGATGGTAAGAGAAGCATATGGGTCGATCATCTTGTGTGCGCCACTCAGATGAATTTCGGTAGCGCGATGAGAACCGCGGGACCGACGCGGCTGCAGAAACAAGTGGGGCGGCGTGGCAGTGAGTGTTCGAATTTATGGGCTGCGGTGTGTGGCTGGAGTTTTGAGGAACTAAGACGCCCATGTTGACAAACTCTTGTCGCACAACAGCCTGATTAAGAGATATTGGAACCGAGTTTTCAGGCACAGGGGGTTCATAAGCGGGAGGAGCCATGGCTTCTAGCTCCTGGCGGGCAATTCTTGAGATGTTTGGAGGATTCACGAATGGACGTGGTGCCACAGGATCCTCGCAGGAAGAAGTCGCAGTAGCGTTTGGGGTTGGATTGGATAAACTTTTATTTGGTCCTCCAAAACACAGATCACTTTGTTGCGGGCCGCTCCCACGTGGGGACTGAGATGCTAAGCTCCCCAGCCGCCTCGCGGGCTTGGTGGACAGCCCAGAGCTGATCTGCGAAGGACGAGCTGCGGATTGCCGCCTCCCATCTGGCAGAGGTGATGTTCAATATATGAGCGAATTTGGTGCACTGCCAGAGCACGTGTTCTAATGAAGCTATTTCCCCACAATGAGGACAAAGATTACTTGGGTATAGGTCAGGGTACATAATGTGTAACATTTTCAAAGTAAGGTACATCCGCGTTTGCAAAAGCCTTAATCTAAGTGCTTGGGGCTGGGTTAGATTTTTGTGAGGTGGAGCGAAAATCCTTCTAGACAGGTAGAAATGTTTACTGAGCTCGTTATATGTTGTAAGAATTTCCCGGTTATCCCCTTTACCGGTAGAACGCATCCCCGCGGAGGCGCGGTTGGAAAGTTCTCGCGCCGCCTCGTGTGCTGCTTCATTGAGATCGGGAGGGGAATCGTTGATTTTCCCAAGGTGAGCTGGGAACCAACTCAGAAGATGATGCGTTATATTCTCGCCTTGCAGTATTCTCAGCGTTTGTTCAGAGACCATCCCCTTGGCGAACGGCCGTAGTGCTGTCATGGAATCACTGTAGACGACTTCAATGTTATTCATCTTGAGTGCTAAGGCGATGGCCAGCTGTTCCACAATGAATGGGTCTTTCGTCCTGACCGTCGCTGAGTTGACGACATGGCCAGCCCCATCGACCACCACAGCCACAAACGCTTTCGCATTGGCGTAAAAAGCCGCGTCAACAAATACGACCCCTCGTTCCTCGTTTGAGACTTGACGAAGTATAGTCCTGGCCCTCGCTATTCTTTTTCCGACGTTGTGTTTTGGATGCATGTTTCTTGGTGTAGAAGACACCGTGATATTCTCCGTGATGTTGTCGGGGATATCATTGTGATTGCGTCTGACTGCCATTGGGTGTTGGCCCAGCTCCTGCAGGATCATTCTCCCCGACCTTGCAAACTGTGCTCTCTCTTGGGCTTCTGCTATTTCTTCGAGCGTGTTGTGAATGCCAAGCTCAAGCAGACGCTCGGTGTTGGTATGTATGGGTAGGCCCAGGACCTTCTTGATAACTTTCCTGAGGAGCACATTCAGTGTCTCAGACTCTGCTCTTGACCAGTTGTGCATTGCTGCCTCGTACGTGAAGTGGCTTAGAACAAACGCATGCATCAACCTGATGAGGTCGTCCTTGATCCCATTTCTTTTGTTGGCCACTCTGCGTATGAGGTGCACCGCACTGTCTGTTTTCCAAGTTAACTTGGCTATAGATTTGCCGTTGGTTCCGCTAGACTCTATCAGCATGCCCAGGACTTTGATGGAGTTGACCCTTCTTGATGGCATCCCCTTGATTTGTACGGAGGTGGATGTGTATCTGGTTTAACGGCTTCGATCCACTGGGCTTCGGTCCCCGGCGTGCAATCCGATACAGTAAAAGTTCTGACTTACTCGAGGAGCACTTGAGCCCAGAAGGACGAAGGTACTCTTCTACGGTATCAATCGCCTCTTGCAGGGCGCTCTCAATCTGCCCCTCGCTTCCACCTGTGCACCAGAGGGTAATATCATCTGCGTAGATGCTGTGCTTCAATCCTTCAATGCTCGATAACTTCTTTGACAGTCCAATCATGGCAATGTTGAACAGCATTGGTGAAATCACTGCCCCTTGCGGCGTGCCCCTTGCTTCTAGTTCGATTGCTGCGGTTTCGATATCTGCAATCTTCATCACGGCTTTCCGATCTGTAAGAAAGGACCATTCCTAGTCATAGAAGGCTTTCCCCAGACCAAGCTTAGAAATTGCTTCAAGTATGAATAAGTGGTGGATGTTTTCAAACGCTTTTTCTAGATCTAGGCACAGAATGGCTCTCACGTCTCTTGTTTTGTTGTCGATGACCTGGTGTTTGATAAGCTTCAATGCACCTTGTTTGGATAGCCCTGCCCTGAATCCAACAATATTGTGTGTATATATGTCGTTATCTTCTAAGTACTTGTTTATCCTGTGCAGTATGGCATGTTCTGCAACCTTGCCGATACATGATGTCAAGGATATTGGCCTCATATTGTCCAAGTTAGAGGGCTTTCCTGGCTTAGGAATAAGGATCGTCCTGGCCAGCTTCCACTGCGCTGGCACCCTGCCTTCTTTCCATGCTGCATTGATCATATCCTTTAGGGTTTCAATTGAATCGTCATCAAGGTTACGAAGGGCCTTGTTTGTTATACCGTCCGGGCCAGGGGCCAACCTACCATTGAGATCATGCAAGGCTCTTCTGATCTCCTCGATGTTAAAGTCGCCCTCAAGACCTGGATTGGGCCTGCCCTGGTACTGTCTACTTGGTGGTGCCAGTCCTGTTTTGATTGGGAGGTACTTATGCACGAGCCGCTGCACAACTTGCTGTTCTGTAGTGCTCTTTAACTCTGTATTCAAAATTCGAGCAATAACATGCTTTTCATTTGTTTTGGTGGTGTTTTCGTTGAGGAGAAGCTTTAACATAATCCATGTCTTGCCATTGCACATCTGACCATCGACGGAGTTGCAGATTTTGTCCCATTGCTGCCTGGATAGTGCGCGACAATGTTCCTCGCCTTATCTGTTTACCTCAGCTATCTTCTTCCGCAGTCTTCGGTTCAGGAGCTGACCCTTCCAACGGTTCAGTGGTGCTTGTTTTGCCTCAAGCAGATGAGCTAGCCGGCTATCCATTCTTTCAACCGATAAATCTGTGGTAATGGTGGAGGAGACGGATTTGATGTCATCTTTAATTTGTTTAACACACTGCTCCAAGCCTTGTCTGTGGCCATCTTGTTCCCTTTCCATCCTTATCTTCCTGAACTTATCCCAGTCTGTGAAGTGGAATTCTCTCTGCTTTTTACGCTCCACGGAGAAGGTAGTGGCAAGAATGCAGTGTTCACTCCCTAGGTCTACAGCAAGGTTCATCCACTGGGTTTTCTTGATGTTCCTTACAAATGTAAGGTCCGGGGTGGGATCCCTGCAGCAAGATGTACCAAGCCTTGTTGGTAGGCTGGGGTCTGTGATCAGGGTGAGATCAAGTTCACTGGCACTTTGCCAAAGTCGATTTCCTTTCCCTGTGTTGTACTTGTAACCCCATGTATGATGAGGGGCGTTGAAATCGCCTGCTATGACGAGTGGGCATTCCCCGGCAATATTAACAGCTTTCTTCAGAACCGTCTTGAACGCTTGCTTTTGTTCCTTTGGACTGCTGTATATATTAAGAATGAAAATGCTCTGACGGTTGCTGGTACCTGGCACGATCTCTACCATGACATGTTCCAACCGGCCTGCTTCTATCTTGAGGTTGTGGGTTACGTGTGTTAGTTTGTTGCATACGAAGATGCAGACTCCCCTCCCTTCAGTATCTCCTATTACAGGCCGGAATCCAGGCAACGTTACTTGCGGTGAAAGGGTCTCTTGTAATTATATAATATGAGGCTTTTCTTGGCTGCTCCTGATATACTGCTGTAGGGCTGCCTTCTATTTAAGGTAACCTCTACAGTTCCATTGCCAGATACGAAATGCTTCACGTAGCGCTGCCATCATGGTTATTACATGGACGGCCAGAGCCTGATGCTGCACCTGTCGACAGGTTTGGTACCACTAGTAATGGTGGCCGAAGGGGTGAGTTTGGTGCATGAGGAGGCCTTGCTGTATTGTGCAGATATGCTTTGACCTTTGTAATGCGCACAGTCGTATGCTCTTCCAGTGCCGCCAAGCTTGACTGTAGCCTACCCATCTGCTCGCTAAGATTGGCTACTACTTTTCTGAGCGCGTCAAAGACCTCTTTCATATCTGACATGGTCGTTTGGTTGGCTTCCGCGTGTTCTGCCATGACTGCCCTCTTTTTTGTGGTTCTCGAGTTCCCCACGTTTTCAGCCACAGGGACATCAACTGGCTGAGGCATTTGCTGTAAAGACTGTGCGCTGGTTAGCTTAGTGAGAAGAATTTTTAATTCCTTTGACTCAGCTGATAGCCTCTAATTCGATTTTGTAAGTCTCGCGTTTTCTTGCTCTAGCTGTGCAATTCTATCATGCTCTGGCAGCTTACCTGTCATCACCTGTGCCGCGCCGTTGTGCACTCGCTCAGCCCAGCTGCCTTTCGATGAAACAGCAGGCGTCCTCCCCGGGTGTGAAGCCGTGATCTCGAACTGAACGCCAGGCAGCTGGCCATTCGGGTGCCGCCCAGGCTGATCCCGACCCTGATGGTGACCTTAAGAGCTCGAGTGCCCCCGTGATTGGGAGCGGGCCTTGGGTCTAGAACCTCCTCTGGAATACGACCTGCCCCTGGAGTGGGGCCGCCTTTCCTGTTCTTGTGTAGTCTGGATGCTCTGGGTCCCGTAGGCTGGAATAAGCTGCTTATCGTTGATGTCTGGACTCGACGTGATTGATGCGTCCCGGGCTTCTGCGGCTGCTCCCGATCTTTCCCAACGTCTGCGTCTGACGACGTATGGCACTAAGAACCTGTTCTTGCACTCCTTGTCTGCCGTAGAACGGTGACCATCACACAGCCTGCATCTTGTATTGCACTGGTGCAAGCTATCTGGGTTCTTGATCTCGCACCCTCTGCAGACGGTTTCAGCTGGGTTCGGACAGACGTCAGATCGATGTCCCAGCTTTCCACAGACGTAGCATATATCTATGTTCTTGCGGTAAAGGGAGCACTGCAAAAGTGAAGGTCCATATCTCACGAATCTTGGCACCTTGTGTCCTTCGAATGCTATGGTGATTGTCCCGGTGTCCTTTATTCTCTGCCTGCAGCGCGAGCGGGTTGTTGGCGTTCACAATCTTTCGGGTCAAAATGTCCTTAGTATCGCTTACGGGGATCCCGCGAATCACTCCTTTACAAGTATCGTGAGGTGCCGTGGTGTATGCGCTAACCTCAAAAACTTTGCCTCCAATGTCAATTTGCTTGACCTTGAGGTATCTTGAAGCTCTGTCTTGGTCCGGAGTGCTTGCCACCATAATGTTCTGCTGCAAGTTGGAACAGATGATGTCCTGCATGGCCTCCTCTTTGATGAGTGTTCGGGAGTCGGGAAATTGTTGAGTGATTCTCCTGATTTTGGCCCGTTGGAACCGCCGACATTCACTGACAATTGAGTCAATGGTGGTACAGTTCTTGCATATCAGAATGTTTAAGGCATCGTCGGCTATGCCTTTCAACACATTGCTGACCTTGTCTAGTTCGGTCATGCCAATCTCGGCCTTCCGACACAAGGCGAGCACGTCTTGGGTATAGATGACGTACGACTCGGTGGAAGATTGAACTCGTGACGCGAGTTCCTGCCTGGCTGCCATTTGTCGAGCAACTGACTGGCCGAAGAAGTCACAGAGCTTCTGCTTGCACACGTCCCAACTCGTCAGGTCTTCCTCGTGCGTCTCGTAGCAGGCGCGTGCAGTACCTCACAGGTAAAAGATGATGTTGGCCAGCATAGGCGTCTCATCCCACCTGTATTGCTTGCTGACGCGCTCGTATGAGGCGAGTCACTCGACAACGTCAGTTGTGTCGGTGCCGCAAAATGTACCTGGATCGAGAAGATGGGAAGGGATCACAGGTGACGGAGCAGGCGTAAACTGAACGGACGGTGCGCTGCCTTCAGGCGTTGCGGCTGGACGAAACTGACGTCCGCTACGGAAATCCAGTGTCGGAATGTTACCCAGCACTTCCCCCAAAAGTATTTTATGTGGAGTAGTTAATAAGTGAACGCCGGGTGGTCGAACACTGCACACAGTATGTTGTTGTTGTTGTTCTTTTCCTATTGTTAGGGGCGCATACCCACTGTGGGAGATTGGCCAAGAATCGAGTGGTTTCAACATTTACTGTTCATATTTGGAATGATTGAGGTTTAACAGAAAGATTACCGATAGCCTAGGAAAGTGTGGTGCTAAATGTAATGCATACAAATATTTACATAAACGAATTTATTCTCAGAATAGAGCAATAATCAGATTTTATACGTATATAATTATGTGAACCTGTTAGGATAATGAAACTGGTTAATTAGTCAACCTGTTACTTTCATCAATATAGTCCCGGACGGCCGCCCATACTGTCGCATTAGAGAAACCAGAAATGGAAGCTCCAAAAGACAAAATGACAGGCAGAGATAAGTTCATACCAATACCACGTAAAGGTATTTCGTATAGGGTTTTTCGTAATGTGTTAAACCGCCTGCAGGTCAAAAAGAAATGGTCTATTGTTTCCAGTTCATCACAGAATGCACACAGTGGCGAAGGTGCCTGAGCAGACCTGTGTTTATGGAAATTTAGATTTGGTACTCGGCAACGCAGCCTTGTGATAGCTAGTTCTTGTTTTCGAGTGCGGCAAAAGTCTCTTCGCCAGGGATATAATAAATGGCGATATTCTGTAGAGTTTGTTAGTGCTGAACCTTTAAAAACTTGCATAAGCGTACGTTTGCGGAATCGAGCAGCACTCACATAAGCGGATGATGGACAGAGTGGTAGAATTGGTTGGCTGATTGACGACGTAGCTAAAGAACCGGCTATTTCATTTAGAAACAAACCTTTATGTCCAGTCACCCAAACTAATCGTATTTTTCTCAAATGCGCAGGTACTAGTGCACGGAACGCCTTTGTTACGTGATTATCAGCACCAACAGACATTGCCGCACAGAGAGATAGGGAATCTGTTATTATGACAGCTGATGTAATTGCTGTATCTAACTTGCGTAAGGCGAGCACTACTGCCAGAAAATCAGCCACAAAAACAGGTATAAAATCAGGTAGTCGAAGGGAATAAATCCAATTTAAAATCAGACTTAAAATACCAACCCCTGACTTCTCGTCGTATTGCGATGCGTCTGTAGCAATAATAACGTTCGTTGTAATACGGCGCTGGTGATCTTGTAGTAAACCATCCAAAATATTATGGGGAAGTAATTTGGTATTATTAGGAAAATTGTCGTTGAATCGAATTTCCACCGGGGCTAAATTATCACGACTCGGCATGATGTCGCATATACGTACGTTTAGAGGCTCCGGTAAATTTTGCACAAATATAATTTGTGGCGTGTGAAATCGCAGCCATCTAGCAGCAAAAAATGATTCCGGGGTGGAAATGAAGGCCGTTTCTGAATGTCGTAATGGTGATTCATAAATTCTTAAGAATGTCTGAACAGTCAAAAGGCGAATTCTACAAGAAAGCGGAGGGACCCTCGATTCGAGATACAACACATTGTTGGCAACTGTTTTGGGAAGGCCAAGGCATAAGCGCAAAGCTTCTCTTTCTAGAAGAATTAGAGGCTGCAACTTGTAAGCTGGAACTCCAGAGAAAAGTACACAACCAAATTCCAAAATGGGACGAACGTACATGCGATATATCATTACCAATGTGTCTCTTCTCATACCTATGCGGTAATTGCTTAGCCTACGTAATATGCCAATGGCCTGCACACATTTTCCGGCAATATATTCGATATGAGGTTGCCAGTTAAGCGATGTGTGATAAATTACTCCAAGGTATTTAACAGATTCAACCTGTGGTATATTCTCATGATGGTAAGACAGAGAGATGTTCACAGGGTATTGCAGCGGGAAAACAAGGAGGGCACATTTACTCGGATTAAGTAAAAAGCTGTTGCCATCGAGCCAGCTCTCCAATATTTTAAGGTAAGTCTGCAGCCGTTCATATAAGGTCTGAATGTTATCTGCCATCGCAAAAAATGCGATATCATCTGCATAAACATAAGTTGTTATATCCTGTTTACGTGGAATGGTGCTCATTAGTAAATTAAATAGCACCGGGGAAAGCACCGAGCCTTGCGGTACTCCCCTCGTTTGGGTATGAGTAGATGATGAAAACCCATCTTTCAAACAATAAAATTTCCTGTCTGCAAGAAAATTGTGAACCCACGCTACTTTGTATGATGGAAAATCAAGGTATTCTAATCGATCTATCAAAATACAGTGCTCCACGGTATCATATGCTTTAGCGATGTCTAAAGTAACTAAAGCTGCATATTTTTTATGTAGCCGAGCTGATTGAAGTCGACTCTCTAAATCAACGTGGGCATCCCAAATTGAACAACCAGCCCTGAACCCAATTTGACAAGGACTAAGAATTGAACTCATGTTAATAAGTTCATTAATTTGTATATTGATGATTCTCTCAACCAATTTCACTTAGTTTGATGTCAGTGCGATCGGCCTTATGTTATCCAACTTGTATGCATCATTTTCTTTTTTTAGCAACAATACAATTTTGGCAAGTTTCCATTCTGGAGGTATCCATGCGTTCCCTAACGAATAATTTACTAGTTCTAGCAAAAGATTAGGTGATTCCAGGAGTAAACATTTCAACATAGAGTTCGTAATTCCATCTGGTCCGGGAGCCGTCCTTGGTAAGCATAATACTGTATGACTCAATTCAGCTAAAGAAACTTCTGGAAATTCATGCAAGTTTACCAGAACGGGCTGAATAGCCAAACAATTAGCAGTCAAGCAGCGTTCTAAACCTTGCGCTATGTCTTCTAGAGAGGTGTTCATTTCTTCCTGCGTCAAGATACATGACTGTAACGTTAAAGGTGCTGGCTGTACCTTTCTTGTTCGAAGATAAGCGAACAAAGCCCGCTTATTTTTAGATTTAGAAAGATAATCAAAATGTCTACTGTCGTATTCTTCTTTCGCGCGGTTCACTGTACGCCTAAATACGCCAGCAAGAAATTGATAGTCCTTCCAGTTTGTTGGGCTCTGATAAAAAAGAAGTTTTTTCCAAGCGGCTTTTCGTCTTCTATAATCGCGCGTACACTCATCATTCCACCAACTAGAGGAGGATCGTTTATTGGATGGAATAGAAAATTCGGAATTTTTTCTAGATCCATCCAGCATTGAACCAATCGTAGATGCAATCTCCTTAGTACTGGCATTTCCAAGCTTGGAAATGGCTGAACGGAGCAGGTTTGAAATTTGCTATGGTTGATGTATGTGCGTTTTGGCTGATCTAAAGTTATTGTTGGACAAGTAATGTCAAAACTAATGGAATATGGTCGCTGTTAGTTGCCGAATCTAGAACAGCCCATGACGAAACCTTGATTGCATTGGAGCGAAACGTTAAATCCAATACTGAGCTAGTTTGACCTCGGACAAATGTTACATGACATTTATTCAGACAGGAGAAGTTGTGATCAATAGTCCATTCCCATAGTCGCCTACCACAAGAATCGGTCCTTATACCCCAAGACAAATGATGTGAATTAAAGTCTCCTGTGAGTACAATTTCCTTTCTACATGCTACCAAAACGCTGTCAAGATAACGCGTACTTTGCACACCGGAGGGGAAGTAACAATTTAGCATTGAAAAAGGGTGGTATCCGGCGAGACACAAGTCTAATGCTAATATTTCACAATTTAAGTCTAACATTCTGAAAAATATTTTTGCCCTATGGCATAACTTACCTGATACAAGGATCTATAAACCACCACCACGTGATGGGCGATCTAATCGAAAAGAACGAAAACCTGCAAGATGGAAATTTTTATCTGGTGTGAGCGAAGTTTCTTGGAGAATTATAATATCAAGATTAAAATTATTGCAAAAGTAATGTAAGTCGGTTGAGGCTGAGAATATAGAACGGCAGTTCCACTGTAGTACACTCAACTGACCTATGGTGTTGAGCGCACCACAGAGGCGCATGTCGCCCCCTTGTTAGCATCTTCACGCAAAGTAGCTGATTCATTCCGTTTAGATTTGGACTTGAGATCGGTGAAGATAGGGGATCTGGTACGTTTATTAGTTCGTATATCGAGTTCCATATCTGTAGCAGTACTTGTGCTCGGCTGAGGCGAATGTCGGTCCAAGTGCACCTGTGTTCGTGACTGCTTAGCCTTGCCTGCAGATGCAGAAAGTTCGTCCAACACTACCTTGCGTAGCTGTGTGGTATCGCTGGTAATGTCTAATACTGCAGGTTCTGTACTGGTCTGTACTGTTTGTCCAATCTGACTTGAAAGAATTTGCACCAAACAGTCGGAAAGGATGCAAGGAAACAGTATGCAAGGATGCAGTACAAGAGGGCATTTCAGACACAGCCCCACCACAACATCATCGTCTTCATTCTGTCTGCGTCATTTCTTCACCCGTGCCTGAGGTACCTTTCTATACCCGTGATAATGTTATCCTGAGAAAAACCGATGAAAGAAGCAACTAAAACAATTATTGGTGATTTCGAGCCTCGCATAAATATCAAACGCAGACCATTTACGCGGCAAGCGTATGTTTGACCACACCACCAAAATGGTTGCTGAAACTGCTCTGAAAAAAACCTATGTGACTGTATCGTACTTGAAGAAGTCTCTATAGCGCATGATTTATTGCATAGTAGAAGCGTAAAACCCCACCAGGCGTCAGGAGATATTAACTGAGCAACGAGTGGGTGCTTTGAAGGGACAGTAATTACAAAATACTCAGACATATCATTAGCAGCAGAACAATTAACAGTGTGAGAAGCTGTATATAGGTTCATGTGTTGCCCCACGGAAGCGCAGTGGGCCCTTTGCCGATTCGCAAAAATAATAATTAGGGCGTAGTGGGCACCTAACAATGGTGCTTGAGTAGGTTCTCAATGGTATACTTCGAAGCGGCCAATGTTATGTGCATCATCATTCGTTTCCAAACCGCTCGGTTTAGACACGCAACGAAAAGCAAAGCAGGCAAACAGTTGAAAAGGTGATACGCGCAATCCTTGCTTCATTTCGCTGTCGCAATCTGCTCTCGAAATCCAAGCTCAAGCTTACTCAATTTTTCCTTATCACTAAGCTCTTCAGTGGGTAGTTTACTTCATCCGTCTGGCTTTCATCTATATGGCAATGTGCGACAAGCTGCTATTCGTTGAGTGGTGCAACGCGCTTGACTGAACATTTTAAGGCCGACAGACAACGAAACCAAGAAAGCTGTACTAGAGGGCATTATTTGTGTTTAAGTAATTATGATATAAATGTAAACCAACAAATGATGCCGGACTCCTTGTATAGCGAATAACCTCTCTAACCTTTGTCTAAGTGCCCTCGTTTTAGTTAGTATTTTGTTCGAAATATGTATGCAATATTTCGCTAACGTATAAACGAGAGTGTTTTTATAAGCATATTTAGAAACATTTTGATTCTGGTCGATATGAAGTAAACTCGTTCTATTGATGTTGGTCAATGCATCTGACTGGAGGCTGTCATTCAGTTTGCTCGCTCTTTTATCTTTCTTATGTTCTTGTTTGTATTTCATTTTCTTCTTATTTTGTTTCTTATATATTCATTTACTTATAAAACACCTTATGTAGTACTAAATTGGGCCTTGTTGTCATTGAGACAAAAATGACACGAAGGAAATGTAAGTGAACGAAAAGTAAACTTGCTGGTGCTAGATTCCGAGCTCTCAACCTGCACATAACACATCCTGTGCTGTGCAGACTGAGCTACAGCGGCAGTCGTTCTCCAGATGATTTTATTGAATATTTCTGTGCGTGCGAACTAGGGGTGGTATTCACTACCACTCCCAGCCACTGTTCATGTTAGCTGGCATCGCATATAGCACGTGTTTTCTTTTTTCGAACTGACAGCTAAACAATAAACCATCGCATACAACCTCAAGCATCAAAAGTGTACGAAGGAGGGCTTTGCTATCAATGAATGAAGGGGAAATGAAACATGGCCTCTTCATTCCTTTCTTTGTTTAATTAAAAAGTTGGATTTCATGCAACGAATCACTGACAATTTCGTGCATAGCATAGATTTTGTACTTTAGAGATTTTTTAAATCAGGGGAAATTCTGAATTTCATGTGTTGGCATTAACTGTGTAGTTGCCGGATTTTCTTCCCTGCGTTTTCAATGTTGTGTTGCGTTCCTGCAAATGTACATGCTAGTATATTTTGAAATACTCGTGAAGAGACTGATCCTTTGTGGAACAGAGCTTAACGATTTCTGATTTACAGCTGTTCTTATCAATTTGAATGATCACTCAAAATTCATAAAACATCGGTTCAAAGGCATTTTTCGCTTGAAACTACTTATTTTTTTGTCCGTTGTACTGCCATAATCATTTATATTTCATCGTGCTCGGAACACCCAGTCAGTTTACCCCCTAAAACGAATAGGCACTGTTGTCCTGCATCCGCATATTGTCTTTTCTCACAACTGTATAACTGAGCGTTAACTTCCTCTAACATTGCGGCAACTGTATATCAGTGAGCTACTGTGCCACAAAACATAGAAAAAATTGGACAAAGGAACATTACTACGCATGCGTCAACATTGCGCGGGGATGTCTCCTTTTTTATTCTGTGTGTTTCTCAGACTGTCTATAAAGAGTCGGCAGTCCGGCGCTTCACTTTCTTTTTTGATACCCTTCTTTTCTCGAAATGTATTTTGGGTCACAGTCAAATGTACTTCAGCAATGCAAGCAACAACTCGCCCAAAAAGAACTCCTTTTGGAGAGCTTACGGGCTGCCAACGTTAACAAGACAGGTTTTATGGCGCATCACAGCAAAGTCGCAAAAACACGCCTAATCCAGTGTCACTTAAGAGCTGTCAGTCACATTTTGTTCGCATAAAGAATGACAACGCATTAGAAAACAAGATGCAATAGCTATACATGTACAGCAAGCGGATAGCTATCAGCTTACAACAACCCAATGTACAAGCCGATAGCAATCGGCCCGTACTTTAGGCTGTTGGCATTTCAAACCGAAACATAAAAAATTGACAGATTCACGTACAGTGGGAAAAATAATATCCGAAGAACGAATGAGAATTATTGATTTTTCGCTTTAAAATCAGGACACCATTACAAGGTTGGGGTAAATGATGCCGTACACGACTTCTGTGTCATGATTATCATGCTTGGATGTGTCGTTTACCTTCGTTATCTATTCACGTCACGTGATACCAAAATTAGTATATATGGAGCTAGCGAAACAGCCGCGAGCACGCTATAAGCGTTTTATGTTGTCATGTTCTTACTTGACAAGCGTGCCAGGATTATCAGGCTTCCACCAGTCAAATGTTTCTTCATCCGTTGACATCACGCAACACCAAATTTTGTATATTTCCAGCTAGCAAAGCGGCCGCGAGCGCATTATGCAGGTCCCAATATACTCTAATGTAGCATTGACACTCGTGCACGCTGGGAACAGCGACGCTACGTTAGGAAAACGCGGGCACTCTATATTCCGACGCCAGGCGCGACCAGCGTCCGTCTGTGCGGCCCGACGGCAATCAGCGTCAAATACGACATGCTGAATTTAGCACTGATGCATTACCAAGACAACAATGCGTCTCCCTCTTTTCGTGATGGAGGGACACCGGACGCGCTGCGACGCGCATGCGTCAAAGCAACGCAGCACGGCGCGCGCCTGCGAGTATATGGAAAGACCGGCGCCTGGCCTGGCAACAGCGGCGTGACGCGACGAAATGAACGCCAGCGCGCACGCACACCACGTCACTTCGAAATGTACTGCCGCTTGACTGTGGCATGTCGACATGTTCACACATGACAAGCATCTCAAGATTACCATGTTTGCACCAGTCGCATACCTTCGTCATCCATTGGCGTCACGTAATACCAAATATGGCATAAGTGAACCTAGCGAAACGGCTACGAGCGCATCATCAGTGTGGCATGTTCTCATGTTGTTACATGACACGCATGTCGTGATTATCATGTTTGGATGTGTCATTTACCTATATTGTCTGTTCGCGTCACGTAATACTGAGTTTGGTACATGTGAAGCTAGCGAAACGGCCGTGAGCACATCATGAGTGAAGCATGTAGTCATATTACTACATGACACGCATCTTATGTTTATCATGTTTGCAGCAGTATCATACCTTCGGCATCCACTCACATCCCGTATTACCAAATTTGATATAAGTGAATCTAGTGAAACGGCTGCCAGCGCATCATGAACGTGGCATGTAGTGATGTTGTTACATGACACGCATCTCATGATTATGACTTTTGCACCAGTCGCATAGCGTCGTCATCTATTCAGGTACTCTAATACCAAGTTTGGTATACTTGATGCTAGCGAAACGGCCACAAGCGCATCATGAGCGTGGCATGTAGTCAAGTTGTTACATAACACGCATGTGATGATTTTCATGTTAGGGTCTCTCACTTGGGTTCGCCATGCAATCATGCCATACCATACGAGTTTAGCAACATGCCATGTGAATGAAGCCACCACAATAGCTGTAGGACCATGAAATGTAAATCATGACATTCATGACATACATTGCATTATTTTTATGTTATGACTAGTCAAATATGTTCTTTTACAGTCACTTTATGCCATACAATGTTTGGTATTGATACCATTACCGAAACGGCGAGGAGAGCAAAAGTCATAGGCGGCTAGATAGGTAGATAGATACGCTCAATGTCGCCGAAGTTCGCTTAGAAATGCTTCTCATTTAATACGTAGCGCACAACTTCCAATTAGAGTACACAGACCATTTCATTTGCACATATCAACAAGCTGAGCAGAAAGTAACGTGTACAAGCAATGTATGATTCTGCGATCAATCGAAGTACGCAATCGAGTGCTGTGAAGTGAACCTGAATACCGTTTTCACTTTCACAAGATCGCAAAACTTAACGAAAAAAACTTTAACGCAATGTAGCAGTAAATGGAATTTTTCGTGAAATCACTGAACAAATACACCCCCGTACTGAGCGAACATACTTGTGACATCAAGTGAGACTGCTGAAGTCATTAAGGCAATTTGCGAAACCTTGGCGACATTTCTCGCACGATACAATCACAATCACTCCTCTTACAACTGAGGTCACGCTTCACTATAGCCGACTCGAAATCACTTCCAATTACTTCTTGAAGAAACGTAAACATATATTCCTGTTCAGGCAAGCGTAACACGACACCGAGGCCTAAATATTGTTTTGGTCTCCCAGCACGCTTCCAACCCGCTGATCCAATACGGCCACTCCCATCCAAATCACCCAGTCGAATTGTCGGGGCTTTAAGGCTCACACTAAGCGCGCCAACCTCCGGCTTTTCCTCGCAGCATTTCAAAACCTTCCTGCTGTGGTAGCCCTCCAGGATCCAGGGAGTGCTGCCACACTCACAAACTATACTACGTTTCAGCAGGACCCTTTATCTTGCATCTGCGTGCACAAAAATTATACGGCCAACCTAGTTGATCTCGACCTTGAGCCAGCTTTCTCGTACGTGATGGTGACACTCCTTCCGCTGCGTAAACAGGACCCGCCACTGCACGTGCTAAACATTTATTGCTCACCGAAACTAAGCAACATTACATTCGCAGACCTTTTTAGCCGCGCTTTAAAGGCTGCGGGTAGGGACCCTCTGGTGATTGTGGGTGATTTCAATGCCCCCAGCACACTCTGGGGGTATGCACGTGAAGAGAAACGTGGACGTAAATTGGCGGAACTTATGTCCACGCTGGGCCTAACTCTTCACACCGACCCTGCCTACCCAACTCGCGTGGGTAACTCCGTGACCCGGGACACATGTCCGGACCTTACCCTCACAAAAAGCATTCAGTATGCGGATTGGGTCAACACTGAAGAGACCCTCGGCAGCGACCACTGCATACTCAACACCACCATTCGCACCTACCCTTTGGCAAGACCCTACGGAGAGGCAAAATTACCCGATTACACGAAGTTTCGGCAAATATACGCCAATTCGACACCCATTGAGGAGCAAGGATACCATGCTTGGTCCCAGCAACTGGTTTCCTCATTACGCTCCACAGAAACACAAATTAAACTCTCCGAGGCGACTCCGGCGGTGGATAACTATCTCCTTCACCTCTGGGAGGCCCGGCGCAGCCTCGTCCGCCGATGGCGCCGGCAAAAACACAACCGAAGGCTCAAAATTCGCATCGCTGAGCTCACCCAGCGAGCAGCAGAGTACGCGGCCCAGCTCGCTGACTCTAACTGGGTGGACCGTTGCAACACGGCCGCTCGACAAATGTCCAGCCGGAGTACCTGGCGCCTCTTCCGCGCCTTGATTGATCCGACCCAAACTCGAACAGAGACACAAAAGCATCTGCAACGAGCATTTAACAGCTTCGACGGAGACACAGCCAAATTGGCATGTAAACTCCGAGACCAATATCTATGCACTCAGCAGGACTCCCAAGGGCCGGCGTACTCGTATGCAGGTACCGAGAACGCGGAGCTGGATCAACTGTTCCAGTTACACGACCTGAAGGCAGCCCTAGCAAAAATGAGGCGAGGAACGGCGCCGGGAAGGGATAAAATTACCGTGAAATTACTTGCCAATCTTCCTGACTCGGCCTACACCATGCTCCTTGCCTACATCAATTCCATTTGGATCGGGAAAACAAGCCTACCAATTGAGTGGAAGACCGCCCTGGTCACCTTCATACCCAAAGCGGGCAAAGCCATTAACACGGACAACCTCCGCCCCATCTCCCTTACTTCTTGTGTGGGAAAATTGATGGAGACGATGGTGCGCGACAGGTTGTCCGCGTTCCTGGAGAGCAAAAATGCATTTGCAGACACCATGTTCGGGTTCCGCCCACACCGGTCCGCGCAAGATGTCTTGCTTCAGCTCGACCATGAGATCCTCGATCCAGTCGAGTATCCCCTGAATGACAAAGTTGTGCTCGCTTTGAATCTGAAGGGGGCCTTTGATAACGTGACCCACAAAATTATTCCAACACATCTCTCACAGGTGGATTGTGGCCAAAACACTTTCAACTATATTAAACAATTCCTCACTGACCGACAATCATACATTCGGATTCAGGACATTGAACACGGCCCTTACCGATTAGGCACGAGAGGGACTCCGCAGGGAGCGGTCCTCTCGCCCCTCCTATTCAATGTGGCAATGATGAGACTTCCCGCTCAGCTGGCGAAAGTCGAAGGCATACAGCTTGCGCTGTACGCCGACGACATCACCATATGGGCGTCACACGGCTCGGCAGGAGACATGGAGGCAAGCCTGCAGCAAGCGGCGGACATCGTGGATGACTATGCCCGTCGCTGCGGCCTTCAGTGCTCCCCGTCCAAATCGGAATTCGTGCACATACACCCCTCACCAAAGTGCACCGCAAAGATCGACCTTTCCCTTCACAGCGGACCAATACCCGAACGCGATGAGATTAGAGTACTGGGGCTTTTTATACACAAAAATCGCAGAGCAGACACAACATTGGCCAAATTGCGTAAGGTGGGGGACCAGGTGGGCCGGATGGTCCGCCGGGTTTCCAACAAGCGCGGGGGGTTACGATGCAAAGATGCCTTGCGGCTGGCGCATGCATTCGTAACCAGCCGAGTCCTGTACTCGGCTCCATACCTCCACCTACGCAAATCCGACGAGAATGCACTCGAAGTCATTCTCCGCAAAATCTACAAGCGCGCCCTCGACCTTCCTGTCAGCACCTCTAACCAGCGCCTTTTGGGCTTGGGAATGGTGAACACCTTCAAGGAGCTGAGAGAGGCGCACTTGACAAACCAATATACTAGACTCTCTAAAACACCGTCGGGTCGCCGCCTCCTTGCCCGGCTACACATCAATCACTCAATACACACGGAAGAGCGCGTACGGATTCCAGAAGTTTGGCGATACTCCTTGCACGTGCGCCCTCTTCCGGCTAACATGACCCGAGACGACTACACTGGCCGACGCCTCGCGCCTTCGGAAGCCTTGGCTCGACACTACGGCCCCAAATTCGGGGTATTCTACGTGGACGCCTCCGTCCCGCACCACGGTGGTTGGTATACGGCTGCGGTCGTCCACGAAAACACCGTTGTAAACGGACTCACATTCTGTGCACATAACATTACGCACGCAGAGGAGATCGCCATCGCACTAGCCGCCGCAGATCAGGACTCGAGGGTCATCATCACCGACTCAAGGGGTGCCTGTCGCAATATTGAACAGGGATACATTCCGTACCGTGCTTATAAAATACTGCAGAACAGCAGCTACCTAGGTGCCCCCGCGCACCGAACGATCATATGGGCTCCGGCTCACACGGGCCTCGATGGTAATGAGACGGCCGATGCCGCTGCCCACGCGCTCACTCTCCGGGCACCATCCTCGTCCCCTAACGATCCGGAACTCGAACCCAATCCTGCCTACACCTTTAAGGAAATCACACAATTTTATCAACCCGGCCATAACGTCTATCCTAAACCCTGTAAGGGCCTCACGAAGGCGGAGGAGCGAATCCTCCTTCGCCTTTATACTAAAACTCTATTGTGCCCGGCAATCATAAAACACTTTGACCCCGCTTGCACGGGGAAGTGCCCGCATTGTGAGGAAAGTTCCTCTGACATTTTCCACATGGTGTGGGCATGCCAAAAAACCCCAAACCTTACCCCACTACCCAACCCTTCGCGGGAGGACTGGGAGGCAGCCCTGCTTGGCTGCTCTGACCTGACGGCCCAACGGGCCCTGGTCGAGCGTGCCCGGGCCGCGGCCAACGCCAATGGGCTCCCGTAAGAGGGAGCCCACCTAGTGTTTGTACGGGGCGGCCCCTTAAGGACCATTCCCACCCTCCCTGTAAATAACATCTGTAAATAAATGTTTTTCAGCAGCAGCGACCCGCTGGACTGCCTGGAAGGAAAACGGCTGCCGCCTCTCAAGGTTTCCCGCGCACAACCCACATTTGCGGTACTCTGAAATTTTTAGGGGCGAAGCTCCTTATAGCGGCACCCTTTCGTCCCCCGTAGGATGTAACACGTATAACATTTTGACCTCCAAGATGGTGCCGGTGAGAGACTTTTTCTGTGCGTTGTTGAACAATAAAAAATAGTGCTCAATGTACATGTCAATGGCTGCTAATGGGGAAAGAGAGACAGGAGCATTCGGCCTTTAGTTAACGCGCAGGCTGCGATCACCATTAGCAGCCATTGGCATGTACATTGAGCACTATCTGACAAGAAAGGGTTGCTACGTTATACTCGCCGGGTGTAACCTCCTTAGCTTTAGAAAGGTTTAGCGAGCGTTGAGCCGCAGTGCCATGAATACAATGAACTTGTGTATACCATGAATGAACTCGAGGTGGTGAAATATGGGAAATAGATACGAAGCGCAAGCCGTAAAAAAGTAAAAGCAGAATTCTCCGCCTCTCATTTCCCATTAGCAGCCATTGGCATGTACATTGAGCACTATCTGACTGAAAAAGTTTGCTACGTCATACTCGCTGGGCGTAACCTCCTTGGTTTTTGAAAGGTTTAGTGAGCGCTCGGCCGCAGTGCCATGAATACAGTGAACTAGTATATACCATGAACTCGATTGATTGATTGATTGATTGATTGATATGTGGGGTTTAACGTCCCAAAACCACCATATGATTATGAGAGACGCCGTAGTGGAGGGCTCCAGAAATTTAGACCACCTGGGGTTCTTTAACGTGCACCCAAATCTGAGCACACAGGCCTACAACATTTCCGCCTCCATCAGAAATCCGCCCCGCCGTGGTGGTCTAGTGGCTAAGGTACTCGGCTGCTGACCCGCAGGGCGCGGGTTCGAATCCCGGCTGTGGCGGCTGCATTTCCGATGGAGGCGGAAATGTTGTAGGCCCGTGTGCTCAGATTTGGGTGCACGCTAAAGAACCCCAGGTGGTCTAAATTTCCGGAGCCCTCCACTACGGCGTCTCTCAAAATCATATAGTGGTTTTGGGACGTTAAACCCTACATATCAATCAATCCATCGGAAATGCAGCCGCCGCAGCCGGGATACCATGAACTCGAGGTAGTTAAAGGTGGGAAGCGGAGCCGAAGCGCAAGCCGTAAAAAAGTGTGCGTGTGCCACCCCTCGTTTAGTCCTTGGAATGACCGCTGGATGGCGGTGCTTCTATATGGGGAATATATGATGAAAAGATGCGACGTAGTGGTACTTGGGGTGCTGAATAGATAGACGAACGGACACATAGACAGATGCATGGATGGACGCATGAACAGACGCAGAGGCGGCTGCATGGACGAACGCAGGGACGGACGCACGAACAGACGCACGCGCGGACAGGCTGATGGACGCATGTATGGTCACACTGACGGACGCATGGACGGACGGAAGCAAGAACGAATGAACGGACGAATTCTTCGCCCCACTCTCCATCATTCGCTCCGTGGATATGGTGTCATTTTTTTTTCAGTAACTTCAGGTAGGTCTGCTTGCGCCACACGTGCGCCCAAGCGCTTTCCTCCAACGATACTCGTGTTTCTCTCTCCAGTATCAAACATCGCTCCGGTTTGGTCCTTCGTGCTCATTTTTTTCGGCTCGAAGCAATGCTTCCGACACCTCACAGCTCTCTTGATAGAGCAGCGTCGCAGTGACGCATCTTCAATAATTGCCCGTATATAGTGCCACGGACGAAGACGTGCTATCTCAAAACACAGAGCCAGCGCAAACGCCACCCATGCGAATAGGAGCAAAACAAGAGGAATGCAAGACGCCGTCCCTTAAAATATATCACAACTAAACAGAAAAATCATAGCACATCCATCGAGTATACATGGAGTGAATGAGGGTGAAAGAGGCGAAGCGTCGGTCAGTTCATCCGTGCTTCCGTCCGTACGTTCGTTCTCTTGAACATGATTACATGCCCCGCTCATGACGCGCCCGCGGCCATTTCGCTAGCTTCAAATATACGAAATTTTGTATTGCATGACGCAAACGGATGATGAAGGTGAGTGACACGATCAAAGTTGATAATCATGACTTGGGTGTCATGTAAAACATGAATACATCTTACACCCTCATAGTGTGCTCGTGGTAGTTTCGCTAGCTTCACATATATCCTATTGCTGTTACGTGACGTCAGTAGATCACGAAGGTATATGACTGGTGCAAACATGATAATCATTACATGCGTGCCCTTCAGGAACACAACATGCCACACTCAGGATGCGCTCGTGGCCGTAGCGCTAGCTTTACATATACAAAATTTAGTATCACGTGATGTGATTGAACGAAGAAGGTAAATGACCCGTCCAAATATGACAATAATGAGATGCGTGTCATGTAAAACGTGACTATACATGTTACTCTTATAGCGCGCTCGTGGTTGTGTGGCTAGCTCTACATATACCAGATTCAATATCACGTGACGCGTATAGACGACGAAGATAAATGACGCGTTCCAACATGATAATCATTACATGTGTGTCATGTGAAACATGACTACATGCTACGCTCATGGCGAGCTCGCGGCCGTTTCACGAGTTCCACATATACCAAGTTTGGTATTACGTGACCCGGCTGTATGATGGTGGGAAATGACATATCCAAACGTGATAATTATGGCATGGAAGTCATGTACGGCACAAATTTACGTCCGCCTCGTAACCTTGTGCTGATTTTGAAGTGACTTATCAACCTTACTCAATCGTGTTTCGCTTATGATCAATTTACACTGTACGTTGTATATGCCAATGTTTTTCTCAACAAAACTCGCTCGAACTTAGACTCAGTATTTTTTTTCAATCAAAATTGAACGGACAGACACTCAGCAAAATATTACTCATCTGAACTCTAATTCTTGACCCTATCTGAGCTTAGTGAGTCGACTACTGAGTTTGCTAGCAAACTATTTGCCGTTTAATCCAAGATTCCATTGCTTGTTAACACTGAAACCTCGCATAAATGGTGCTTTATTCGGAGCCTTTGATATCGCATCTTCAAGTACGAACTATCAGTGGTTGAAATTCACTAAATGATTTCCATAGAAGTGATGACTCTCACAAGATGTTTTTACAAGCCTCTCCTTTCGAAAGAAATGGAGTCAAGAAACCTCCCCACTATTCCTCTCTAACTCACGCATCTGTGCAAATAGCATTGAGCTGGCGTGTGAACGCTACTGCATTGAGGAGTCAGTAGACATAATATAAACATGAACTGACATAAGGGTGATAGTAATACTGAAGATGAGTAGGAAGGCGAGAAGACGGAAAAACGATGTGCGTCACACAATATGAATCGCGTAACGAGTAGTTCGTCCTATGCTGCAACCAATTAGAAAAGCTTGTTATTGTTCACTCAATAACTATGGCGCATACCCACTTCAAGCATAATTCTTTATCGTCATTTACCACTGCATAAATACTTTGCGCAACATTCCTTGAAAGTGTGTAGTGGATACCTACTTATAAAATGACTTATAACAGCAAATTACCCACCGGGCGTCACACAATATGAATCGCGCAACGAGTAGTTCGTCCTATGCTGCAACCAATTACAAAAGCTTGTTATTGTTCACCCAGTAACTGTGTGCGCAAACCCACTTCAATCATAATTCTTCATCGACATTTACCACTGCATAAATATTTTGCACAACATTCCTTGAAAGTGTGTAGTGGATACCACGCTTCTCCGAAGAATGACGAGTGATAGCAAAGCAAATGCCGGCTTACTATACAAAAATTAATACTATTTATGGCGTAGTGGCTACCCTTTAAGTGTTCTTGTTGCAGTTACCCAAAATGTGCTTAAAAAGGCTCTGAAAGGCCACTCTTCCAGCTTTCGATGCGACTATGCAGTCCGTTCTGCGCAGACCTGGTTGTTTTTTTTAAGATACCTTTCGCTTTCGTGTTATACGAATTCCTATGACGGAAGGATTAGCCATGTTTCTTTCAACACCAAGATCCGTATGCAGGCTAGTACACCATGAGAAGACGGTTTTCCGCACTACATTTACAGTTAAGTGGTCGACGGGAGATGTAATTTTTTGCGTATTATGCAGTTATCTACAAAAAAGTAGTGTTTCAATGGGGATGTCGATCGAGAAATCATTAATTTCAATTATTAAAACTAAAAGCTAGTGCCGACCCACAGCCCCACCTTATGCCACTAAATAGGCACATTAGCTACTTCAGAACACGAATCGTTAACTTGCACAATTTGCAACCGGTTTCATGGGCAGTGCTGTACACACTGATTAATGGAGCATTTGCCTAAGGGTAGTTTAAATTTTAGTATTACTTTGTGATATTATGCGTGATGAAGACACTTCATAAAGTTTATAAATAGTAAGACCCGTCTGATATTGCGTATCGGTACAACTTAAGAAGTTGTGTACAAATAAACTGGCTGAGTTAGTCTTAAGCGTGCGCAAAGGAGCGGGGGGCAAGGATGGCGACCGCTTCCCTTGATACCGAAGAAAGGGGTCACAAAGTTGGCCCTATGCGTTTATTTATTGCCAAGGGTACGCTGCATGAACCCTTCAGCCTCCCCACCCTTTGAATAGGAAATGCTGTGCACGCCTATAGTGACAGCGCAAGATTCCTACAAAGACCTACGTGGCACCAGCGATAGTATGTTATTTCTCCGTTTGTCCGTTTGAGGTATATATATGTTTTAAGATTCTATGCCCGAGTAACTTACACGAAATGCTAGAAAGCGTGATAGATTGACAGTTGGAAGCCTAATTTTTAATTACCAACTCATGGACTAGGAGAACTTTCACAATCTTCCTGTTATTCGGGTGATTACAAGTGGTTAAAGGCCTTCCATAGACAACCGTCAGATGACGGGACAATAACTCAGAATGCCTTTTCACAAAAGCGCTTAGAATTCTGTCTTTCCCGAAATTTTATTCGTCCACTAGTTCCAGTATCTATCCAGTTTTAGTAGTAGATATAGCACACCTGCGTGAGTTATTTTCAGAGGTGCTAGCGTTTTGTTAGAGGGAATGTTAAAGTGCGGTACCTCGCAGGTAACTATCGCTAGATTTAAGAGGGAGGAAATTCATATGTTATCTCTTTCTTCACCTTGTTTCCGTGAAGGCACGGCACTGTGGTTAGGATTTAGTAAAAGGATATTACAGAAGTTTTTGCATAGAAGACGCCACAATGGTACCGAGTGCACAAGTGGTACGAACGTAATTGTATTCAGCTCCTTTACTATTGCTTTTATTGTGTTTATGGGTATCATGAACATTTGTTTGTTAGTCGTCTGGTATTTCACTCAAATGAAATCAAATAAAATTCATTTAAACATTAATACAATGTTGAGAACCATGCACAAAATGTCAGCAAGGCTTGACGAGGTACATAGCCTCAATTTTTGGGGCAGAAACAAACAACAAATGAGGACAGCAGGTCAGTACTAAAATAGAAATTATAGGCTGTTGAAGCAACTCGTGCAATACGTTATAAAAGCCTTCCCATTCCCTCGCCATTGATACACAATGAAAAGCTCAAAAACAAGCAAAGTAAAATTTCATTCAATTGACAATACAAATTCTTTCTCAGCAATGGGTCCTTTCTTTTTTACGTTATTATGGTTGCGTGCCCCCTAATTATTACTTATGTGCTTCTCTTTTGTATTTTTATTTAGATATTAGCATCCTACATAATTAGTATCCCTATGCAAACACTTGCATTCAGTGTTTGCTGAAATGAATTACCTAGTCTTAAAATGAATTCATATAATAAAAAGACCAGGAAAATTTCTATCTCGACGTATGTCAGTCATCTGAAAAAACTGTCTTTTGAGTATTCAGAGGAACGGCAAGTATGGTTTGCGAACAAAAGTTTGTGAAGAGTATAGAAATTTCGCTTGCGCAACGCAGTTCTTCCAGACTTTTTGTCCGTCGCTGAAAGGAACAGCTGCGGCTGGTATACTGCAAACAGCTGCATTCACTCAGTGCTTCATTTCAAATCTTGTCGTTCACACTTGACTATAGCTGTAAATGTAGTTTTGTTTTGCAGTTGTTATTCATGTTGTTGGCTTTTTAGGAACCCTATGTTTACAGCTCGAAGTGAATGTCGGCTGCACGCAAATACTATACGTCTACCTGCTAGCAGTGCATTTAATAGAAAAAGTTTAGAATATTCGCAACTTTCACGACCTATTGGTAGCGCTAATATACATCCAACATGGCGATCGTTGAGAGGATCGCTCCGAAAGAGAAATTCTTCGCGCTTCTGTGGCCATTGTATTTGTTTTTTGGGAAGTAAAGGAGTGGTAATATAATATATTAGGTAAATAAATGGCGGGTAGCATATTGGGCGAATAATTATGCAGAAAATTGTAAATAAAACCCACACGCATGCTCTGCACAATGCAGGCTGCACGTAATTGCGCGCAATGCTGCACAAATTGCTGCAGATGTGAAAGTCGTGGAAGCACTTCGCAGACGCCTCAGATGTGTAATGATGCGATGGATGTTTTCAAACCAGTCTTTTTATTCTGTTCTAGAAGCAGAACGCGTTGGGCAGACGAACTAAGTGAGAGAGCTGCAAACGTGAAATTTGCTCTACTCGTGCAGAAAATGAGCTGCATACATTCACGGGCCTTGGTTATTTGCCTGCTAAATTCAACCCTCCTAATTTGTGATGGCTATTTGGGGCGCTAGTTCAAACTGGACGCTTAATTTTCCTCCTTGTGTACATATATAGGCTGTGAGCATCGAGGCTCGTAGTGAAATAGGTCGTTTTTTTTTTCTTTTTCTTTTGTACCTTATCTTTAACTTAAGGAACTCAGAGAGTTACGGTAATATCTAGACCGTTCACAAGGTTAAAAAGTGACCACGAATGTGTAAAAACAAGCAGCAGCGTCTGATGTTTCAAGGAGGTAATCTCAACAGAGCTTACGGCCACCACCGCTGAGCGGCGCCACGGTATCTCAAAATTCAATTATTTGGCGTCTGATTGATGAACGTGGTGTCACCTATTGTCAAAAATGAAAAACAGACATCATGAGTGGTTGCCAATTATCTAAGCACACTTAATATTACTCTTCCTCCTCCTCCTTCTTCTACTACTACTACTACTAGAATTGTGATAATATATATATATATATATATATATATATATATATATATATATATATATATATATATATATAGATATATACCACGATCGGTGACCACGCTCGTTTTTCACGTCGGTACGAGCGAGCTGGCGTCGTACGGACTAGACGAATCGCTACGCCGCCTTCGCCGCCTAGTGAACAACACGCTTCGGACACGCCAGGAACTCGAAAGGCTCGTTGTTTCATGCGTGCTGCCCCGGTACCTCAACCTACACCTGCAACGATCGAACGAACAATTCGTGCACCGCTTCAACCGGGACGCTCGTCAATTCAACGAGACAGTCAAGGCCTACTGCCGAAGACCAAGCAAGGTGTCATACATTGACTACCAATTCGAGCAGTTGCCACCAAGACGCTTTCTTGCTGCGGATGGGCTTCATCCGAGTTTTATGGTTGTCGCTTTGATTGCCGAAACCCTCAAGAAAGCACTCGGTCGTGGAGATCTTGAAGCTACAACGGGGTGGTCGACTCAACCAGCAGCTCCCGTGAATTTACGTTCAACACAACAAGACACCCACGAGAAGACTTCTGCATATCAACATACACCAGGAGCCCCACACCCACCCAACACCACAGATGAGTTCCCGACGATCAACGAAACTGTGACTCCCGCGAGCCTCAAGCACCCCCTCACCATCATCAACAGCGCACCACTACTAGGGGGGAAGTCTGCAGAACAGCCAACACGCGTCCCTCCATTGCGGATGTCGAGACCAGAAGCACTACACGACAGCACCACTACACCACTCCTCAAAGGGAAGCCTGCCGAACTACGGAACCGCGTCCCCCTATTACGGACCCCGGAACTGCCAATGAACACGCTCGCCGGGAGCCCAACGCCGAAATTCTCCCCACAACGACGAAGGCCTGCCGGACATAACTACAACCTGCGCACCTCATCAGCGCCATCCCCGCACCCAAAAGAAGATTGACTTCTGAAATGTAAGTCCAGCTCATCACTTCCCAGTTGCAGTGCCACTTTCCTTAAAGTACGAAAACTTGCTGACAAACGAATTAGACATGAAATGCATAAATCAACATTGCAAGTGTACCTTCGTGCTAGAATAGCCCCCAAGGGTATGACACTCTCCCTCACACCAGCCGCTACAAATCTAGATAAACACGACCAAATAACATGGAAAAACGTCCTCCTTGAGGCATCTCTTAAATTAACAGAAATTGCTCTTAATCATAGTGACAAGCAGGTAAAGAAACTGGTCGCTATGACCAACACCATTCTCCGCCACAACACTTTATCGAACGAAGAAATCACGCGATTAACAGAATTTGAGCAGAATAAATACCAAGCCATCAGGACCACAAAAATTCATAAACTCGAAAGAGACCATGTGCCCAAACCCGCGTTCCCTGATACAGTGCCTTATCATTACAACACCACCACCCAGGAAAACACTAATGGTACAAACGAGCACCCATCTAGGAACACACCGTGTGACACTGTGGTTGTCAACTTATCGGACACGAGCTTGTCACCTGACGAAGTAAAACTGCTATCTAAGGGACTAAGCTTCTGCCCAACCACAAAATTTTTCGATGAATTCCACTTACTCCGAGACCTCGACAACTTCGCTCGAAGCTTAAGGTTGCGCGAATATTTCTTGGATAGGCCTTCTAATCACGAAACAATTCACCGTCGTAAATCAAACGATTGGACACCGAACAGTAATCGAGACAAGTGCTTGGACCTTTATATCACCGCAGTACAGAAAGATATAGTACACGAATACCACAGACAGAATGGAAACCGAGAAAATTTGACCAAATCTGAAAAAATAAGTATGAAAAATTTGGCATCTAGGACAGACATAACAATCAAACCCGCTGACAAAGGAGGAGCAATTGTAGTCCTTAATACAACCAACTACCCAGAAGAAGCATACCGCCAACTAGACGACTCAAGATTTTACGAACGCCTCCCAGGTGATCCGACAGACGAATACAAACGTATCGTATCAACAGAACTAAAGAAACTGTTGGACGCAGAAAAGATAACCAACACTGACCACAAACTGATGCAAGCAGCATACCCTCGTCCAGGTCGCTTCTATATCCTCCCCAAAATTCATAAACCCGGTAACCCAGGTCGACCAATCATATCAGGCATCGGTACAATAACTGAACCCATATCAGGGTACGTGGACAAACTAATAAGCCACATTCCATGCACCCTCGCGTCGTACATAAAAGACACCACACATTTTCTTCGAGACATTGCGGGTATCTGGGTGCCGAAAAACTCGTACTTGGTTACTCTTGATGTCTCTTCATTATATACAAATATTCCTCACGATGACGGCATAGCTGCATTACAAAACATGTACACAAACCATAGACAATCTAACACCCCAGATTTCTCGGCCATTGCAACATTGACGAGGATGGTCCTCGAATTAAATTCATTCGAGTTTAACCAAGAGTATTTTCGACAAATCAGCGGGACCGCTATGGGCACTAAAATGGCACCTAATTATGCCAACATATTTATGGGAAAGCTAGAATCTGAATTTCTTGCACAAAGTTCCTTGAAACCAATGTTATACAGAAGATACATAGACGACATCTTTCTTATTTGGACCCACAGCGAGGACGAACTTCTCAGCTTTATAGACACTTACAATGCTGTACATCCGAACATACACTTCACACACACATACTCGCAAGTTACCGTAAATTTTCTTGATGTTACCATAACGATAGACGAAGAGAAGCTCTCTACAACCCTATATCGCAAACCAACGGATCGACAACAATACCTTCATTACCAAAGCGATCACCCACGTCACTGTAAAAACAGTATTCCATACAGCCAGGCTCACCGGTTTAAGCGAATCTGCTCTAGAGACGCTGACTTTGACACGAGCTCACAGAGGCTAAAACTTATGCTCGAGCAACAAAAATACCCCCCACATGTAATTAATGACGCTGTTCAAAAAGCGAGAAAACTAAAGCGTGAAGACTTACTTATGAAGCGACCACCACGAGAAGACCCACAACGAACAAACCTCTGCTTGACTTACAGCACAAACTTCCCCAATGTAAACAAAATCCTTAAACGACATTACAACATTCTGGAACAAAGTGAACGTCTGAAACGCGCATTCCCATCCGCTCCAGGCGTCGTTTACCGACGACCACGTAACCTCAAAGACACCCTTGTCCACTCCCAAATTAACACATCACCCCCCAATAATTCATGCCGCCCTTGCTTAAAGCCACGATGTCTTGTATGTAAGGCGATGCGAGAAACAGACAAAGCAACCAGCACGCAATCCAAGTTTTCGATTAACATACGAGGAAACCTAACATGCGATTCCTCTAATGTGGTGTACCTACTCGAATGCAACGTGTGTGGTATGCAGTACATCGGACAAACAGAAACACCATTTAGGATTCGCTTCAATAATCACAGAGCCCATGCGAAATCAGCCCCAAGTCTACCTCTATCCAAACATCTCAATCTTCCCGACCATGCATTCGACAAACTATCAGTAACGCTCTTAGAGACGGGATTTAAATCAAATCGAGAACGTGAACAACGAGAGTCATACCTTATCCACCGATTTAACACCCTCGATAGAGGAATAAATGAGAATCCTGGTACACTTGCAGCAATTAAAGCATTAGAAAACAATAACGGCAACAATGAAAATAGTAACTGAGTTCACGGCACTGCAGCTGCGAAGGGCACTGGACAACCTAAAACAATTCCAAGTGTAACTACTCTTCCTAAGTGCAGCTGTCGTCTGTTTTCTGTTTTATTTTACTACCCAATCAATTGTGCCATGCACGACATGCCCAACAGCAACCATGTGCACAGCCGGGAGGCCCCCACGACACGCGTAATTGAGAAGCGGGCCAGGAATTCGCATTGCACGCGCTTGCACAGCCTACCGCAATACGGGGCACCCCTATTTTTACGACGAAATGTTGACAGGGCGCGGAGTAGTTAAAGGCTTAGAACTTCCTAAAATGCCCGCTGACCAGCCTCTGCCACAATACGCGGCCCCCGTCCTTCTACGACGAATTGTTTACGGGACCCCGAGTAGTTAAAGGCTTAGGACTTCCTGAAAAGCTCTTTTTTGCCCCACACCGAACCGCCAGTGCCAGGAGGGGCCGTCTGATCGGGAGGAATGCGCTAGTGAACGGAAACAAACACAGACCCCTGACATCAGAAAGGTGAAGGGGAGAGGGGGGAGAGAGATGGGGGAAAGTGGAGGGAAAAGTGGAAGGGGGGCACCCGAGGGGCGTCCACCGTGTAATATTTTTCTTTTTTTTCTTTCCTTTTCTTTTCTTTTTTTCTTTCCTTTTTTTCCCTCTTTCCTTGCCCTCTGATTTGAGATTGTATAAAGCTGAGCACAGACAAACTGTATCTTTATTCCTGATGAAGGCCAGACTCTAGGCCGAAACGTCGAAATAAACCACGTTGTGACCGCTCACGGAGGATCTACTAGACTATATATATATATATACATATATATATATATATATATATATATATATTGCAGTGTCGCACATAATGAGAGAAGAGGAGGAGGCCGATGACATGCTCTTCTGAAATGAAGCCATCATTTTGACTGTCGCAAAACTTTCCTGTGTATAGCCAATTTTATACATCAGGTGCAGTGCTCTGGAGATTAGCGAGACTTCTTGCAATGAATGTATTCGCACAAAGATAAAAAATTGGCAGATCCCATGTCTTGGAGAATCGATGATATGCGAAGCGCGAATAAGGAAAGTTGATATGTCGCTTAATATCAACACAACGTTACGAGGCGGACTTAAATTAAGCCGTATACAATTGACATGGCACGATTATTATGTTTGCAAGTGTCATTTACCTTAGTCGTCTATTCACGTCACGTGATACAAAATTGAGTATCATGTGACGTGATTTGAAGAGCTGGAAAGACTGTCGCGAGCACGCTATGAGCTTAGCATGTAATCATGTTTCACATTACACTTATGTCACGATTATCATGTTTGGACGTGTCATTTATTTTCGTCGTACATTTACGTCCTGTGATACGAAATTTGGTATATGTGGAGCTAGCGAAACAGCCGTCAGCATGTTGTGAGCGCAGCATATGGTCATGTTTCACGTGAAACGAACGTGATGATTATCATTATCAGAGTTGTCATTTACCGTCATTGTCTATTCACGTCACGGGATAACACACTTGGTATAAGTGGAGCTAGCAAGACGGCCGTGAGCACGCTATGAGCATAGCATATCATCATGTTTCACAATAGACACGCATGATTGTCATGTTTGGACGTGTCATTTACAATTGTCGTCTATTCACGTCACGTATTACCCAAATTGGTATATGTGAAGCAAGCGAAAGGGCCGCGAGCGAATAATGAGCGCAGTATGTAGACATGTCCTCACATGACACTCATGTCATGATTATCATGTTTTCACCAGTCATGTACCTTCGGCGTTCATTGACGTCACTTAACACCAAATGTAGTATATGTAAAGCTAGTGAAACGGCCACTAGTGCGTCATGAGCGTGGCATGTAGTCATGTTGTTACATGACACGCATCTCATGATTATCATGTTTGCACCAGTTATTTACACCCATCCTCCATTCACGTCGGATAAAAACCACTTTGGTAGATGTGAAGCAATATAGCGAAACGACCGCGAGCGAACCATGAGCGTGGCATGTAGTCATGACTAGTCATAACATGAAAGCCATGTCATGCATGTCATCAGTTCTACATTAGGGTCTGTCACTTATACTCGCCATGCAGTCATGCCATACCATATCAGTTTTGCAAAATGCCATGTGAACGAAAACACCGCAAGAGCAGCAAGACTATTGAATGTAAATCATGAAATTCATAACATACCCGTCATGATTTCCATGTTATGAGTAGTCAGTTATGTTTGTCATACAGTCATGTTATGTCATACAAATTTTGGTATCGATACCATTGTAGAGACGGCCAGGAGAGCTGAAAGCCGTAGGTGGCTGCATAGATAGATAGATAGATAGATAGATAGATAGATAGATAGATAGATAGATAGATAGATAGATAGATAGATAGATAGATAGATAGATAGATAGATAGATAGATAGATAGATAGATAGATAGATAGATAGATAGATAGATAGATGATAGATAGATAGATAGATAGATAGATAGATAGATAGATAGATAGATAGATAGATAGATAGATAGATAGATAGATAGATAGATAGATAGATAGATAGATAGATAGATGCGCTTAAAGCCACGGAAGTTTGCTAAGAAATGCTTCGAATTTAATAGTGCGTTGACTTTTACCTCTTGGACATATTTTTGTTTCCTAATTTGGGCTGGTAACAAATGAAGAATGTTTGTGTGCCTAAGAAAAAGACGCCTCGTTATAGGGTTGTCAATACGTTGTTCTGGATTATTTACCGCCACGTTGTTCTCATTTTTTTATATTTTATTTGTAGGCGTTCATGCCGCTGTGTGTACGCATGCATGCTTGTCGCACGAGCGTTTACAACAATGAAAGCAAAACGCGAGAGGCGCGTAATGATATATCTTGCGGAGCAATTTTCTTGCATAGCTTCCACAGCCATCACCATAGCGTTGCGCCTGATGCATGAAACAGTACAAATATCTTTCAAATACAATCCCAAAATTTTGGTGGAGGCGCGGAGTAGTCCAGGAGATGACCGCTCCGCAGTTTCAGCTTGTATCGTACGCAGCTCTTCCACCAAATTGCAGCCATTAAATTTACAATTTTCTTTTAACCTATTGACAAACCTTGCAAGCTTTTCTTTCGTGTCGAGCTCGAACTTCTATGTTCCTTTCCTTTTTATAAACAGGAAAGAAGTGAATCGCTGTGGCAACACGTTATTCAACCCCATTTGCCATTACGACACGTTCTTGAACAGCTGCGCTACAAACTTCACCGATTTCTCAATATAAGGCGTTATTTTGCACCACGATGCTTCTTACTTCTTACAGGTTGAGGTAACTATTTTTATTTAAGGTCATCGATGACCTTTACTTCATTGTTGTACAACAAAAAACGAGCTTACTAGTGCTTACCATGCCCAGACTAACGGCATCAGAGCCTTTCAATCGCGTCATCACTGACATGCTCTCCATATATGTTTCGACTGATAATCGACATTGGAACCCTAGACCTGAGACGGGGATCTTACTGTACTATCGCGTGCAATACAATGCACCACTCCAATGCTGTATATTTTCTCTTTTATCTTGTCTAAGGAAGCGAGACCTTGCTGTTTGAGACGCTCATGGCCAGTCCTATCAACGTGAGGACAGCGTATGCTCGCGATGGTATCCCCAGAGCTGTAAAGGCACGTCGGAGTACCGATCGACGCCTCACCGAGTCGCTGCTGCGCCAGAAGTACACATGTGACTGCTACCACCGGGACGTCTACTTCAATCCTGGTGGCCTTGCCCTCAGATATCATATTACTTAGCGCAAACAGGAAGAAAAGAACTGGCTCAGAAGAAGACAGTGCACAGGGCAAGCGCTTTTCCCGTGGTCTCAGTCACGGCAGACCAACCCTTCCAAGAAGCTTCCCCCTAAATACTGTGTTGCCTACATTTTGCTACGCCAGATGATTGGCATTAGGTTGTGGTCTCGAACTGGCGAGCGAGTGCCACGCTCTTGGTGTGAAAGGATACAGCAGACATGGTCGTTACACACCAAACAACAACAGATATATTTATTTACCTACTTTTGAACGACGATATCATTCGCAGTATTGATATATCAATCGTTATCACACTAAACAACCTTACACAATACTCCAAAACATGACAAACAGAATAACACGACAAACATACAATAAGATGACAAACACGATAACACGACAAACACAATAACACACCCAAGGCGTCGTCGCCAACACTTGACTTACCACGAGGGCCCCCGAAGCGCGGCCTGCGGTGCCACACGCCGAGAACCTACGCTAGAGACCACCGTTCGCGGCAGCCGCCACGCACAGAAGAGACTCGCTCAACTCGCGCCCGCCACCAAGGCTTGCCTTTCGACAGGGGTCACCACCGGCGCTACCACTCTACCAATCATGATGATGATAGTGGTGCTCAACGCGAACACAAGGCCAATTTTCGCCTGCTGGTTGTCACCCCCGAAATACGGCTTTTTGGCGAGACATGTGCACCACGCGGTGCAAACAAATTTACAGGGGGTCTCAGCACCCCCCACAACGTATAAAGTACCCTCACGACCCTACTACGTCTTCCGCATCTTCATGCATCATCGAAGTCTCCCGCCTGGGGGGGGGGGGTAAACAACAAGAGAGAAGGCAGGAAGGTTAACCAGGCACATGCCCGGTTTGCTACCCTACGCTGGGGGAATAGGAAGGGGGCATAAAGATGAGAGAGAGAGAGGAAAGAGAAGAGAAAGAGGGAAAAAAAGGAGGATTGTCAGTCAATCAGCTGGCGCGTATACAGCGGTGGCACTACACAAAAGTTTAAGTTGGTCACATAGGCCTGTAGTCCTCAAAAAGCACAAGACAGCTTTGACTGCTTTTTGAGCTGATGAAAGGCGATGACGGTGTTCTAGTAGCATCTGCACAGAGAGTGGCCGATCGTCCAATTGTCGCAATGCGTCCGAAAGCTTCTCTCTTTCAGAGGCAAATCAAGGGCAATGGCATATCAGATGGTCGATGTCCTCTTTGGTGCAGCAGACGTCGCATTCCGCATTGTCGGTCAGTCCGATGAGGTTTCTATAAGCTTTTGTGAAGGCAACCCCCAACCAAAGGCGACAAAGAAGTAAAGCTTCACGTCGACGAAGTCCGGATGGAGGTCGAAGTTCCAGTCGAGGGTTTATTTGGTATAGTCTCGTATGTCTTATGCTTGGGGTGTTCCACTCCTGCAGACTCAGACTACGTGCCAGGTGACGAAGTTGCTGTGCAGCGTCAGTCCTTGACAAAGGAATCGGAAGGGTGTGTTCTTCTTGGTGCGATGTGCGAGCCGCGTTGTCTGCGGAATCATTGCCACTGATCCCACAATGACCAGGAAGCCACTGAAACTTGACCTCGTGGCCTGTTTCTGTGACGTGGTGAACGAGCTTGACAACTTCGTAAGTTAATTGTTCATGGCAACCTCGTCGAAGGACTGACTGCATGCTCTGTAGGGCTGGTTTTGAGTCGGAGAACACAGCCCATTTACTCGGTCTTTGGGATTTGATGTACTCTATGGCGCCATGCAAAGCCGCAAGTTCTGCCGCTGTGGACGTAGTGACGTGGGACAGCTTGATTCGCAGAGTGATTCCTCTAGTTGAAATCACCACCGCACCACCAGAACCAGACGCTGTGGTTGAACCATCGGTGTATATGTGCACGTGGTTGTTGTACATTTCGTGCAGATGGCTCAAGCTCAATTGATTTAGGGCTGATGAAGGCAAATTTGATTTTTTCTGTATACCTGGAATTGAAACACGTACTTGTGGAAGTGTCAGGCACCACGGAGGATACACCAGTTTCTCTGCCGGCGTAAAACCTGACGTAAACGACGCACGATGAGCAAAGACAATTGCACTAAATTTCGTGCGGGGCCTCTCAGTAGCAAGGGTTGAGAAGTGGTGGGAAGGATTCCTTGCATGTTGTCTGAGGTACGTACGCATCGTTTCAATGGTGATGTGCGTCATGATCGAGTAGTCCTGTGCAATGGCAATTGTTTCAGCTGTCGATGCGCAGCGGGGTAAACCAAGGCATATCCTAAGCGCTTAGGGCTTGAATATTCTGGATTGTGCGCAGGTTCGTTTTGCACGTGTTAGATATAACAGGTAGGCTATACCGCAGGAATCCAGTAAATAATACCTTGTACAGCTTTAACATAGACTCGACAGACATTCCCCAACTTTTCCCAGCAAGAAACCTGAATACGTGACAAACGGCAGTCAGCCGCTTTTTCACGTAGTTTACGTGGGGTGTCCAAGACAGGTTTCGGTCGATTATGACTCCCAAGAACCTGTGACTCCGGCTGTATGATACCAACTGCCCGTTAATTGATATGCCAGTAAGCGGACATTGGTTTTCTGGTGAAGGCGACGACTGCACACTTCTCACTTGCGATTTCAAGCCCTTGTTTGCGTAAGTGGTAAGATGTCACTGATGCTGCCTTCTGAAGTCGAGCGCGAAGTTGAAGTCGAGTCACACCTGATGTCCACACACAGATGTCATCAGCATAAATGGAAAGTCGTACACTGCTTGGTTGCTTGCCAACTAGTTCAATGAGTGTTAGGTTGAACAGCGTCGGGCTTAGCACTCCGCCTTGCGGGACTCCTCGGCTGCAGTAATACTCGTGTGTCGGGCCATTCTCTGTCTGCACGTGAAATGATCTATTCTGTAGATAGCTCTGAACCCACGTATATATCCTGCCACCGAGTCCCACTTCTTCTAGTGCGCTGAGAATGGCTTCGTGGGTGACATTGTCGTAGGCCCCTTTAACGTCAAGGAACAGAGCAGCAGATAACCGTTTGCTGGCCTTCTGGTGTTCTACATATGTCACCAAGTCAACTACATTGTCAATTGACGAGCGACCTCGTCTAAACCCCGACATGGCATCTGGATATATTTCGTAGAACTCTAAGTACTATTCCAGAGGCGTTAAAATCATCCTTTCCATAACTTTTCCCACACAGATCGCGAGGGCAATCGGGCGGTAAGAGGAAAGGTCCAAGGGTGACTTGCCGGCTTTGAGAAGTGGAATCAGGCGACTTGACTTCCATTCCCGTGGAACAATGCCAGTTTGCCAGGAGTCGTTGTACAGCTGCAAGAGTGCCTGCCGAGCTAGATCTCCTAGGTGACACAGAGCGCGGTAAGTGATGCCGTCAGGTCCTGGCGCTGAAGAACGTCTACACAAAGCAAGCGCAGCTTTTAGTTCGTCCATTGAAAACGAAATCTCCATTCGGGGATCACGTGAAGATACAAAAAAATCGGGCGTCTTTGTCCCAGTTGAATTTGAGCCACAGGCAATCCTTCGACAGAAGGAATCTGCGACATCAATCTCTTCGCAGCGTAAGTGAAGTACCAGAGATTTTAATGGGTAGCGCTGAGTAATGGTTGTACGAAGACCCCGGACAGTTCGCCAGATTAGTGACAGAGGCTTTTTGGGATCCAAAGACTCGCAAAAAGATGCCCATCGTTGCTTGTCCAACTTGTCCATGTGACGCTGTATTTTCTTCTGTGTGCGTCTGGCCACTCTCAGATCATCAAGTGACCTCGTGCGTCTATAACGTCGTTCTGCACGACGACGAATCGCTCGAAGTTTCTCGAGATCAATGTCCATATCCTGCGAGATGAGCTCACCGAAAGTGAACGCGTCGTTGACTGTAGGGCACTCTTTATTGCGTCCTCTATGTTGAAAGGTGAGGTGCCAACATAGTCTTCCATGATTAACTTGTATTTTAGCCAATCGGTGCACTGGACGGCTCTGGAGGACTTGAGACTTGGAAAGCCGTCAATCTTCAAGTATGTTGGGATGTGGTCACTACCCTTGTTTCCAAATCCGAAAACCAGTGTACTCTGCGTGCGAACGAGCGTGAGACGAAAGTGAGGTCCAAGCAACTGCTATAGGCCGATCCGCGCAGATAAGTAGGGCTGCCGTCATTCACGAGGATAAGTTCACATTCAGAAGCGAAAGACACTAACTGTCTACCTCTATTGTTTACCCTGGAACTTCCCCATAAGTAGTGGTGGGCATTGAAGTCACCAGTTATCACCCAAGGCTGGAGAGTCGAATTCAAAATTCCGCGCAAGCGCTCTCGGTCTAGACGACTTGATTAATGTAAGTAGGCTCCGATGATGGTGAATGTGGTCTTCTTGTTTTTTACTGTTAGGCAAATGTACTGGTTTTCTTCGTCAGGGGGTACAGGGTGATGAACATAAGTTAAGTCGCGCCGTATGAACACAACGACCTTGCTGCGCTCTCCGTGGGTAGAAGACATAAAGCACTCATATTCAGACAGTCTCATCTGGGCTGAGAGGTTCGGTTCACAAATCACAATTATGGAGAACTGGTTTGTGAATACATATTGCCGGAACTCGGACATACGCGCCCTAAGTCCTCTGGCATTCCACTGAAGGACAGATGCGTTCTTGACCTCCTCGCGAAAGGATGACATGTTGCGGGCCATCGTTTTACCTTAGAGCTGCAAGCACCGGACTCAAAGTGTCCAGCACTTGGAGTGCGCTCTGCGCTGATGGGGTGTTCATGTTGCTTAGGAGCATGCGCATTGCGCTCATAAGGGTCTGCAACATGTTGATGACCTGGCGATCCTCAGTTGTCTTTTCATCAGTGGTTCGTGATGGCATCGAGGTTGGCGGGGATCGATGCACCTCTGAAACAAGCTGTGTTCGTGGAAGTGATGGCCACTCTTCACGAGGTGGGAGTCTTGACCCTGATTCTGTTTTTAGTGTATTCGTCTTCGCAGAGCTTGACGATGGGGGGCCAGTTCTTGCTTGAGATGACGGGTCTCTATTGGCAGATGCCGCGCTGCGTGATGATCTTCTGTGGTGACGCCGACGTCGCCTGACAGTAGCAGCGGCTTCACTGTGCGTTGAATTGTCGCGCACCATGCGTTTCAGCACCGCGCGTTCATTTCTCACTCGTGGGCAATCTTTAGACGACGCTTTATGAGCGCCGTGGCAATTGGAGCATTTGAACGCAGTTGCGTGGCAGGTGTCTTGTGAATGAGGTTTGGCACAACGAGGGCACACAACATTGCTGGTACATACTCTTTTGACATGTCCCATCTTGAAGCATCTGAAGCATTGTAGGGGCTTCGGTATATATGGACGGACCTGATGGCGAACGTGGCCAACTTTGACGTGTTGGGGAAGACTGTCTCCCTCAAAAACAATCTTCAGGCATCGTGACTGACCAAGCCTTGTGATGTGCTTGATGAGGATGTCGTCTGTAGTTGGCTTTATCAAGATTGGGAAATCGTCAGCGGGAATGGAAATGTCCACGTCATAAATGACGCCAACACTGCCCTTACAGTCAGTGGGGATCACTGATTTAACTGTGACTCTGTCGATTTCCGAGATGTTCTGTAGGCTTTGCAGCGCACTACGGTGTAGAACATCAACTGCCAGAATATTCTTCCGTGAGTTGATCCTGACGTCTTTAATTTCATTTGGAGCGAGTCCTTCGAGGTATGTAGAGAGGACTTGCCTGTTAAGCCGCCGTAGGTTGGCTGAAGGGTCCACAGCCATGAAGAGTATAGTGTGTGGCCAACGCTGCGCGGTAGCCTGCACGGTGGATATACTCGTCGTCGACGATGTTCGTCGACGACGAACATCGTCGACGAACATCGTCGACGATGATCCAGAATGTTTGGGAGGAGACCCTAAGATAGAGCCCTCGCCAACCCAGCGACCGCGAGATACAGTGGAGGAGCTTCCCGTGACTGATCTCACTCGAGCCCAAGGTGAAGTCGTGGTGCAAGAGACAGTGAATGAGAAGATGATCATGTTGAATGAGTTCACGGGCCGAGCAACTGGACTTACGTCGGCACGACCTCAACCGGCCGACAGTGTAAAATAGACGGAAGTGGCCAGCCGGGCCAAATGTAGAGACATGAACAAGCTGGTAAATAAACAGACAGGACCCGTCGAATGTTATGACCCGTTAACGGTGTCGGAAGTGACAACGATGGCTGAGACGCCGCCTCAGATGCCGTCGTTGGAAAAGGCTCGCCGAAAAGGAACGAGGAAAAACAAGAAGAGATCGAGCGAGCAACGCAAGAAAGGGCGCAAGCGCAACTCAAAGTACCCAGGATAAGTGCTGAAGTCGAATCAAAATGTGTTTGGCAGTGCTGAGTGCCATATGTTGTGTAAATGTTGTGTTATCCTGTGTCACAAGTGTCGAAGTGTCTGTGCTGTGATGTGATGTGTAGTGTTGTATAATTGTTGTAAAGACAGAAATTTGTACGTTTGTATTGTTTGAAAGGTGTGATGAAGCGTTGTACCCGTGTATCTGCGGTTATATTTCATGTGTGTGAGATTGAATTGTAATGTCCAATTGTATTGAGTGATATATTGTGAGTGTGACGTGTCATGAGCGACGGACTATGTTACAGTGCTTGAGAGTGTGTGGTGACTGTTCGCGCTCGTTTGTGTGGTTTTGAATATTATGAGATAATATTCTTAAAGTGGGGGGCAGTGTCACAAAACGAGCGCTACAATTGGGCGCGCCGCCAAATTCTTGCGAGAACGCGCGGGAGAGACGTCGCGAGGTCAAAAGAAAAAAAGAAAGCAAACATCCAAGGCTCCCCGGGCGCGACGCTCTCCCCTCGAAAGCGTGGTTCGCCGACGAACCTCCTCGCCCCGCATCGGCGGCCGGGCAAGCATTCGAAATTTCCAGAAGAAAATAGGCGTGGTCATGCCGATTTGAGTCATCCGACGCGGAGGGTATTCGAACCGTCTCGTCCTCTCCCCAGCCTTCGCTGCGTATCGCGCCGACGAAATGACGAGAACTTTCTGGAATGTCGCGCGGAAGGTACTTAACCGAGCAGCCGAGACGAGATAGGGGGAGAAGACGGAAGTTAGCGCCAGAGTGCGTAGGGATTCCGCCGTGTAGTCGGCGAAGGTTTTGTCCGTAGCGACAAAGCAGGAGAAGAAGAGGATTTCCACCTGAGGGGTGAAGGCTCGAGCTACAGGCAAGAGCGTGAGTTTACCGCTATCAAGCGAAGACGCGTGGCAACAGCTGCGTGTGTGAAGCCGACGTGTTTCCGGCGAAGAAGTTTGAAGCTTGGAGAGTGGCCAATTGAAGACGCGAGGTTTTCTGGAAGAGAAACTTCGGGGCAGCGGAACGGCAACAACACTAGACTTTGAGTGAGTGATTCTCGGAAGAGTATCATTCAGACTTTTGTTCCAAGGACTTTGGACTGAATAGGTTTTCTATCTCTTTAGTCTTTAGGTGTCTTGGTTGTTCAATGCATACGACTGCATTGTAGTGTGTACTGTTGTCTGTGTCCGTTGTTTGAGTGTGGCTAATTGTACTGTGTAGTACGCTGTTTGATCGGTGACATATTGTACTCAGCTATTGTGGAGTGAGCATATTTGTGTATTGTTTTTCTGATCTGCCATTATTGAGAATATAATTTTGTTGGTTTATCAACTCTTGGCTCTGACTTGTTCTTTGGGCCACAGCCGGCGTCCGCTGGCACGCCAAAAAGGACCACTTCTAAATTGTCCACGCTTTCGTGGTGCGGTTCGGGGGGCCGATACTTCGGCCCTTGGAATTAGCCCGGCGATCGCCTCCCTAATTAACGGGACCTGTGTGACACCTACTATCTGTGGCTTCACGTTATAAAACAACTATATGATTTTCAGAGACGCCATAGGGGAGGGCTGCGGAAGTTCAGACTATATTGACGCGTGTGTACTGGTGGACCAAAACGACAATAAGGGGATTTGGCGGACACCAGGTAGTGGAGCTCTGGCTGATTGAAGAAAAAGAAGGCGATCTTGCTGTTGGGCTGCTGAGAGTCGCTGTGTCAACGTTTATCTGCCCTTGGTTCGCGCTGCACCGCGACACTGGTGGAGGTGCTGGGACGCAACCCTACCTAATGCTCCATACTCCCACTGGGAGCCGTTCATCTAGCTCGGACGCATTGTCACCCATTGCAACTCCCGTGCACCGGTTCAGTCGGTGGCTGATAGGCCTCGCTCCAGAGTTCACGCCTTCTACGGAACCTCGCAAGTGCCGACTACCTCTCCAAATGGCCAACGCCAGTCCGCAACCGGCGCCCCAAGGCCCTCGCCAACACAGCCTTCACAGGTAACCATCTTTCAACCGCTGGTTCCCTATCACTTTAGTGGCGGCGCCCATGAGGACGTGGACGACTGACTTGAGCACTACGAGCGTGTCGCCATGATTAATCTGTGGCCTGAACAAGAAAAGCTCTCGCGCGCCTATTTCTACCTTGACGGTGGTGCGAAAATTAGGTATGAGAACAGAGAAGCCAGTCTGTTAACTTGGGGCGACTTCCGACAACAGCTTGTCGATACGTTCACCAATGTCGATCGACGCGACCGTGCGCAGCAGCTGTTGGAGCTACGGGTTCAAAAACCCAATGAAAGCGTTACTATGTTTGCTGAAGATATGACTCGTCTTTTTCGTCGAGCTGACCCGAACATGAGTGAAGATAGGAAGTTGAGCTACCTCATGCGCGGAGTTAAGGAGCAACTTTTCGCCGGGCTACTGCGCCACCCTTCATGTACCGTAGTTGACTTCATCAAGGAGGCTACGGCTATCGAGCGTTCGCGCCATAAACGATGCAGGCAGTATCATCGAATGCCTAGCAGCACCCCAATCAATGCTGCCGCCATACTTGAGGATCAAAGCTCTCTGCGAGACCTCATTAGGGAGATAGTTCGCGAAGAACTTCAAAAGTTCCGGAATCCAGTTGCTCAAACCCCCGTTGCGTCCGTCGCTGAACTGGTACGCGACGAGATCCGCCTCGCCTTTCCTACCGCTGGTCCTGGTGACGAGCACCGTCCCATGAGCTATGCCGATGCTCTGCGACGTTCACCATCTGGTACATCGCCGCCATATCACCCAGTGCCGATGGCCCCTTGATCACCGCGGCAAGAGCAGACCCTGAGCCGACCGCCAAGCCAACCGACGTACCACCAGGCGTCCACAGCAGCACCATAGACATCGTCGCAAGAAGGGAGGCTCAGACGTCCACCGCTCCGAAGAACAGACGCATGGCGCACAATCGATCGACGTCCACTATGCTTTAACTGCGGAGGTGCAGGTCATATTGCCCGTCATTGCTGGCACCGCAATGATTCGTTCCGCCCGCTTCGAACATGGTCTGACGATCGACGTGCGAACGAAGAATACATACCACGCCGGGAGGACGCCTCTTTCCATGGAGCCCGTTCTCACTTTTACGAATACCGTACTTCTGACGAGGAGGCAATACCTATCCACCAGCCAGGTTTGGGACGTCAATCCCGCTCTCCTTCTCCCGCTTATTCACCGTCGTCACACCGACGTACCTCCGCGGACCTTAACGCAAGAAGGTCACCCAGCCCGCGACGGGGAAACTGAGGGCGGCGACCTCCGGGGGTAAGGTTGCAGGCCACGGAGATGACGACGAAAAGCCCCCATTACACGACGCTTTAAATCCGACAAGACGTGAGAGCGACGACATTGTGACCGCTGACCAGAGTGTTTTTCTTGACGGCCAGAAAGTAACAGCCTTAGTCGACACCAGTGCCGACTTTTCTATCATCAGTCAGGACCTCGCCATGCGCCTCAAGAAAGTGAAGACACCGTGGACAGGCCCTCAAATAAGGACGGCAGGTGGTCAGTTATTGATGCCCTCTGGGAGATGCACAGCGAGAATTGACATAGGAGGTTCTTCTTTTGTTGCGTCGTTCGTCGTTCTCGCCGCATGCTGCAAGGATTCTAATTATTGGTATGGACTTCTTACGAGAGTACGGCGCCGTCATGAATATCCCAGACAGTTTGATTACATTCCGCAACAGTTCGGGCGCACCTGATTGTACACAAGCGCGACCAAACCAATTGCGTCTAACTGATGACGATGTGGTTCTCCCTCCACGGTCATGCACGCTTGTTTCTGTGGCAGCCGCTGTCCAGTTTGACGGCGAAGGAGTAGCAGACCAAATAACCTCGCTCCTCTTCACACACCGCATTTCCGTCGCAAGAGGTATCGTCAGTGTCGCCGCTGGACGCACGCACTTGCTTCTGACGAATTTTAGTGATGAGCGCCGGCACCTTCCAAAAGACATGGCCGTCGCTTACTTCGACAATATCACAGACGCAGAAGGCTACTTGGCAGTAGTCGACGAGGCGCCAAAACTTGATTCGACGCCAGTTCTTGACGTTAGCACTACTTTGCCTAAGAACGAGCGAAAGAGGCTTCTTGAGCTACTGGCCGAATTCAAAGACTGCTTTTCGACAACATCAAGAGTTGGCCGCACACCTCTAACCAAGCATCGGATAATTACCGAGGACATGGCGAGACCAATTTACCAAAACCCCTATTGCGTGGCTGCAAGAGAACGCGAAGTTATACAAGAGCAAGTCGACAAAATGCTAGAAGATGACGTTATTCAGCCCTCAAAAAGCCCCTGGGCGTCACCTGTAGTCCTCGTTAAAAAAAGATGGCAGCCTGCGCTTCTGTGTAGATTACCGAAAACTCAATCAGGTGACAAAGAGAGATGTGTATCCACTTCCTCGTATAGATGACTCTCTCGACAGACTTCGACATGCTCGTTACTTTTCATCGATGGACTTGAGAAGTGGGTATTGGCAAATCGAGGTAGACCCAAGAGACCGCGAGAAGACTGCTTTCGTGACACCAGATGGCTTATATGAATTTACAGTCTTGCCCTTGGTTTATGTTCAGCGCCTGCTACCTTTCAAAGACTTATGGATACCGTACTTTCTGGGTTGAAGTGGAAAACCTGCTTGATCTACCTTGATGATGTCGTAGTTTTCGCCGCAACATTTGACCAGCACCTTAAAAGAATTGAGGCAGTTTTACAAGCCATACGGTCTGCGGGATTAACGTTGAAGCCTGAAAAGTGCCACTTTTGCTACGAAGAGCTGCAATTTCTTGGCCACGTTGTCAGTCACGCAGGCGTTCATCCTGATCCTGAAAAGATCGGAGCTGTTGCACAGTTCCCGGTGCCGACTAATAAGAAGGCTGTCCGACGATTCCTCGGACTATGTGCGTATTATAGGCGATTCATCGCGGACTTCACACGCATCGTATCGCCGTTGACCCGCCTCACGAGAGAAGACGTTGCTTTCCAATGGAGCAACGAAGAGGAAGCTGCTTTTAAGAACCTCCGCCAGCGACTACAGATGCCTCCAGTGCTTGCCCGCTTTGATGAGAAAGCCCCAACGATGCTACACACTTATGCCAGCAATTTTGGTTTGGGAGCTGTGCTTGTGCAGCTGTAAGAGGGCACAGAAAGAGTAATCGCCTATGCAAGCCGAACACTAACACACGCCGAGACTAATTACTCCACGACTGAGAAGGAATGCCTCGCCGTGGTATGGGCGGTCACAAAATTTCGCCCGTATTTATACGGCCGCCCTTTCAAAGTCATCAGCGACCACCACTCACTGTGTTGGTTGACAAATCTTAAAGATCCTACCGGGAGATTAGCGCGTTGGAGTATCAGGCTGCAGGAGTACAACATGACTGTCGTACACAAGTCAGGAAAGCGCCACATGGACGCCGACTGTCTATCCCGCTCACCCATTGAATCGGCAACTCTATCCGATGAGGAGGAAACAGCATTTCTCGGTGTGCTTGACTCAACCGCTATCGCACAGCAACAACGTGGCGACCCTGAGTTACTTGCCCTAATTAATTACCTGGAGGGAAGATCTCAGAAAGCACCAACTGTTTTCGTAAAAGCGCTGTCATCATTTTGCTTACGGAGCGGAGTGCTATACAAAACAAACTGCTCTTCGACAGGATCTGCGTATTTGCTCGTCATCCCAGCAGCCCTTCGCTCCGAAGTACTCGAAGCATGCCACAACGAGGTGACTTCAGGCCACTTAGGTTACACAAGAACGTTGGCCAGAGTACGGCAGCGCTACTTCCGGCCAAGACTGACCGTAGCCGTAAAACACCATGTTCGTACTTGCCTCGACTGCCAGCGACGGAAGTCACCACCGACTAAACCAGCTGGCTTTTCTGCAGCCCGTGCAGGTCCCAAGAACACCATTCGACCAGATTGGCATGGATATTTTGAGCCCACTTCCTACTTCTACTGCTGGAAACCGCTGGGTGATTGTCGCGACTGATTACCTTACCCGTTAGGCTGAAACAAAGGCTATCCAGAGAGGTACAGCAGCGGAGGTGGCACAATTTTTCATCGAGAACGTTGTCCTGCGGCATGGTGCACCAAGCGTCGTAATCACAGACAGAGGAACCGCATTTACGGCAGCTCTTTTGGAACAAGTCCTCATGCTGAGTGGAACAACCCATCGCAAGACCACCGCCTACCACCCGCAAACGAACAGGCTTACAGAGCGTCTGAACAAAACAATTGAAGACATGCTTTCAATGTACGTAGACGTCGAACACAAAAATTGGGATGAAATCTTGCCATATATCACGTTTGCATACAACACTGCCAAGCAAGAAACAACCCAGATGACCCCGTTCAGCCTAATTCACGGAAGGGAAGTACGAACCATGTTAGATGCGATGCTAGCGCACGAATGGGACGACATCGAACCAGACGCCGAGATGCTTACAGAACGAGCGGAAGAAGCAAGGCAACTAGCACGCCTGCGAATCCAGCAACAACAAGAGTACGACGCGAGCCGCTACGATTCTCGCCGCAGAACAGTCGTTTACCAGACCGGCGACAGAGTATGGGTTTCGACGCCCATACGGAAACGAGGACTCTCTGAAAAGCTCCTGAGGAGATACTTTGGGCCATATCTAGTACTGCGACGACTGAGTGATGTTACCTACGAGGTCGTCCCCGACAGTTCATATAGTACGAGGCTTCGCCAGCACCGTCCTGAACTATTTCACGCTGTGCGCATGAAGCCTTATGAAAGGTAGTGACTGCGCAAGACACTTCTTAAAGAACAGACAAAAAAAAACTGCACTACTGGTTTAGCATCGGGGCGATGCTCATTAAGAGGGGGGGGGGGGGGCAAATGACGCGTGTGTACTGGTGGACCAAAACGACAATAAGGGGATTTGGCGGACACCAGGTAGTGGAGCTCTGGCTGATTGAAGAAAAAGAAGGCGATCTTGCTGTTCGGCTGCTGAGAGTCGCTGTGTCAACGTTCATCTGCCCTTGGTTCGCGCTGCACCGCGACAATATAATGTTCTGTAATGTGCACTGACATCGCACACTGCAGTATACAAGACTCTACCTTTTCGCCCGCGCGGAATTGCGACCGCTGCAGCCGAGATCAAACCAGCAACCTTAAGGTCAGCAGCCGAGTATCGCAGCCACGGTGGGTGGACGTGGGAAGAGTGCTCGTGCACAGAGGGCCACAAAAACTGGCTCTCTCCCAAAAGCTTGACGTGTGGTCCATTTCCGAAATGAGTTTGTGCTCTGGCGATCAAGTGCCTCACCGTTTGCGGCAACGTGCGCGTGCAGCGAATGGCAAGGATTAGTCCGTCAACCTTCCGGAGGAACTACACTGTGGCGGGAAAGCTTGTTGAATGTATGGAAACGGGTCATCTAATAAAAGATAAATATCTACCAGGCGTCCAAACATCCTCTCACCTGGGGCTTGATTATTCCGTTACGGGCAGCAACTTGTTTAAATCGCGGCTGGCGTAACCAGCCACTTTTCACAAAATTGTGGCCATCGAGGGCCTTCACTGCTTTGAGATTCTGCCACGGAACAAACAGCACCCGTCCGCAACACCAGCCATTCCCAAACTTCCGAGGCTCTGACGCGTGGCCCGAACAGATTCCCGTCCGCTGTGCAGTCAGCTGCCTGCAGCGCAGACGGCTCCACTCCCCGTAGGAGAATTTTCTAGTTGCGTCTGCTTATATTGTGGTATTTGATAGCTTCGTAGTGATTGCTCGATACTCCTCACAAGCGCGATCACGCCGAAGTGTGTTTCTTGAAGCTGCCGCAAGCGCGCTTCCCGGCTCAACTGGCTATGTCTTTAATACGGTTGATTTCATTGATATGTGGAGTTTAGCGTCCCAAACCATCACATGATAATGAGAGACACCGTTGTGGAGTGCTCCGGAAATTTCGACCATCTGGGGTTTTTTAACGTGCACCCAAATCTGAGCACACGCGCCTACAGCATTGCCCCATCCATCGGAAATGCAGCCGCCGCAGCCGGGATTTGATCCCGCGACCTGTGAGTCAGCAGCCGTGTACCTTAGCCACTAGATCACCACAGCGGGGCGACTGCAAAATGGGAAACTACCCACTATGTACAGCACCGCCACCGCTTGTGAAAACTTCGTATAGAAAGTCTTAGCCTGCCTGGTATTTAGAAATGCGTAGCGTAACACCGAATCACGACCTTCTCGCCAAATTAGGGACCTGCTTATGCTACGGCACTCCTGCATGCCCAATTATAGATTGGCGCTACACGTTATCGCTCTCGCGCAAGCATCCCATGTGTATATAATGTAGTTGTGTTGTTGCTGGTTGACTTGTCCATTGGTCTTTGATTTTTTTTTCGCTATCTCGAAACGCGATAGCACTGGTCGCAACAGCAAACTATTTAGCCATGGTTTACTGCTGCGTATACTTCGCTGCTGTGGTCTGGTGGCTAAGATACTCGGCTGCTGACCCGCCGGTCACGGGATCGAATCCCGGCTGCGGCGGCTGCATTTTCGATGGAGGCGAGAATGCCGTAGGCCCGTGTGCTCCCATTCAAGTACAGATTAAATAACCGCAGGTGGTCGAAATTGGCGGGCCCATCCACTGTGGCATCTTTTATTAGCATATGGTTTTGGGACGTTAAGCTCCACACCTCAAATAATTAAATAATAATATAAAGTATTGGACTAAAGTGTTGCGTTTTTTTTTTCAATAAACCAAGCGGAATGGTATCGCACTTGCTCTTATCACCAATTTTATTGTGCAAACGTTTCAGTACATCATGTGCGAAGGCTGCATCACGAAGCTTGACTCGCCTAAGCCTTGCATCACCTTGAATCTCCAACAGCAACTGGCTTCATTGCAGGCAATCATAGGGGTGGACTGCCACAACACAGCATCACTTTTGTCGACTTCGTCAGCCTTCTCGAACTCGCCGCCTCCCGAGAAGCAGCTTTACTGATTACATAGTAACTTCTGAAGTTCATGCATGCAGTTCTTCCATCGATCACCAAACAGCCTTTATTCAACTGAGGACGATAGGGTCGCGTTGTCTTGAAGTTCCTGTAACTTTATTAAAAATGTGTTCCAGTAACATGACTGAAATAGTTTTGCCAGCAACATCGCTGAAATACATGCCAGAAGGAAATTGCTGCGCACGAAGCCACAATCGCAAAATGTGCTCAAGGTTTAACTGCGCGAACTAATAAAAAAATGTTCTGGCATTTGACCACGCAATAATTGTTTCCAATTCGCATGATAATTTTTCTTGCTGTAACGTAAGTACGTTTATTAACTAAGTGGCTTTAACGCACGTGTCATTATTATTACGGACACAGCAGTTGAAGAGAAGTGTAGCACCATAATTTTGCGGAAAGAACCAGGCTGATTCTATGTCACAACATTTGATTTTGCATATGCCTCTTTAGGTAACATAAGTGTGCTTTCGTTGGGACAATTGATGAACCGCCAGTTGTCGCAACAAGCTAAATGAATGGCAAGGTAATCTTTGTAATCTGGCAAGCTTGGTCCACTTAAGTGCATATAAGGCTGTAATGTGGTGATCAATACAAGGAGCTTACACTATACCTTGTTTAAAAGAAATAATTATCCACCTGAAATGAATTATACTCGATCTTATACATGATATCCCAGCTTCTAATGATCCTTGCGATAACCAGCTTCAACTTGGAAACCGTGACTCGGATTAATGCTGAGTGCATAAGCGTGGCAGGGTTCCTCTTCAGAGGGTTCTCTTCCTTATCATGTCAATGTACGCTGTTGAGCTTGCGGCCCCCTTCCCCATAATGCCTATGTATGGGTATAAGAGAAAAAATACAGTGCGAAACTTCGACAAGACACAAAATGAAGAAGGCGCGACAATAGCGCTGAGCAGGGTTGTTGTCATGCCTTCTTTATCTTGCGTCTCGTCTGAATTGTTTTTCCCTCTCGCATGCATAAACCAGTTTGGCCGCCCTTCCCCCCATGCGCACGCCTTGGCTGAGTGTGCGACATGAGACAAAAATTGGAACACTTATCTGGATGCAAATGAAGGGAGTGAAAAGCATGTCTTCAATAATCGTTTGATATTTCTACTTTTGTGATGGGGTATACAAACCTTCTGGACCAAGGAGCCATTGAAATGTCCTATCGCAAGTGCTATGTAATATCGCTGTTTTCTTTTATGGGCATGATATACCATTGAGAGCAGCTTATCGTGCACCGCAGCGATTCCACGGTTATTCCCAATAAATTTCTGGCTTTACGATTGAAAGTGTCGTGATGAGGGAAGTGTGAGTGTGCAACATAGAGCAGCAACAAACGAAACGCGCGCAAAGCAACCGTGTTGGGGAACTGTTGAAACCGCCGCGCTGGACCGCTGCACTGAGGCTGAGTTGATTACTTGCCGTCATTGCTCATGTAATTCAAGTTCTCAGCCTCAATTGTACGTATTAGTACAACAGTACACTTTTAAGGCCTTTACGTAAGTTCTTAAGGGAAGAACAGAAAATAACAACCGCTACAGACCCGTAAACGCGGTAGCCGTTTCGAACAATCTACACTCTTTTCGTGTTTTGAGAATATCGAAGAATTTCGGCCAACTGTGTCGTTGAAAAAATCTACGCCATAGAAAAAAAGCCCTATATTAAATCTTACTGTTTCCCGTCTCGTAGGTTATTATTGAAAGAAAAAAATTGAAAAACACTGAACCTCAAAGCAAAAAAAAAACAAAAACAAAGAACTTGTGACGGCCACCGAGGAAGCCTTCGGTCTTGTACTCAGTATATTTTTTTTAATATGAAGAATATATATTAGTGTACAAAAAAGCTCAGCTTTCGATAACGTGGATATTATTCTAATTTAAGATCTCTCATCAAAAGGAGACTCCAAAAAAGTCTTGAAGTTCTCGAGAAAAAAATTTTAAAACGCGGGCAAATATTTTAATATCTGTTGTATATGTACCTAGGCTTATTCTACAGATACAACAACATTACTTCCATTGCTGTCTTGTTTTTTTCTTTTATATAGCTAAGAATATTACTTAACGGTGTCTTATTGGCATCTTTACTGCCATTACTTCATTGTACGTTTCCGTAAACTTTATACCTATGAACAATTATCGCTGTTTTGTTGTGTGTTTCGTTTTCAACATAAAGACATGTAATTTGACAGAAGGTCTTTTCTCAGCGATGTTCTATGGGACCTCTATCCTACCCCCCCCCCCCTTTGTGTTTACATCTTTGTTACGAATACGAAAAATTGATTGATTTCGCGTCATTAACATGCACTAGGGTTACCGTTAGCTGACTTAGCTGACTTCATAGTCTGAAGAGACTTCTTGAAGGAGTGTGTTGAATGGTTTTGCATTATCCGCAAACAGCGCATTGGCATATACGGTGCTTGAGTTGCCCTGTGGACAATATTTCTTGAGAACACAGATGTCGATAGAAAACCACGAAGGAAATGAGCGAATGCTGATGTGCGACAACAAATGGCGAAGTGGAAACCACATGTCGAAAAAAAACAGCTAAACTACATGTTCTACCTAAATTAGAATTTACCGAGGAGAACATGCAGTTGATGCTGACAGTGTGACACAGCATGGGCAATGCGCATTTCAAAGAAGGCTTTCTTGGGCTATGTCAGGAGTGCGAGAGCATCCGTCCACCACCGTCTCCCATAGCAACAGCTGTGGGTGCGCGCATTTATTCTCGCCCCTAGATATTGAGCCTCCACTTCCTTGAGCTGAACGTAACTTACAACTGCCTCAACGCAGTGCGTTTGAAACGCGTTTGTGCTGCCACTGTTTGTGCAGCGCTTTGAACAGTGCACGCTAGCTACTACAGCTCAAAGCGCATACCGCTATTCGCGCAACAGAAAAACGTCACCTGTGGCGGTCGGTGCTATTCGCTGCATGGTGTAAGAAAAAAAATGGCAGAATATCTACGGAGTGAATGATGGAGAGTAGAGCGAAGCATTCGTCTGTTCATTCGTTCTTGCTTCCGTCCGTCCATGCATCCGCACCTGCGTCCGTTCATGCGTCCATCCATGCATCTGTCTGTGTGTTCATTCGTCTATCTATTGAACACTCCAAGTACCACCATCTCGTATCTTTTCATTATATATTCCCCATATAGAAGAACTGCCATCCAGTGCACATTCTGAGGACTAAACGAGAGGTGGCACACGTACACTATCTTACGGCTTGCGCTTCGGGTCTACTTCCCACCTTTAACTACCTCGAGTTCATGGTATATACTAGTTCACTGTCTTCATGGCACTATGGCTTAACGCTCGCTCAACCGTTCTAAAACCAAGGAGGTTATGCCCAGCGAGTATAACGTAGCAACTTTTAAGTGTGAATACACTTTATAAGCGACCCTAAACCATCCACCGCCGTCGGCGGCGTCCGCAGTCTTCTCTCTATCTTTAAAAGAAAGAGGACTTGGCGGGCCGCAGCGCGACGCTCTACCGAATAAGCCACGGACGCGACGCTGATATCGGTGTCAGTAACGCGCCTTATACCCCCTCCCCCTTCGCTCGCTCTTCCGCTCTCCTCGCTCGCTGCAGCTGCGTGCGCACTCCTCTCTCTCGCGCGCCCGCCTTCTCTCTCAGTCTCCCGTCGAGAGCGGGTCGTGCGATGGATGTCCCGGAGGCAACGCTACCATCAACAACGAATGCAGTACAACCGAATGCCAGCACTGCACCCATCGTTGGAGGTGACGGTACCGCGGTGGTTTCGCCGACGTTGGAAGACAAGGCGGTGCTGCGAAGAGCTCGTGAGACCGAACGTAAGCGGGCGAAGCGTGCAGCGAATGCCGAACTGCGTGCTCGCGAGGCCGAGTGCAAGCGGGCGAAGCGTGCAGCGGATGCCGAACTGCGCGCTCGCGAGGCCGAGGACAAGCGGGAGAGGCGTGCAGTGGATGGTGAACTGCGCGCTCGCGAGGCCGAGATGAGGCGTCAGCATCGAGCCGCGAACGCGGCCCAAGAAGCGGAACGACAACGCAAGCGTCAGGCGGAGAAGGGCGATGAAGGCCGGCGTCAAGACGCCGCTCGCAATCGTCAACGGCGAGTGGACGTTCCCGAAGCCGTTCCAGCCAGTGAACGTGCCGCGCGAGAGAGGGTGCGAGCCCTGGACTTTGCTCGTCCGGACGCGTCGTGAAGTGTAAATAAATAATACTTTGTATATAATTTATCTGTGTACAAATGCTTCATGACAAACAACACTTAAATTCAATAATTACACTTTAACCATCATCATCAGTAATAAAACTCCCAAGCATTTCCCCGAGGGTAAACATGGTTAAGTCGAATGCACGGGGTGATGCTATGAGGAGTAGTAAAGTTAAAATCCCTTGGCATTCGCCAGTGAGTTAACGAAAATTCCCCCGTGTGATCAAATTGCGATTCCCAGGAACCATTACACCATATAGACAGCATAGTGTGATTAATAAATATCATAGTGCGAATTATTAAATACCCCTCATAGCATCACCCCGTGCATTCGCACTTAACCATGTTCACCCTCGGTGAAATTCTTGGGAGATTTTTCCTGTCAGATAGTGCTCAATGTACATGCCAATGGCTGGTAATGGGGATCGCAGCGTGCGCGTTAACTAAAAGTCGAACGCTCCTGTCTCTCATTCCCTATTAGCAGCCAATGACATGTACATTGAACACTATTTTTCATTGTTCAGAACGCACAGAAGAAATCTCTCATCGGCACCACCTTGGCGGTCAAAATTTCATACTCCTTACACACTACAACGGCTAGAAGGGACGAACCGGTGCCGCTATGAGGCGCTTCGCCCTGTGCTCGTGTCTCTCGTTTTAGTCGTTAGCGTCTCAGGGCGTCCCTGGGCTGGCGGACGCCCGTAATGGCAAGCCAGCCTTCGAAGAAGGCACTAGCCTTCGACGAAGCTGTCCCGAGGGGACTAGTCCCGAAGACGTCGTTGACGTGACGTCTTCAATAATAGGAATCGAATAGGTATACTGTGTACAGCACTTCAGAGGCCGGAATTACCAAGTCACCGTTAACAGTGAGGCCGCTCTGGCTCAAATCGTCGACGCGTCTCACCTCATCATCAGAGGAGAGCGCGTTGCTGTCGTACCCTTGGGACCCCAAGTCACTCAAGTCACCCTTATGCTCCTGCCGTGCCGCGTCCCCAGCGAGGTCCTCGCGCAAGCATTGTCTCCCTATGGGAAGGTGCTGCACATCAGCAGAGGACTCACGGGATCGCGCCCAACCGTGCCCACCAGCACGCGATTCGTCCGGATGGAAATGAAGACATCGTCGCCGGTGCCCAACTACCTCAAGGTCGCTGGCCATCGAGTGACCTGTGACTAAAAAAGGATTCAGCGAGTGTGCCGTCGATGTGAAGACAGCGGGCACTTTCGCATGAATTGCACAGCTCCGTTTTGTGGAAGGTGCGGCGTTTACGGCCACGACGGGAAGGGCTGCTCGCTGCCGTGTCGCCGTTGTGGTGACCCGCATGCCACCGTCGCCTGCACCATCAGGCCGTCGTATTCCGAGGCGGCCTCCAAGAATTACCCGTCACTTCAATCAGGCAAGAATAAGGACGTCGTATCATAGACGCTAGGCCTGGATGTTTGCCAGGGCGAAGTTGGGTGCATCACTATGCCACACCAGACGCCACACCAAACGCCCAGAGCGTCTCCAGCCAGCCCCGACCAGGCAGCCCCTCAAGGTGCGGATGATCCATCTAGCGGCCCACGACTAGTGGTGGTTCCCACAGAACCACAGGTCGAGCCCTCACCAGAGGAGGTGCCACTCGGCGAGCGCGTCGCAGATGCTGACGTCGCAGATGCTGATATCTGTTGCTCACCCCATGGCTGCCCAGTTGTCTGTTAGTCCTCCTATCATTGAAGAGACTTTGTCCCAAGGCGACGAGGTTTCCATCAACGAGGACACGAGCAGTACTAGGAGCGACACGGCCCTGCAGATAGACACCGACAGCACTCTAAGCGAGATCAGTCGGGGCAGTTTTGACGAATTTGTGCCATCTTCACTCAAGAGCCTCGGCACCAAGCGCCACCGAATATCCAGCAGCGACTCGGAGGCCCCCAGCAGAGACAGAAGTCCCCTGCGGACTTCGATGCAGCCCCAAAAGCCCCGCGCTTCTGGTGGGTCGCCTGGTCGTAAGAAGTGGTTGAGCTGCTTGCGGGGCACCCGCTCCCGCGTCTGTCAGAACTGTGAGTCTAGTATCCAAATTTGTCTTTATTGTTTACGATGGCTACAGCATTGAATATTATTTCCTTCAACGTAAAAGGTTTTCGCAGTCCGGTAAAGCAGGCCGAGGTGATTAGTGTAGCCCGTGCTGCAAAGTGTGATGTTTTATGCCTGAAGGAAACTACTTTCTGTTCACTCTCCGACGTTAGGGCTTTTAAACAAAAGTTTAACTTAGATTGCTATTTTTCTTTCGCTACAACTCGTTTTACGGAAGTAGGCATCATTATATTTATTCGGGCTTTATTGGGAGGTCACCATGTTGTTTATGACGGCGTCGGTAGAATTATTGCTCTGATTGTACCTACTTTTCTTTTCGAATGAGGATACTATGTGTGTATGCGCCTGCACAAACCGGACAGTCTTATGATTTTTTTCGAAGTTTGGATGTTTTTTTCCTAGACGGTCATCATGTAATTCTAATTGGAGACTTTAACTGTGTGCTAAATACGCGATGCGATGTACAAGGTCCTGGCTGGGGTCGGTCTGCTTGAAATTCACGTGAGCTGCGACGCCTTGTCCAGCATTTTTCATTGCTGGATGCACATAATGTCATACACGGGAATACTTTTGTTTGGACATGGCGCCGCGGGCACTCCTCCAGAACTCTACCGGGCTTATATTCCACACGCTTTAGAGACGTTTGTCTCCGACTTACGTGTTCCGCCCATCCCACCTTCGCCTGTGTAGATCTCTGACCATCGTCCGATTCTATTATAACTAAAAATTCCATTTTCATTTTCGGAGAAACCATGGCGTCTTGATGTTCGCGTCCTCCAGGACGCGCGCTCTCGCTCAAATTTGTCCCGTGCATTATGCGTGTCACTCGCTGCGCCTGATTTATTTGATTGGGATGCGCTTAAAACGCAGTGGCGCCTGCACTGCTCAGTTGAAGGGCGTTCCCTTCGTCGTCGCGTTTCTGAGGAGCTGGCCGATACTGCAGCGAAGTTAGGCATCGCGTTGCGCGCTGAAACGCCGTCTCCCTTGATGCGAACTTGGCAACATGAAATACGTGAACGCTTCCAGCGTTTGATTGCCACCTCGTCTCTGGCGGCGGCTGCATGGCGTTGTAGGCACAATCCTTGTGCCCACCCCGAGGTGTTACGCTATGCGAGGCAATTGTGTTTTGGGCAGTCACATTCACCTGTTTTTACGACCATGCAGACACCACCTACACAGCCGCTTCCTAAGCGTGATCGATCTCTCTTTCTGGCACATTTTGAAGAGATGTCATGTTCGGCCATGCGGACAAACTGTGATATAATACCGCCTATGCTTAGAGGTTTGCCTCGCGATCCTCGACAAGCTGCTGATTCTCTGCACGTCCCTCCAGCAGTTGAAGAGGTAAAGGCAGCACTACAATCTATGAAACGGGGGACCGCCCCTGGGCCAGACGGTTTTTCTGTTGAATTTTACTGGGCCAGATGGTTTTCCAGTTGAATTTTACTTATCATTTCGGAATGAGCTTGGTACTGCATTAACCGCGGTTATCCGGCGATGTTTTGAGGATGGTGTCTTTCCATCAAGTTTTCGAGATGGACGCATTGTGCTTATTCCAAAAGGTGATGCTTCTTCTGTTAATCCTGAAGATTGGAGACCTATCACGCTTCCTAACGTTGACTATAAGATATTCGCGCCGGTAATCGTTCAACGTTTGAAGGCTCTGTTGAACACCCTGGTGGGTCATCACCAGGCTTCAACTATGCCTGGACGGGAAATACACAGTTTGTCCTTTACCACCAGGGATATCATAGCCTATACTCTGTCGCGATCTGCGCGTGGTCTCCTTGTGTCTTTAGACCAAGAGAAAGCATTTGACCGACTAGAGCACACGTATATCTTTAAAGTGCTCACAGCCCTTGGTTTTCCCGGTACTTTTGTTGAATTAATTAGACATACCTACTCTAGTATAAAAAGCACACTAGCTCTAGATGGTTGGGAGAGTGCTGCCTTTTCTATTACAAGTGGAGTCCGTCAAGGATGCCCCTTGTCTCCTGTTCTATTTGTCCTCAGCCTTGAGCCATTTTTGTGTAATCTAGAAGCAGATTCGCATGTCCGGGGTCTTGCGCTTCCCGGCAGCAGTACCGTAAAAGTCACAGCTTTTGCTGACGACATAACCCTGTACCTTTCAGATGAAGATAGTCTTTCTCATAGCCTGCGTTTGTTCTCCCAGTATGGGGACATTTCAGGTGCCGCGCTAAACCTCTCTAAATCCCGGTATTTGTTCATCGGCTATCCCAACTCCATACTTAGGTCCACATCTCTTCTTCAGCCGGCTGTATCTCTTCGCATTTTAGGAATTCAATACAACCACTACGGAATTAGTAACTCCGTTTGGTCAAACGCCCTCAATGAAGTAAAACAAGAAATTGAGAACGACCGGGAATCCGACTTCCCGCTTCTTGAGCGGAGATATCTTGCGCAGACTGTGTTCGGCGGTCGCATTTGGTACCTTGCTCACGTGGAACAGCCGCCTTTACGCATCGTGAGGTCATTGCAGTCTGCCTTGTGTTCCTTCTTTTGGTCTGGCGGCACTGAGTTGGTTTCTCGTGCGGCGTTAGAACAGCAGCGTTCCCAGGGAAGTTTTGATTTCCCTTCGGTATCAATACGCTGCCGGCTATTGGCCCAGCGCTTCCTGTTGCGCCTCGTACAAGGAGAGGAATCCCCCGTGCGAACTCTGGCATAATATTTTCTAGGCACTCACCTTCGGTATTTATTGCCTAATGTGCGCCTTATTCAGGGCCCACAATCATTAGTACTTTTTTCGTTTTATGCGACAGCTGTCGCGTTTTTTCGTCATATTCAGTGGCTTGCCCTGATTTAGATGTGTTAGACAATTCTATCGTTGACACAACAGCCGAGTTTTTGCTCCCGTTAGTTCCTCCAGCACGCCACACCCGCTCTAGTCATGTGTCTTGGAGCATGCTGACCGCATCATTTCTACCTGGCCACCTCCGGGACTTCATGTGGCGGCTTGGGTGGGGCGTTCTTCCTACCCTTGACCGCCTAGCAAGGTGGAGAATGGTCCAGTCATCAACATGTTCGAACTGCTCCCTACGGGAAACAAATCAGCATGTGTTAAGGCAATGTGTCGTTGCTCGTGCTTTCTGGAGGGCTGTGCATGCAGGATTTCGTGGCCTCGGAGTAAACCGCTTTGTTTCTTCTGGACGTTGTTCTCGAGGCCGCTTTGCCTGCCTTCTTATTATTGCTGGTGCCTACTGTCTTTGGCGTAACCGTTGTGAAGCTGTTGCAGCAGGTCGTCGCCGCCGTGCTCTCTTCCCGATTGTGGAGCGACTGTACAAAGAAATAATATCTGTGTTGTCGGAGGAACTCTTCTTTCTGGGTGATTAGGAATTCGACACTGGTCCTGCCGTTTTGTGTTCATCTGTGAGAGACGTGTAAGGCTTGTTTTCAGGCCTGCCTGGTATTGGTAGGTTAATCTTTGTTTAGTACTCATACAAATACCTTGTAAATACTATGTAAATATCTGACATATTGATCTCTACATTTCATATGTGTGTTCTTTGTTTACCATGTATTGTGCATATGTAGACATTGTTTTTGTAACAATTCCTGTGTAGTTGGGTAAGTTGTGTATGTTGCGTTCCGTTTACATATGTACACATATCTTTTTGTAACAACTTTTGGTGTGTCAGTTGATGTTGTGTTCTGTCGAAATGTTCTGTTGGATTGTAATTGATGTTCATTGTCTGTGAGAATAAATTTCTCCAAACAAATTGGCAGATCCCACATACAATGGGAATCGATGATATATGCGAAGCATGAATGAGGAAAGTTGATATGCCAATTTAATGATTGATTTCTGGGGTTTGACGTTCCAAAACCACCATTTGAATATGAGAGACTCCGTAGTGGAGGGCTCCGGAAATTTTGACCATCTGGGGTTCTTTAACGTGCACCCAAATCTGAGAACACGGGCCTACAACATTTCCGACTCCATCGGAAATGTAGCTGCCCCAGCCGGGATATGATCTAGCGACCTGCGGGTCAGTAGCCGAGTACCTTAGTCACTGGACCACCGTGGCGGGGCGATATGCCACTTTAAGATCACCTCAAAGATACGAGGTGGAGGTAAATTATGTCGTACACGACTTCCGTGTCATGATTATCATGTTTGGATGTGTCGTTTACCTTAGTCATCTATTCGCGTCACATGATGCCGAATTTAGTAAATGCGGAGATAGTGAAACAGCCGCGAGCACGCTACGAGCGTGGTATGTTGTCATGTTCTTACATGATACGCGTCTCATGATTATCAACTTTGCACCAGTCACATACGTTCGTGATCCATTGATGTCACGTAACACCGAATTTGGTATATGCGGAGCTAGCAAAACGGCCTCGAGTGCATCAGGAAGGGCTCACTATACTCCAACGTAACGTTGACCCACGCGCACGCTTGGCCCAGCGACGCTACCTTATCAAAACGCGAGCACTCTTTGGTATGACGCAAAGCGCGGCCGGCGCAACCACACTCTCATAAAAAAGTTAGTAAAAAGGTAGCAACTGCAAGCAAATAGGTAGAAACTGCAACGGTTACATGACACATATCTCATGTTATCATGTTTGCACCACTCTCATACCTTCGTCATCCATTCACGTCCCGTAATAGCCATATTTTTTCATAAGTGAAGCTAGCGAAACGGCCGCCAGCGCATCATGAGCGTCGCATGTAGTCATGTTGTTACATGACACGCATATCATGATTTTCATGTTAGGGTCATTTGCTTGTATTCGCCATGCGATCATGTGATACCATACCAGTTTTGCAATATGCCATGTGAATGAAACCACCAGAAGAACAGCAAGACCATGAAATGTAAATCTTGATATTCATGGCATACATGTCATAATTTTTATGTTATGACTAGTTAAATATCCTCATATATACTCATGCTATGCCATGCCAAATGTGGTAATGATACCATTATACACACGGCCAGGAGAGCTAAAAGGCGGCTAGACAGATAGATAGATTGATACGCTCAAAGTCGCCGAAGTTCACTAAGAAATGCTTCGCATTAAAAAAAAATGGCAGCATATCCACGGAGTGAATGATGGAGAGTGGGGCGAAGCATCCGTCCGTCCATTCGTTCGTGCTTCCGTCCGTCTATGCGTGCGTCTGTGTGGCCGCCCGTGCATCCATCCGCCCACCCGTGCGTGCGTCCGTTCGTGCGTTCGTCCATGCATCCGCTCCGGCGTCTGTCCATGCATCCATCCGTCCGTGCAGCCATCCGTGCGTCCGTCCATGCATATGTTTGTGTGTGCGTTCGTCCACCTATTCAACACTCCAAGTACCACCATCTCGCATCTTTTCATCATATATTCCTCATTAGAGTTACTGTATATGCTACCTTTAGGTAGCGGAGTTGCGCCAGGGTACGCCATCTTGGGTTAAAAAATCTTGCGGAAAAGCCACTCCCCACCCACGTAGGAGCAGCGCTCCCGCTTCAGAGTACGAGCGTTGCTTTATTTATTCTTTTCGCTTTTTTTCTCTTTATCTTTTTATAAATAAACAAGAAAAATTCAGTTTCTTTGGTCATGCCTGGAAGCCATGATAATATGTTGACGTTATTGGTATGTTATAATGTAAAAACGTGCATCAGCTGGTTGAACCAGTGATACATATGTATATTTATTGTAGGGCACACGTTAGCTTCGGCTTTTTTAGCGCTGTTTTTCTCGTTGACATGTATAAAATCAGTAACTCTTGATCACCATTGAACAAGTTAGAGATGAAATATTTTTCTTGCGTTGGGCTCATTCGTTAACTGTGTGAGTTTACCAGCTGAAGCTTTGTAGTCTTCAACTGAATCGAGCTGGATAGCGATCCAGAGTGGCCGTGCGAGGCCCGCACTACGCGCGGCTCTCGTGTTACGCTCGTATTACAATCGTGGCTAACGACAATTGATGTATATAGTTGTTCAACAACCCTGTCGTGTTCAGCATTTCTTCTCACCTAAGGTTTCAAAGCTGCATTCAATTTACGAACTAGCAGCAACACTTTGCCGATTCAAATAGTTCTAGTTTAAATTCTCTATTTATTTTTAGCGTTTTACCGCCAGACCAATTTGGACGTATGCTGCTTACACACGCTGGCCAACTCTGCATGTATAACGTATTTACTACTGCATCTGTGGTGAATACAAATAGAGGAAGTTTCGCAGTGCCGTTTGCAGATTAAAAAAAAAGTTAAGCGCATGGGCGTCAGCGGATAAGTGGAAAAGGGGCACTTGCCCCTTTCAAATCACAACAGCACTTGGCATCACCCGAAAAAGACCAGTGCTCTCACTCTCATTAAACCGCGATGCAACAATGGTGTGCCCCCCCCCCTCTCTCCCGAGAGAAAAGCCTGCAGACGACAATGGTCAAGCGTTTATCCCTTCCGACTGAACACTAATCTTTCTATAGCAACACCCCCTGCACCAGCGCCTAATCGCATGGGCCCTATGTAGTACAAATCAACACAGAATGCATTTGCTGTCGCATTTCTCGTGACGAACAGGCAGCATGGCTGCATTACCGAAAAAGCACGGCGAGAATCTGCGTAGCGTTGGCTTCTCCGCAGTGCAAATGAACAACCTATGACCACGTGATGGCGCTCGGCGAATAGGGTCGCTAAACTCCTGTAGGCGGAGCGAGCGGCTCCCGGAACACAGTGGCGTAATTCGCAACTTAAAGGTAGCATATACAGTAACTCTATTCCTCATATAGAAGCACCGCCATCCAGCGGGCATTCCAAGGACTGAACGAGAGGAGGCACACGCACACTTTCTTACGGCTTGCGCTTCGTGTCTACTTCCCACCTTTAACCACCTCGAGTTCATGGTATATACTTGTTCACTGTATTCATAGCACTGCGGCCCAACGCTCGCTAAGCCTTTCTAAAACCAAGGAGGTTACGCCCAGCAAGTATAACGTTGCAACCCTGTCTTGTCAGATACTGCTCAATGTACATGCCAATGGCTGCTAAGGGGGAATGAGAGACAGGAGAATTCGGCTTTTAGTTAACACGCAGGCTGCGAACTTTTTTATTATTCAACAAGGCACAGAAGCAATCTCTCACCGGCACCACCTTGGAGGTCAAAATGTAAGACTGGTTTCACACTACTACTACAACTACGAGGGACGAACGGGTGCCGCTATAAGAAGCTTCGCCCTGTGCTCGTGTTCCCTCGTTTTAGTCGTTAGCGTCTCAGGGCGTCCCTGGGCTGGCGGACGCCCGTAATGGCAAGCCAGCCCCCGAAGAAGGCGCTAGCCTTTGACGTAGTCGTCCCCGAGGGGACTCGTTCCAAAGACGTCGTTGACGCGACGTCTTCAATAGCAGGAATCGAAGAGGTCTACTGTGTACAGCACTTTGGAGGCCGGAATTACCAAGTCACCGTTAACAGTGAGGCCGCTCTGGCTCAAATGTTCGACGCGTCCCACCTCATCATCAGAGGAGAGCGCGTTGCTGTCGTACCCTTTGGACCTCAAGTCACTCAAGTCACCGTTATGTTCCTGCCGTGCCGCGTCCCCAGCGAGGTCCTCGCGCAAGCATTGTCTCCCTATGGAAAGGTGCTGCACATCAGCAGAGGACTCATGGGATCGCGCCCAATCATGACCACTGGGACGCGATTCATCCGGATGGAAATGAAGACATCGTCGCCGGTGCCCAACTACCTAGAGGTCGCTGGCCATCGAGTGACCTCTGACTATAAAGGGATCCAGCGAGTGTGCCGTCGATGTGGAGACAGCGGGCACTTCCGCATGAATTGCACAGCTCCGTTTTGTGGAAGGTGCGGCGTTTACGGCCACGACGGGAAGGGCTGCTCGCTGCCGTGTCGCCGTTGTGGTGACCCGCATGCCACCGTCGCCTGCACCATCAGGCCATCATATTCCGAGGCGGCCTCCAAGAATTACCCGCCACTTCAATCAGGCAAAAATAAGGACGTCGTATCATTGACGCTAGGCCCGGATGTTTGCCAGGACGAAGTTGGGTGCATCACAATGCCACACCAAACGCCACACCAAACGCCTACAGCGTCTCCAGCCAGCCCCGACCAGGCAGCCCCTCAAGGTGCGGATGATCCATCTAGCGGCCCGCGACCAGTGGTGGTTCCCACAGAACCACAAGTCGAGCCCTCACCAGAGCAGGCGCCACTCGGCGAGCGCGTCGCAGATGCTGACGTGATATCTGTAGCTCACCCCATGGCTGCCCAGTAATCTGTTAGTCCTCCTATCATTGAAGAGACTTTGTCCCAAGGCGACGAGGTTTCCATCAACGAGGACACGAGCAGTACTAGGAGCGACATGGCCCTGCAGATAGACACCGACAGCACTCTAAGCCAGATCAGTCGGGGCGGTTTTGACGAATTTGTGCCATCTTCACTCAAGAGCCTCGGCACCAAGCGCCACCGAATATCCAGCAGCGACTCGGAGGCCCCCAGCAGAGACAGAAGTCCCCTGCGGACTTCGATGCAGCCCCGAAAGCCCCGCGCTTCCGGTGGGTCGCCTGGTCGTAAGAAGTGGTTGAGCTGCTTGCGGGACACCCGCTCCCGCGTCTGTCAGAACTGTGAGTCTAGTATCCAAATTTGTCTTTATTGTTTACGATGGCTACCGCATTGAATATTATTTCCTTCAACGTGAAAGGTTTTCGCAGTCCGGTAAAGCAGGCCGAGGTGATCAGTGTAGGCCGTGCTGCAAAGTGTGATGTTTTATGCCTGCAGGAAACTACTTTCTGTTCACTATCCGACGTTAGGGCTTTTAAACAAAAGTTTAACTTAGATTGCTATTTTTCTTTCGCTACAACTCGTTTTACGGGAGTAGGCATCATTATATTTATTCGGGCTTTATTGGGAGGTCACCACGTTGTTTATGACGGCGTCGGTAGAATTATTGCTCTGATTGTACCTACTTTTCTTTTCGAATGAGGATACTATGTGTGTATGCGCCTGCACAAACCGGACTGTCTTATGATTGTTTTCGAAATTTGGATGTTTTTTTCCTAGACGGTCATCATGTAATTCTAATTGGAGACTTTAACTGTGTGCTAAATACGCGATGCGATGTACAAGGTCCTGGCTGGGGTCGGTCTGCTTGGAATTCACGTGAGCTGCGACGCCTTGTCCAGCATTTTTCATTGCTGGATGCGCATAATGTCATACACGGGAATACTTTTGTTTGGACATGGCGCCGCGGGCACTCCTCCAGCAGACTCGACCGGGCTTATGTTCCACATGCTTTAGAGACGTTTGTCTCCGACTTGCGTGTTCTGCCCATCCTACCTTCGCCTGTGTACATCTCCGACCATCGTCCGATTCTATTAGAACTAAAAATTCCATTTTCTTTTTCGAAGAAACCATGGCGTCTTGATGTTCGCGTCTTCCAGGACGCGCGCTCTCGCTCAAATTTGTCCCGTGTAATGCGCGTGTCACTCGCTGCGTCTGATTCATTTGATTGGGATGCGCTTAAAACGCTGTGGCGCCTGCACTGCTCAGTTGATTGGCCTTCCCTTCGTCGCCGCGTTTCTGAGGAGCTGGCCGATACTGCAGCGAAGTTACGCATCGCATTGCGCTCTGAAACGCTGTCTCTCTTGATGCGAGCTTGGCAACATGAATTACGTGAACGCTTCCAGCGTTTGATTCCCACATCGTCTCTGGCGGCGGCTGCATGGCGTTGTAGGCAAAACCCTTGTGCCCACGCCGAGGTGTTACGCTATGCGAGGTTTTCGTGTTTTGGACAGTCTCAATCACCTGTTTTTACGAACATGCAGACACCACCTACACAGCCGCTTCCTAAGCGTGATCGATCTCTCTTTCTGGCGCATTTTGAAGAGATGTCATGTTCAGCCATGCGGACAAGCTGTGATATAATACCGCCTATGCTTAGAGGTTTGCCTCGCGTTCCTCGACAAGCTGCTGATTGTCTGCATGTCCCTCCATCAGTTGAAGAGGTAAACGCAGCACTACAATCTATGAAACGGGGAACAGCCCCTGGGCCAAACGGTTTTCCAGTTGAATTTTACTTATCATTTTGGAATGAGCTTGGTACTGCATTAACCGCGGTTATCCAGTGATGTTTCGAGGATGGTGTCTTTCCATAAAGTTTTCCAGATGAACGCATTGTGCTTATTCCAAAAGGTGATGCTTCCTCTGTTAATCCTGAAGATTGGAGACCTATCACGCTTCTTAACGTTGACTATAAGATATTCGCTACGGTGATCGTTCAACGTTTGAAGGCTCTGTTGAACACCCTGGTAGGTCATCACCAGGCTTCATCTATGCCTGGACGGGAAATACATAGTTTGTCCATTACCACCCGGGATATCATAGCCTATACTCGGTCGCGATCTGCGCGTGGTCTCCTTGTGTCTTTAGACCAAGAGAACGCATTTGACCGACTAGTGCACACGTATATCTTTAAAGTGCTCACAGCCCTTGGTTTTCCCGGTACTTTTGTTGAATTAATTAGACATACTTACTCTGGTATAAAAAGCACACTAGTTCTAGATGGTATGGAGAGTGCTGCCTTTTCTATTACACGTGGGGTCCGTCAAGGATGCCCCTTGTCTCCTGTTCTATTTGTCCTCAGCCTTGAGCCATTTTTGTGCGCTCTAGAAGCAGATTCGCATGTCCGAGGTCTTGCGCTTCCCGGCGGCGGTACCGTAAATGTCACAGCTTTTGCTGACGACATAACCCTGTACCTTTCAGATGAAGATAGTCTTTCTCATAGCCTGCGTTTATTCTCCCAGTATGGGGAGATTTCAGGTGCCCCGCTAAACCTCTCTAAATCCCGGTATTTGTTCATCGGCTATCCCCACTCCTCACTTAGGTCCACCTCTCTTCTTCAGCCGGCTGCGTCTCTTCGCATTTTAGGAATTCTATACAACCACTACGGCATTTGTAACTCCGTTTGGTCAAACGCCCTCAATGAAGTAAAACAAGAAATTGAGAACGCCCGGGAATTCGACTTCCCGCTTCTTGAGCGGAGGTATCTTGCGCAGAGTGTGTTCGGCGGTCGCTTTCGGTACCTTTCTCACGTGGAACAGCCGCCTTTACGCATCGTGAGGTCATTGCAGTCTGCCTTGTGTTCCTTCTTTTGGTCTGGCGGCACTGAGTTGGTTTCTCGTGCGGCGTTAGGACAGAAACGTTCTGTTATGCCTACGAGTCCACAGCGAACGTCCGTGCCTCTGAAAAAGGCAATCTGTGTCAAGGCCAGCCCGCAAGTCCGCCTGACACGAACAACTCAACAGCGTCAACAGGCGACGGCGCCTTTCTGGCGTGCACGTGCAGTGAGTCACCTCAGTAAGCGAGCCCGTTGAGTAAACAATCGGCGTCTTCCTGTCTGGGGGTCTGACGCAATGCGCGGCGACGTCACTCGTCCTTGGGTGCAGCCACCTGCAGCGCAGCCTCTCCAGATTCGATGAGAAGGAATGACGCGGCCCAGCGGCGACCCCCCATTGGAGGAGTCTGACCTGACGACCAGCGGCGCTTCTGGTTGGACATTTGGGTTGGACCCGGTGCATATAAAAGAAGCCCTGCGGCGCGTCGCGAGCGGGAGACCTGTTGGAGAGCCGACATGTGTGTCGCAGCAGACCCGTTTGAGAGCAGACCTATGTGTTAGAGAGGCGAGCTCGGCTCTTCGAGTCTCTGTCGGCCCCAGTGCCGAATTTGTAACGCCTCTGTATATAGGCTGTACATAAACATTGTTTAACTCACCGTCGTCTCGTCCGCTCGTCTATCAGCTCTGCACAGAAGCAGTCGCGAGCTGAGAAACCTACGCTACCAAACGGCTGGTGACCTTCCCTGCGGAGTTCGAAGCAGTGGCGCCTTCGGGACCGTGTTGGCGTCGCCGTCTTTCGAAACAGTGGTTGCAGCGGTGATATTCGTAGCGCCCTTCGTAACGTCGTCGGAGGTGCGCTTCGCAACAGTTCCCAGGGAGGTTTTGCTTTCCCTTCGGTATCAATACGCTGCCGGCTATTGGCCCCGCGCTTCCTGTTGCGCCTCGTACAATGAGAGGAATCCCCCGCGCGAACTCTGGCATATTATTTTCTAGGCACTCACCTTCGGTATTTATTGCCTAATGTGCGCTTAATCAGGGCCCACAATCATTAGTACTTCCTTCGTTTTATGCAACAGCTGTCGCGTTTTTTCGTCATATCCAGTCGACTTGCCCTGATTTAGTTGTGTTAGACAATTCTATCGTTGACACAACAGCCGCGTTGTGGCTCCCGTTAGTTCCTCCAGCACGACGCACCCGCTCTAGTCGTGTGTCTTGGAGCACGCTGACGGCATCATTTCTACCTGGCCACCTCCGGGACTTCATGTGGCGGCTTGGGTGGGGCGTTCTTCCTACCCTTGACTGCCTAGAAAGGTGGAGAATGGTCCAGTCATCAACAAGTCCAAACTGCTCCCTACGGGAAACAAATCAGCATGTGTTAAGGCAATGTGTCGTTGCTCATGTTTTCTGGAGGGCTGTGCATGCAGGATTTCGTGGCCTCGGAGTACACCGCCTTGTTTCTTCTGGACGTTGTTCTCGAGGCCGCTTTGCCTGCCTTCTTATTGTTGCTGGTGCCTACTGTCTTTGGCGTAACCGTTGTGAAGCTGTTGCAGCAGGTCGTCGCCGCCGTGCTCTCTTCCCAAATTTGGAGCGACTGTACAAAGAAATAATATCTGTGTTGTCGGAGGAACTCTTCTTTCTGGTTGATTAGGAATTCGACACTGGTCCTGCCGTTTTGTGTTCATCTGTGAGAGACGTGTAAGGCTTGTTTTCAGGCCTGCCTCGTATTGGTAGGTTATCTTTGTTTAGTACTCATACAAATACCTTGTAAATACTATGTAAATATCTGACATATTGATCTATACATTTCATTTGTGTGTTCTTCGTTTACCATGTATTGTGCATATGTAGACATTGTTTTTGTAACAATTTCTGTTTAGTTGGGTAAGTTGTGTGTGTTGTGTTCCGTTTACATATGTACACATATCTTTTTGTAACAACTTTTGGTGTGTCTGTGGAAGTTGTGTTCTGTCGCAATGTTCTGTTGGATTGTAATTGATGTTCACTGTCTGTGAGAATAAATTTCTCTAAACAAAAAAACACACCTGGCATGCGCGGAAGGCGCTGCACAGTCACAGCGAAAACTAGAAGAGCGGCCTTTCAGAGCCTTTTCAAAACACTCATTAGGTTACTACTGGAAGCACACTTGCTTGATACTTACTAGAACATTAATAATAAACTTCTGGGTAGTAGGGTGGCATTCGATTTGCCATTTTAAATGCGAAGCATTCCTTAGTGAACTTCGGCGACTTAGAGCGTATCAATTTATCTGTCTGTCTGTCTGTCTGTTGTCTGTCTGTCTGTCTGTCTGTCTGTCTGTCTGTCTGTCTGTCTGTCTGTCTGTCTGTCTGTCTGTCTGTCTGTCTGTCTGTCTGTCTGTCTGTCTGTCTGTTTATCTCTCAGTACAACGGCATGTCGTTGCTCGAGACGTTTGAAGTGGCACAGCTGCAAGTGATCGAACCTATCATGGGATCCCGGTAGGCATTTAGCGCAGCCATTCCAAGAATAATGAATGTATGGAATCCTTAAGTGCTCTAGCGCAAAAACTTTGTTTGCGTACTTTGCAGCTGACTTTAAAGAACGACATTATGGCGATAGCGACAGCATTTGCGATAGTTCGCGCGTAGAGGGAAATGAAAAAACTGCTATCATAATGCGCCTGATCTCTTAGTTTACGTACATGCGAAACGGTCCCAAGAAACTAGCACCTGCATCGTGCCAAATACACTTGGCCATTAGAAAAATGTCATGCAGTGCCGGCACGTGTTATCGCTACTATTTCCTATTTGGGGCCTGCTAGATATATAACCTTCAACTGCTACGTGCTATATAACCATCGCAAACACACGGGAGCTGCTAGTCAGGAAAATGAAACACCATATGGCTTTTTTTGCAGTAGTCAGCGCAGTACTGGTTGTTCTTCACCCCTGCGTCAGCATCCGCAATGAAAAACGAGTGTTTTATGAGTGTGGGGAGAAAATAGGTGAGTTTTAATGGTACCTCTCGATTAGCTTGGAAACACCAAATCATTCGTGACATGTCCAATATAAGTTCAAAAGTATGTAGTTGTTCCAAGGTTTTAGCGGTTAATTCTACTTTGGTGATAACGGAATGGCGTTAAATTAGGCTAATAATGTTTGTACACTAATAGGCCGGAGACAGGAGTGCGGTACAGAAAAATATGAGCAAGAAAAATAGAAAAAATACAGGAAAAGCAAACAAAGTACAGCAACGCGCTATTAGTATGCCCTGATAGCGTCAAAGCTTTGCAAATTATGCACTTAATATACACTTTTAATAGGAAAGTTGATATAGCCATAAAGGGTGACGGATCACTTAGGGTGTCATTCTCGTCTCAGGAGCGCGAATCGTGAAATTAAGAAACGCTAATGTGAAGACTTCAGGTATGTTGGTCAGCTACGCATGCCTTGCGCTGTATCCTGACACCATTATATGGCCTCCCGGCAAAACAATTCCAAGGGCCTGTTCCCACCCCTACCCGCCAATTAGTATTATACCTTTGTTTGCCAAAATAAAAACCTACAATATCTGCCACTCATGGTTCAAATGTGTGCAATATGTAGAAACAGTGAAGTTTCATTGCATTGACAATAGTTTTAACGATCACACAATGAGAAGTTCCCGAAATGATTTTTATGGCATCACTCTTTGCTGTAAACATTTTAGTAGGTCAGTTACGGAACTCATTTGCGAAGCCCATCAGTTTTAAAACTAAACAAATATTTCGAACAAAAATTATATTACTATTTGATACGTGAAAATTATTATGCCGATTAAACTCACACAATTTTTTTAGTTTTATTTATGTATTGAATACATGTTAACACAGCTAGAACTGTAAGAGTATATAGAAATGCACAGAATACAACAAGGCATCAGATATATCCTTCATACATTAAGAGAAGGCGTTCGATTCGGTGGAGATATAGCAGTCATACAGGCACTGTAGAAGCAAGACATCAACAAAACCTATAAAGACACACTAAAAAATCTACAGCAAATTCACAGACAACATAGTCCTCTATAAAGAAAGTGACATAATCATTGCAACGAAGAATGTGAAGCAGGGAGCCCCTATCAACGGTGAATTTCTTGCAATCAAGCCTAAATGCTTTAGCTTCAGGACTAGGAGGCCGTGTTGCCGGCGAAAACATATACCAGCAATGGCGCAAACATTAGGCAATGTAGTCATCATCATCAGCAGCAGCATGCAGTCTGACTACGAGCACTGAAGAAGCAATAACATCGCCCATCTTCTGCTAATCAGACTTGTATGATGTTTTGTGCTGCTTTGTTACACTTGAAAACTTCATGATCTCATCTGTTCGCCTTATTTTATCTCCCCCTTTCACGCATTTGCCTTCTCTTGAAACTCAGGCAGTTACCCTTAATGGCTAGTGGTTATTCTCCCTATGCACTGCATGTCCAGCCCATGCCCATTTGTTCTTCTTGGTTTCAAGTATAATACCCATAACCCCAGTTTATTCCCTGATCCACTCTGCTTTCGTCCTGTCTCTCAAAGTTAAACCCATTACTTTGTTTTTCATAGCTCGGTGAGTCGTCCTCTATTTAAGTGGAACTCTCTCTGTAAGTAAGGAATTGTTAAGTGCTCTAGCGAAAGAACTTTCTTTGCGTTTTTTGCAGCTGACTTTACATGTTAACACAGCCAGCACAGTAAGAGTATCTAGAAATGCGCAGTATACAACCAGCCACCAGACATAGTCTTCATAGATTAAGGTTATGGCGTTTGATTTGGTGACGATATAACATGTGCTCTACTTCATCCTTGTTCTATATTTAATTTTCTCTCATGGTTCAGCTCTGTGGTTACAACTCTCCCTCAGTAGACGCCTTCCTTTACAACTTCCAGTGTCTCGCCACCTATCGCAGAACGCTGCTTAGCCAAGGTTGTCGAATGCTCGTTTAGCTTTATGCATATTAATTTTCCAACCCACTCTGTTGCCTTTCATGTGCGATTCAGTAATCATGAATTCTAATTCGTCCACTGTATTACTCATCATTGCAATGTCGTGAGCGAATTTCAGGTTAATAAGACAATCTCTATTAACACTTATACCTAACTATTCACAATTTAGAGCCCACCAAATCACCTGTAAGCGTGTGGTGAATAGCATAGCAGAAATAGGGCCTCATTGCTTTACACCATTCTTTGGTAGGATTCAGTCACTTTCTTTATGGAGGACTATGTTGGCTGTGAATTCACCACAGAATTCTTCAAGTAGGTTTATATAGGTTTCACTGATGTCTTGCTTGCACAGTATCTGTATGACTGCTATAACTCCACCGAATCAAACGCTTTCTCCTAATCTATGAAGACTATCTGTGGTGGCTGGCTGTATTCTGCGCTTTTCTCTATAATCCTATTTAGCGGATGATTACGACCTATTGTTGCGTAGCCCATACGAAATCCTACTTGGTACTTTGGTTGATTGAACTGGAATGCCATCATAATTCTAATATTGATAGTTCTTGTAAATAGTTTGCAGACAACGCACAGTTAACTGATGAGCTTGTACTTTTTCAAGTCTATGCTCACAATCTACCAATGTTTTGGTATCCTATTCGTTAAAAGACACTTCTTAAACAGAATGACCAGATTTTCGGACACTGTTTTTTCATCACCTTTCGGCAGGTCTCATGTTGCCTTAGCCTTACCAGCGGCTTCGCCCTTTTACATTCACTATATGGCTTTCTTTCCTTTCCTGTCGTTATACTGGCGGGTTATGCCAGATTCCTCTGGACAATTATTGCTTGTTACAATATCATCCTGGTTGTCTCGGCTGCTGTATAGATCTCTGTAGAACTTGTCCGCTACCTTAACTCTTATATTTATACAGGTAGTGCGCTTGTCTACAATGTCCTTTGATGCACCCATTTATTAACTAACGCAGTGTGATTGTTCAACAATTCTCTATCTTCCACGTACGTAACATAACATTCATGAATAAAACAGACTATTTTACCCAACTCTAATGCCCCTATCATACAAAAATTAGTGCCTCATTCCAACACTTCAAGTAACTCCTTTGTTAAACCATCAGGCACTCGTTAATGTAAACGGTCTTACGCGGTAGACCGCATTACTATGACACCGCTTCTTAATACGACTCTCCATACTTCACATTTCACCACGAAAGTAAAAAACTGTGCATGTCTTGCAGGCGAAAAAGTCGCTGTCAAATGATGATAAAAAAAGGTCGCAGATACGGTACCGTAGCTACACAGCAGACCTTTTATCAAGGATTCAGACCTAGTGGCCGTTCAGATGACAACATTCAGAGCCGATTTGACGGGTGCGTAGTTTATCAGGGGACGGGAGGGGGGTATTTGACATTCTATATGTGTTCGTGTGTCTGTTTGCATGTGTGCTTGTATACATACGCCTAGAAAATTGAAAAATACCGAGAGATATGGGCTGAACTGCCCCTCCCAACCTCCCCCTGCTGCACCTATGGTGTTTAATGCTCAAGAGCATGCATCGCACATAACTTAGTACAGTATTTATGGGAGCAGTTGTGACACAACGTTTAGCGATGAACTTTAAAGTTGTCTGCGCACGAAAGAGGGTGAAGTGCAATGAGGGTGGAAGCGAAGACAGAAGAAGGTGGAATAAAATGACGGATGACTGTCTGAGGCTGTATGTGTTTAATGCATTAGTTCTTAGTCGGAACACTGTGGTAGCTAGACTGCAAAACATACAATAATGCAGCGACAAACCACGCTCCGATTTCCTAGCCGTGGAGCATAACAGAGAGGGGCCATCTTAGCAAACTCATATATATATATAGCCCGGCATCAACTGAGGGAAAGTGGGACGAAGGTATATATTCTGTTGTGTAGCCGACAAAAGCGCAATCACTTCCCGTTAAATTAGGTGCGAGCTTGCGTGATCAAGCTAATCTACATGAAGTTCTTACCGCATCCCTCTTCTCTCACTTTGGGCAGGGATTGTGAAGAATGCTAAAGCTACTATGGTGGCTACAAAACTTTTGGAGAAATGCTCCTTTACCATTGCCACGAAGTACAAGTTTTCACCCAGGATGGTACAGACGGTGAGGACTTTCTTGTGCTCGTTGCACCGTGATGTAATCACTGCAAGCAGTTCTAGATAAACCAAATTGCCCGTGTTGGACAAGACGGGTCGCAACAAGGACCATTTCATAAGTTCCTGAATTACATTGCCAAATATTTGTGTGATTGTCCAAACGTGCACAAAGAGACTTGCTAAACGTCCCAGTCTTTAGTAGAACACTATAAAAATCAGAAATATACACCCCAACAAAAGGAAAGTACTGGTTATTCAGAGTATATTACATAGTTGGTTAAATGATGTGAATATGTATGGTGTATAATGCGCACCATTTGCGAACAACGTATTGCTCATGTTCAACACCCTGAAAGAAAAACACAAAGGGTTCTAAATAATAATTTGTGAACAATACCATTACTATTTATTGACGCCGTAAGGCATTTTAAAAACGTTTAGACTGAAAACTCCGGTTTTACTGCACCGGTATCGTGAGTGCAGCAGCACATCCCTGTACTTCCATGCATGCTAAATGATTTATTGGATGATATACTTAGAAGCAAAAGACGAAAAAGCTCGGTAAATAAACACAAATAAAACTATTTAGTGTAAAAATGAAACGCAGGGGACAATGATACTAACAAAAGATGTTGGTATTATCTTCGGGTTTTCTTTTGTGTCTCGTCTATTCGTAAATAATGCTATCGACCAACGAACCCCCCGTAGCCCAACTATTCATGTTTGTGAGCTTCTTAAAGCAGGATTTCTATTGCTTCTTACGAAGCAGCACAAGAGGCCATCAGATGCAAAGTAAGTAACAACAATTATATCAATATTAAAAAGTAACGGTACCTTCTAAATTTTCATATCACACTTGTAAGCCGGTGAAAATTGTGCAGGTGACAAGCGAAAAGACTGGAGGCAAACTTCGCACTTATTTTGTTTTTATATTCACATGCTTCAGTCTCAATGAGGCTATTGCATGAGTGCAAAAAGAAGAAAACAACAACAAATCGACATTCATCAACCGGCTTCCAGATGATTCTTAGTGCAAGAATTTCGAAGGTTCTCGTGGCCAAGAACCCCACAAGAAAGACGCGGAGCCAGACCAGAAACCTTGTTTATTCCTCTAAGCCACGGCTGCAACTGGCCGCTGCCAGAGGCTGACGCGTGCCCCGAGCGCACCCGCGATTGTCATTGGTCTTTTTCTTTCTGTAATCGGTAGGCTTGCGGATCAATCGATATGTTGGGTTTAATGTCCGAAAACCACTTAGTCATTATGAGAGACGACGTAGTAGAGGACTCTGGAAATTACGACCACCTGGGGTTCTTTCCCGGCACCCAAATCTGAGCACACGGGCCTAAAACATTTTCGCCTCCCTCGGAAACGCAACGGCCGCAACCGGGACTCAATCCACAACCTGCGGGTCAGCAACTGATTACCTTAGCCACTAGACCACCGTGGGTAAGCTGTAGGCTTGCGGCCACCGCTGCCATAAGTGGTAGTGAGCAAACACTTCCACGCAGAAAAGTCCAGGCTTCTGTAGCTGAAGAGAAAAAGCTATTTTTGCACATGTAGGTGTCGGCGAAATAAGTTGCATAGCTGAGAAGTACTACGATAGCAGCTCCAGTCAAATTATTATGGCTGAATGTCAATCATGTTCTCCATATGCGTATTATATTATATTGTTACGCACAAGGAGGACCAGGACGTATACGGCTGAAGGGGGCCGTTTATTTTGGTCGCGAAGAGAAGCGGCGGAGCGGCCAACAGGTTGATGATCGCAGTCTCGTCGTCTTCTTTTTCCTCCAGCTCTTGGGGCAGTCAGCATGTTCACCCATCTTCTTTTTCTTCCAAGGCATGCGTAACATTCCTCCCCTCGCAGACGAAGCCCGCCGGGCGAGGTAACCGATTCACCTTGGTGTGTACAACTTTAGTCGAGCGACATGGACTACTTGGGTTTTAGCGGCTCTTCTACCACTTCTCGTGAGGCGAGCTATTGTGTATGTGACTTCCGTGATTTTGTCGAGAACGACAAACGGTCCGTCGTATGTGGCCAAGAACTTTTGGCATAACCCGCGTCTTCGTACCGGAGTCCACAGCCACACTAAGTCGCCTGGGTGGTAAGTTACAGGCCGGTGGCGGACGTCATAGCGTACCTTCGATTTTTCCTGTGATGCCAAAGTGCGTAGACGAGCAATACGACGCGCTTCTTCTGCAAGGCACAGGATTTCGGTGACTGAGAGGTTCTCGTGCGCCGAGAATGGCAAAACTGTGTCGAGTGTGTACCGTGGCGGTCGTGCGTACATCAAGAAAAAGGGGCTATAGCCTGTTGTCTCGTGCTTAGCGGTATTGAACGCGTACGTTATAAATGGTAACACGTCATCCCAGTTCTTGTGGTCGGATGCCACATACATAGAGAGCATGTTTACAATTGTTCGGTTGGTACGCTCCGTGAGCCCATTTGTTTGCGGATGGTATGGCGACGAGTGACGAAGGCGGGACTCACTCAATCGAAGCAGCTCTTCTACTATGTCTGCCGTAAATTGTCGCCCACGATCACTGATGATCACCTGAGGTGGGCCATGTCGGAGGATAACGTGCTGCAGCAGGAACACAGAGACGTCGCTGGCAGTTGCGGTTGGTATGGCCGCCGTCTCGCAATAGCGCGTGAGGTAATCGACACATACAATTATCCAGCGATTGCCCTTAGCCGACTTTGGAAAAGGGCCCATGAGGTCAATGCCCACCTGTTGGAAAGGTGTGCTTGGAGGTGGCAAGGACTGTAGAAAACCAGCCGGAGCAGTAGACGGGTGTTTGTGGCGTTGACACTGTGTGCAGCTGGCCACATACGCCTCGACTGACTGTCGCATTCCTGGCCAATAAAAGCGTTCCTTAGCACGGTAAAGCGTCCGCGCAGAACCTAAATGTCCGGACGTAGGATCATCGTGCATCACACCTAAAATCGCTGTCCGAAGGGTTTCTGGCACTACCAGGAGGAAACGTGCACCAGTGCTGGAAAAGTTCTTCTTATATAGGAGTCCGTTGCGTACACAGAAATGGCATGCCGTAGGAGCTGTGAAAAGCGATGATAGCCTGGTGTCCTTTCGCTGTTCATCTTTGAAAGTACTGAGGTCGGGAAACTTCGGTGACACAGAAGCTACGAGGTGATCGAGGTCATCGGCGTCACACTCTGTAGTGCTCAGTGGCATGCGCGAAAGGCAATCTGCGTCGGCGTGTCGTCGACCACTTTTGTACGAGACTATGAAGTTATACTCTTGGAGCCGAAGTGCCCAGCGCGCTAGACGGCCGCAAGGATCCCGAAGGTTGACGAGCCAACACAATGAGTGGTGGTCGGTGACAACTGTAAAAGGGCGTCCATATAAGTAAGACCGAAACCGCTGAATCGCAAATACTACCGCGAGGCATTCTTGTTCTGTTACAGTGTAATTCTGTTCGGGCCTACTCAAGGAGCGACTTGCGTATGCAATCACGTGCTCGCGGTTACCATAGCGTTGAACTAGGACGGCACCAATTCCTATGCCGCTGGCATCTGTGTGCAGTTCGGTTGGAGCTGATGGGTTGAAGTGTTGAAGAACAGGCCGCGACGTCAGGAGGAACTTCAGTTGACGAAAAGAGGAGTCGCACTCCGGAGTCCACTCGAAGGGCGTATTCTTCCGTAGCAAACATGTCAGCGGATACGCGACATCGGCAAATTTGGGTATAAAGCGGCGAAAATAGGAGCAAAGCCCCAAAAAACTGCGGAGCTCCTTCACAGAGCGCGGCGCATTGAATGCTTCAACGGCTGCTGTCTTTTGGGGATCTGGACGGATGCCCTCCTGATCGACTAGGTGCCCGAGAACAAGGGTTTGTCGGTCTCCGAAGTGGCATTTCTTTGAGTTAAGAACAAGGCCAGCGTTTCTTATGCAAGTCAGTACAGTATCAAGACGTGAATTGTGTTCGCTGAAGGTGCGGCCAAAGATGACGACGTCGTCGAGATAGCACATGCAAATGCTCCACTTCAAGCCACGAAGAACAGTGTCCATAAATCGCTCGAACGTCGCCGGCGCGTTGCACAGTCCAAATGGCATCACGTTGAATTCAAAAAGGCCGTCAGGTGTTACAAAGGCTGTCTTTTCTTTATCTTCAGGATGCATGGGAATTTGCCAGTAGCCCGATCTTAAGTCTACAGAGGAAAAGTAAGAGGCCGAATGCAGACAGTCTATGGCATCATCAATACGTGGAAGTGGGTACACGTCTTTTTTTGTTACAGCATTCAATCGGCGATAATCGACGCAAAATCTCCAGGATCCGTCTTTCTTTTTAACGAGAATTACTGGAGCTGCCCATGGACTTACTGACTCTTGAATTATACCGTTTTCAATCATTTCGTTCACCTGCTCATTAATAATCCGCCGCTCGGATGGCGAAACACGGTATGGCTTTTGTCTAATCGGATTGGCCAAACCCGTGTTGATAGTGTGACATGTTCGAGAAGCAGGGATTAGGGGCGCTTTGTCTTTCTGCGCAAAGTCGAATGCAGAGACGTGCTTCGAAAGTACATTGACCAATGTTCGGCGTTCACTTGTGCTCAGCGACTTATTCACCATTGGCAGAAGAGCCGTTTCGAAACTGTGACTACGATGCTCTTCCGGCGCATCTCTAAGCTCGGTCACCAGCAAGGCCTCGTGTTGTCCACTCACGACGGCTAACTTTAGACCATCTGGTAACATCACGGGTTCTGTAGAGCAATTGACAGTCCATAAACCAGCGCGTCCACGTCTGATCGACACTACACAATGTGGGATCAACACATTCTTTTTCATGCAGTTGGTGTACACTGGTTCTACATTGGCATCAAAGCTGGCGGAATAGCTGTCGCTGCAACCAACAGGTACACGAACGGTTGATAACGGTGGTATGATAGTGTCGCCACAGACACACAATGCTGTCTCACCATCCACAGGGTTTTCCAAGAGTGCTGGCGGAACGTGATCACTCAAGACTATTGTCCCTGTGCGGCAGTCGACAGTCGCACCACACTCCCTCAAAAAGTCCATACCCAAAATAACATCATGTGTCGCCTGCGGAATAATCACGAACTCCGTTGGGATAACACGGCCTCCGAGAAATACGTTAGCTTGACACACACCAACAGGATGCAGTGCCTCACCACTCACTCCGCAAAACTTCGCAGCTTGATTCCACCTAAATAATACCTTCCGCCCCAAGGTATCTTTAAAACACGCACTCATGACCGAAATGGTTGCCCCCGTATCCACCAAAGCCATCACAGGCACACCGTCAACAAAAACACGTACTTTGTTCTTGAGCATCAACACAGGAGGTATTTCTGATGTTAGCACGTCTCCGGCGACCTCACCTCCATCGGCCGCGCTTGCTAGTTTTCCTGTGGCAAAGGAGACGTGTTGCGGCGCCGTGGTGAAGGAGAACGGGGAACACGAGGCGGTGGAGGCGTCAAGCTCCTGTCAGATGTAGGGGAGTGGTTCCGGAAGCTGCGTGTCCAGTAGTCGTCGCGAGGGAGCAGGTGTGTTGCATTAGGGTCATCGTACGGTCGATCAGACGATCGTGTGAAGTGTTGTGGTGGGCCATAGCACGTTGCTCGCGGGTCATCGCGAAGTCGTTCGGAAGGCCGTGCAAAGTTTGGTGGGTAGCCATACCGTGGGGCTACACGTCGACGGTTGCAAAATCGCGAAATATGTCCTGGTACACCACAGGAGTAGCAAACTGGGAGAGGCCGAAACTCTCTTTGTTCGTCGATGAATCGAACATCGTCTTCCCTGGCGGAGTGGGTCGGTTCGTTCCGTATATCATAGGGATAGACTGGGCGTCGTGAAGAAGGCGGACGCTGGGGGCGTCGGTCATGACGAGGAGCTGGCAACCGTGGTGCTCTCCTTGGCTGTGGGGGTGCGCTGTACTCAACAGCTGCTGCACTAACCATCGATTGCCAAGGGGTCGTAGAAGGCGGCGGCGCAGTCACAGCCTCACGTGGCACATATACCGAATGTTGGTCGTTTACAGAATGGTGATCAACTGCTGAATGCGTCTGTTCTCTATAGCGAAAAAGTTCTTCGCGAACAATCTCTCGAATCGTCGAGGACAGGTCTGGGCAGGTGCTCGTGTCGATGCTGGCAACCGTTGTAACATTTGTGAGCCGGCCAAACTTTGGAGCAATCCTGCGCATTTTCAGCTGTTCGAAAGTTCGGCAATGCCGAATCACGTCGGACACCGAGCTCAGGTGCTCTTTTCCGATTAGAAAATTATATACATCTTCGGCTATGCCTTTCAGCAAATGCCCTACTTTGTCGTCTTCTGACATCTGATCATTGACCACCTTGCAGAGCTTCAGCACATCCTCTATATACGTGGTACATGTCTCACCTGGAAGCTGCGCGCGTTGAGACAATGTCTGCTCTGCCCGCTTCCTTTTGACGCTCGAGTCGCCGAAACACGCCTTCAGCTCTGCAACAAAAACGTCCCACGTCGTCAGTGTGTCCTCGTGGTTTTCGTACCACACGAGCGCAGTATCCGTAAGGCAGAAGACCGCATTGCTTAGCTGAGCGGCGGCATCCCAGCCGTTGGACTTGCTGACTCGCTTGTACTGGACGAGCCACGCGTCGACATCCTCTCCCGATTTTCCTCCAAAGGTTGGCGGGACTCGGTAGTAGGGCACGGAACCCATTGGAGTTGGCCTTGAAGCATTAGATGGGTGATCTTGGGCCATTACGATCGGTGCAGGCGGGAGTCCGGCAAGGCGGCGGCTGCGGCGTAGTCCAGGTAGTGAAGCTCCCGTCGTTGGGCTTGTCTTACCCAGCACGCTTCCACCAATCTGTTACGCACAAGGAGGACCAGGACGTATACGGCTGAAGGGGGCCGTTTATTTTGGTCGCGAAGAGAAGCGGCGGAGCGGCCAACAGGTTGATGATCGCAGTCTCGTCGTCTTCTTTTTCCTCCAGCTCTTGGGGCAGTCAGCATGTTCACCCATCTTCTTTTTCTTCCAAGGCATGCGTAACAATATTAAAGAGAGTGCTAGCCAACAAGGCTCTGGAAAGTAAACTCGAGCAGTATTTGAAGATATATGAGAAGCACACACAGGCTTTTAAACTTTTGTAGAATGCTAATTCTGGATAATGGAAACTTCTGGAGTATTATCTAATTAGCTTGAAACTAGTAATTTTAAAGAGCACTACAGGCTCATGAAATATTATTTGGCATATAGTGATTATAACATGCTCTCTAATTTTATTCGATTTCCTGGTTAGGTTTTTTTTGACAACGTGAAGCAAATCAGCTGCAACCTTCTTTTGCACACTTTTTTCAAGTATAATTTAGAACAACTTAATGAGTGAAACGAAGCTTTTAATAAGTGAGGAAGTATTTGTCTTTTGCTGCAGGGTGCCCGGAAATTGTGCATCGTATTCCGCTTCTGCTATCATAAGTACCAGCCTGTTCTAAACACAAGTGTAAGTAATAAGATTGAAACCATAGATATCATGAAGGTTTCACCACTTTGTAACTATACGGAAAAATCGCGATGTTGTTTAGAATATAAGCTAAAGTTTTTCGCAAGATAAGTTAAGGAGCTCAAGTGCGCTCTCCCGCGGAGTTCTCTCTTCTAAAATTCGCAGATAAAAGGGTCTTTAGGGGCGTGACTATGGTCTTTGAAAGAAGGACATGCTTTCGACTTACTAAACTCGTTAAGTTCGCGTGTTGTCTTCTAGATCTCAGCTGTGCGTTGGCGTGGTTGTAGGCTGCGTGAATGGTGGAGTGATCTAATAGGACAGCCTGATCATTTCTTGAAGCCCGCACAGGTACGTAACCTGAATAGTCTCAGTGCGACTACTTCCGTTGCGATGTGTACGTATACTTCTGCAGATTATCACGTTGTTTTGTGACAGGGTACGCGTGAGAGCAGAAATAGGAGCTTTCATTGCAAGTGCGGCTGCAGCTTCCTACGCTACCGGATCTCGCCTTCATTTAGCAAGAACTTCAGGAGTTTATTCACGAGCAGCGACACTTAAAGAGGCGCTCGGAAAGTGTCACCACTAGAGCACGATTCATGGGGCTTTGGAGCGTGCTAAATCAATGCGCCCATTACAAGTTAGATTCAATAAGTGGTACATACATATTACCTGTTTTCGCTGCAGAAATATTAGGTTCATGTAATCAACACGCGGAACAATGACCAATGGAAATGTAAAGTTAATGAAGCCATTCATACAGAGTAACTTTCACTGCAATCTGAATGAATGGTTGAGGCACACCATGCATTATTATTGTGATGTCGTATACCCGCGAGTACGCGTATGTAGACTACAGCCTGCCATACTAGTCAGGTTTAGTGGCGTTCGTTTACTGGTTAGGCATTTCGACTTCAGCTGCGCAGTGTGTGATAGTTCGAAATTCTGTGTGACTTCCGTATTGTGGGCTAAACAGTTACGCTGGTCATCAATCATGGCAGAGTCGAATGGCTCCTCAATCTTATCCCTGTGTTGTGAATGTACGTGAACTTTTAATTTACATGGCTATCACCATCTGAGAGCTTCGTGAGTGGTTTAACGTGGTTCTGAGGCCGCACTCTCAGAGTTGAACCCGCGAGGCTTGCCTCGCACAATATCATCGACGACACACAATGCCTATGTGCGAGCCAAGCATCGAATGTTCCAATTCTAAGAGTGCGGCTGCACCCTTTCAGCTGCCAGCGGTCACGAGACAACGGCTCATCTTCAAACCATAGAGTATTATGTTCAAGTTGTGATCGTACATGTCTCTTTCGGTTAGAAAAGTGCCGTCACGAGCATTGTTTTGGACGGTGGAAGTGAGAGGACGTTAGTGACAGGCGGAAAACTTGCAAAAAAACTCGAATGCAAAACGACGGACCACGAGAATTTGTCAGTGGGATCGTTCAATAGCCATAAAACTAAGCAAAACTTTGAGAGTTACACTGCATCTCCATGACACATATGAAAAATCAAGATACAGTATGAATACACTTGTCATTAAGAAGAACCAGTTCCATAACTTCATGACAGTACACTCGAAGAACTGTCAAACCATGGTCTTGTTTTTTTTTTGGTTTCGACCTGTCAGCCAAAGGCGATAAGAGACGTCAATAGAGATCCTAATCGGAGCCGACCATTACTGGGAACTTGTGACAGGCCAAACAAAAACCTTGAACCATCGTTCAAGGGCAGAAGAAACAGCATTTGACTGCACCGTTCAGGGACCGGCAAGAACTAATTTAACAGAGTTGTGCAAGGAAACTGTCGTTCTGAACGTGGTGAAATCCCCGGCCTCTAGTCAAAGCAAGACTTCTCCGACTAGAACTACTGAAGTTTAACAAAATGCCTCACAACTGGGCCCCATTTTGGAGATAGTTTCAAACCGTACTCCACGAAAACCGGAATTTGACTGATGCGGGCAAGTTTGTCTATTTGAGATCAGTGCTGACAGGCCTCACCGATGCGGCTGTCACTGGACTACGTGTGAGGTCGAGGTGTTACAAGGCCGCACGGGCCATCCTCATTGCAGAGTCCGCTTAGGAAGACATCGTTGTCAAAAAACCACGTTGAGTGCCTCATCGACTGGCAAGTCGTTCGGTCAACCGCATATGTACGTGGAGAGCGTCGCTTGTAAGATAATATCGAGGCGAATATTTGTAGTCTCCGGGCGTTGAAGATAACAGAGAAGTCGTTCTCGACAGTTCTACAACCGATCATCTTCCAAAGTCTCCCGCGAGGTTCGGTACTCGAGTACTACGGGCGAGGCAATAAAGTCAACGAACACTCGCCCCCTAGAGGAAACGAGGGAGTAGGTGAGCAGACGCCCTGTGCACCGCAGGGTAGGCTATGCTCATTGCTTAACATTATTAGTAGAGCAGTGAAAGTACAAGAACGCTGTGAGTCCTGGGTTTCGGCACCCCTTTGAAAAAATAAACTCCTTGGGTAGAGAAGTCAAAAGCTCTAACGCTGTAGAAAACTCATTCTTCACCTGTTGGTATACCAGGCAAAAAATATAACGTGCCTCGAGGAATCGAGCCGCGTGTGAATGCCGCAACTTCTTCTTCGTTGGAAGTTTCAACAAAGACAGTGTGGTTAGTGCTCTGTGAACTCGCTAGAGTATCTAGGTTAAGTCACCAATGCTAATTTGAGATTCACTTACCACCTGTCGAATATACAACCCGGAATTCAAGTTTATTTCTCATGTGTTTCAGGGTTACAACGCATACAGTGAAGCTGTTTATCCCTGCGTCGCAAAAATGGCCCCTTTGTTAATAGTGAAGCTGAATCCCGTAAGTGTTGGTTTTGCTTTAATAAATATTTATTTGGGCATATATTCGTGACTAACTCATACAATGCCAAGATGGCCATTGTTATAGAAGGCTTCACACAATTTCGCAAAAAATCACTATTAAAGCAGCGAAACAAGCCAGAGGAACTCTCATATTTATTTTAGTTTATTGCTTGTTACACACAAACATCATAATGCCTTACTAGAGAACGAAAAATAACGGCAATAAAAGTGCATACATCAAAAGCAGCAAACAAAAATCCAAAACAGTTAGTTTATTAGTATCAGTAAAACTTTATTGGTTGTACACTCGCAAACAAAGTGGTTGTAAACTCGTCACTGAGCTATAATAAGTATGAACTCGTCTGGTGTAATCCCATTATTACAAGTTTCACCACAAAAAATACTTTATTGAAAAAATGTGGATGGCCGAAAATTCGCTCATAAGCATTCTTGATGTTAGTTGTGGTGGAATTGCTCTGCCGCAGTGGTCTAGTGGCAAAGGTACTCGGCTGCTAACCCGTAGGTCGCGCGATCGAATCCCGGCTGCGGCGGCTGAATTTCCGATGGAGGCGGAAATGCTCTAGGCTCGTGTGCTCAGATTTGGGTGCATGTTAAGGAACCCGAGGTGGTCGAAATTTCCGGAGCCCTCCTATACGGCGTCTCTCACAATCATATGGTGGTTTTGGGACGTCAAACCCCACATATCATCATCATCATCATCAGTGGTGAAAGTAATGTTAATACCATCACTTACAAACCGTGCAGAGTGGTTGTTATGCACACAAATATAGTTTAGTTATGACGATCTCATAGTTTTTAAGCCCATCAAACGATTGGTAGCGTATTTGTGACACGTAAGAGCTTGATACATCTCTGTCCAGATTGGAAGTTATGCTTCACAACGTTAACCGTACCACTGGCTTTACCAGCAATGTAGCCAATTTGGATACACAAAGATACCCCATAATATAAATAGACTTCGAGGTTCTTGAACTGTTCGCGACTGAGTGTTGTATCAGAGAAGATGTAACAAGAATAAAATAGTCTGCATTTCGCGTCAATACTGACGTGGAAACACTTACATTTCAACATTTCAACATTTCAACACACTTTGGGCTTTCCACACTCCGATGGTGCAGTGCACAGAAGGCGTTGAAGGGCATATATATCATCCGTACAGTCTATATACTCGTAAGAGCTTTGCCAAATTATTAAAAAAAGCTAAAAGGAAAGGTCTTAGCATTTACGCTCCCCAGTAGTAATATATATATATATATATATATATATATATATATATATTGTAACGACGAGAAATAAGACACAACGCCTTTTCTGCAGGCCGGCTGTTCTTCTTCTGCTTTCTCCTCTTCGTCTTCTTCTCTCGCATGCGAGTCTGTGCCAGAGAGAGTTCCAGTTTCGGTTTTCGTCATTACACTCGGCCATGACTGCTAGCATTGTCGTTGGGCCAAACGACAATGTTCTGGTAGGTAAGGCTAGCTGCAGCAGTTGACAGTGCTTCAGGTGGGCGAGGTTGGCTACATCGTCGTGGTCGGTCTCGACCATGGTGCAACGTTTCCTGACAACTCGTAGAATGCAGTTCAGGTGGACGGCCCTGACTGTTCCGGCAAGGTCGCAGAGTAACCTGGAAACGCTGGTGCTTGTCCCACCGTCGCTGGTGGACTGAACTGCAGCGGGATGCTCTGCGAGGCAGCCATGATGACGTTTGGGCCATTTCTTGAAATGAGATGGGACGCAGCTCATGGTTGGGCATAAATACCACAGCAGAACTCCCAGACGTAGTCGAGCCGGTGGCTTCTGGCGAACTGTCATGTGCAAACATCGTATGCTGGGAGGAAACAGCAGGAGGGCTGGTCCTCGGCAAGTTCTCGATGGCAGTGGCCTCAGCGTAGCTAGGTATCTGGGCTTTCTCGAAGGAAACGTTCCTTGGTAGCCGAGTGTCTGCGTGGCTGAGCATGATCGTGGTCTGGTAGGGTTCAGTTGTGTCTAATACAATAGGATTGAGTGCCTCGATGTCCTCAGACGACGAGCGCGAGGGCCGTATCTCCGGACGAAGGTCTGGTGGCGGTATTTTCAGGTCGAATACCGATGCAGAGTCCGGGACCTGTAGTGTAGGATTCCAGCCACTTCGGTCAGGGTTAGCAGCAGGGAACTCCTGGCAGCATTCCGTTGACGAGCTGCAACGAACGATTGCAGCCTCGAGGCGGGGCGCTGCCTGGGCTCCATCCTCGGCCTCGGGGAAGATCGAGCTGGACTTGCTGGAGTCACAGGAAATCCGTCCGAAAGCGGCAATCAGGGCTGCACTCCATTCTGCCCAGGACTGCTGCCCGACGCCTTCGTACCTGTGCCATGCTGCGGCAGCATCCCGCAGGCGATCTATGGCCATGTCCCACTTCTGCTCTTCAGTCGTTCCGAGAGCGTTGACGGTTGCCACCCATTCCTCGGCGTCGTCCTGGAAGCCGCGAAATTCCGGTAGCGCGAAGGAAATCGGCGATGGCGGGACGGCGGGCAGAACTCCGAAATGTGCCCCCGCCAAGCAGTTCACTTGCTCCGATACCTCCGCGAGAGAACGCCTGAGATTGCGACGGTTCTCGGGCGAGCTTACCTCGAAGTTTTGCGCGGCGGCCGCAGCCAACATGGCATTGAGTGCGCACAATGTTGGCAAGATGGCAGGACATAGCTTGGAGCTCGACGCTATGAGGGCGTTGGTCGTGACGCGGAGTTGCGCGATGGTATGCTGCAGCTCCGCTGCGCTGTCGTGTGATCCGCACGAAGAGCCAAGGCCCGCCTCTGCGGAGGATACAGTGACTGCGGTACTCGAGGTGGTACAATTCCTGACCAAGGACGCGTGGACGGCGTCCCTTGGAAATCCAGCTGTGGTCGGATTCGTGGACATGGGTTCCAGGGCGCTGGAAGCGTCAACGACGTTCCCAGACAAGCGGAACCCGTGTGATGAGTTGTGACCTGGTACTGTGGCGTAGATGAAGCGGTGTTGCGCCGCCGGGTAGGCCTCGACGCCGTACACGGTGGGTGCTTGAAGCGCCGACAGGTTGCCAGGTATGGAGGAGGCATGTACGCCATCCCTAGGTGAGAGAGGCCCGTGCGCATGGTTGCCGTGACGTGTCGCGCCCCTGGGCAAGTTCCCCGAAACCACAACGGAGGCCTGGACGCCATCCGTCGGTGCTGGGATCGATGCTGGCCGCGACGGACGCCTTGCGGGTTCCATTAGCGAAGAAGCGTGACGGCGTTCCTTATCGTGAACTGGTACCGGGAACGGGTGCTGGAGCAGCCGAGGAGGCCTTGACGCCGTCCTCAAGCGACGCTTACCGCGGCTACACGTCGGCGGGTATCCTGGGTGACGAAGCCGGGACGTAAGACGTCTTCATCCTGTCGGCTGCGCCATTGTAACGACGAGAAATAAGACACAACGCCTTTTCTGCAGGCCGGCTGTTCTTCTTCTGCTTTCTCCTCTTCGTCTTCTTCTCTCGCATGCGAGTCTGTGCCAGAGAGAGTTCCAGTTTCGGTTTTCGTCATTACAATATATATATATATATATATATATATATATATATATATATGTGTGTGTGTGTGTGTGTGTGTGTGTGTGTGGGTGTGGGTGTGAGATCTAACATACAATAATGCCAAGGAATGTATAGGGGAAGGTATTGGAACCAATGTAATGCAAATAAGAAGAAAAGTGGATGAAAAAATAACTTGCCATGAGCAAGCCATAGTTATTTTTTCACCCATTTTCTTTCTTCTTATTTACATTACATTGGTTTAATAATTTCCCCTATACATTCCATGGCATTATTGTCTGTTAGATCTCATTATTTTGTGTTAAAAGACGGAAAAACGAGCCCTAGGGTACACATTGCTTGATGATTGATTGATGATTGATTTGTGGTGTTTAACGTCCCAAAACCACCATATGATTATGAGAGACGCCGTAATAGAGGGCTCCGGAAATTTCGACCACCTGGGGTTCTTTAACGTGCACCCAAATCTGAGCACACGGGCCTACAACATTTCCGCCTCCATCGGCAATGCAGCCGCCGCAGCCGGGACACGAACCCGCGACCTGCGGGTCAGCAACCGAGTACTTTACCCACTAAGTCATATATATATATATATATATATATATATATGAGATCTGACTGACAATAATGCCAACGAAAGTATAGGGGACGTTATTAGACCAATTTTGATGTACCTGAGAAGAAATAAATGTGCGATAAAAGATAACTTGCCCTGGGCAGGTACCCATCCACCAGTCCTTCCGAACTTCAGTCCGTTTGTCCATGCCTCGATGCGTCCATACATCCAGACGCACAGACGGGTGGACAGAGACACGGGCGGATGGGCGGAAGCACGGACGAACTGACGGATGCATGCAAAGGTGCACAAATGAAAGGGCAGACGGACGCACGCACGGACGGAGGTTTTGTTGAACCCATCACCATTCACTCTGTGGAAATGCTGTGATTTTTTCTAACTAAAAAAACTTCGGTTCTGAGAGCAAGAATTGTCCCTTCAGCTTCTTCTGTCGGTCTGTTTTTCGTGCAAATCAACAATATTTCTAATATGAACATAATGCAACTGGCCCAATTTTTCTAATGAATGCATATTGGGAGTTTGGTACGCAAAACTCCAAATGTTAATATTAAAAGCTTGCTCTTGTGTGCCCTACTACAACGTTAATCTCTGATGCGCTCCGCTACTCTACACATTTGGTTGTGGCACATGAAACACTCAAAATTAACCTTTAGATCTGTTTTGACAAAAAGTTGTTTGATACTGTACCAACTACGGAATGCCCATACGGACATGAAAGTCGTTTTAACTTTGTGTTATTGGCTGTTTAAAGATACACCTGCCCTCCTCCAAAGCATTACTGCGGCCTTCTGATGTCATCAGAGACCATTGTTTAACTATTTAACTAGTTGTAATAATTTTTCAGCATATAATTAAAAGTCAACGCCATCAGAATACAGAAATAATTTGTTTAAGATATTTTTAAGGAGAAAACTAGGGATGTATCGTGAAACGGGAAGTTAGACTGATGGCGGCTACAGCTATATTCGGCGACATCGTTTTGTGGCAGCACAGCCAAAGGTACGTGGGTTGGGTGAAGATTCTGCACATGTGTTACTACGCAAGTAGTCCGTTTTTGTGCCACTTTGGTGTCTGTTTCTCAAGTTCATCCAACATGTGCTTTTTCGCAGGACCACTATGAAATAAATGTTACATTTATTTGGTAGGCAATAGATAAAATATCAATTTATTAAGGGAAAGGACACGAAGCTTCTTAAAAGCATTGAGATTAATTTACCGAAAAAAGGATCGGCCAAGCAGCTGCTGGGCGATTGGAACAAGGCAAAGCCCATAAACCATTTCCTAAGTCTCAGTGCATACTGAATCGGTACTCTTTCCTAGGCGCTCACGTATTTTTTAGGGGACGCGAAGGCAATCGGGTGGGAAGCAGAAATCTTGGCACCAATCGGTCATGAGCAGGTGTCTACTTTGTAAATCCATGTGTGTGAAACGCAATCTTTAGTAGGCAAAAAAGGCTGTTTTGGCACAGTAAAGAGGGTATAGAATAAAATTTTTACACTCTCATGAGTGTAAAAAAGATGTTTCTTGTGCTAACACCCCTTTTTAACTGGTTTATCACTGTTTTTGTTTGTTGGTACACCCTAACATAAGGGTGCAAGTGGCTTAAGGGTGTTGTTATACCATTCGTGAGGGTGTTACTTGTAGAGCTGAAAGGCGTACACCTATAATTGCAATACCACTTGTTCGGTTTTAACGACCGAAAGCCGCCATATGTATATAAAAGATAACGTACTAAAAGACTCCGGAAAATTATACCACCTGGAGTTATTTAAAATGCACCTGATTCTAACTACACAGGTCTCGAACTATTTCACCTCCATCGAAACTGTGAACGCCATGAACCGCCAGGATTCAATTCTGTGACTTGCGGATCAGCAGTTAGCATCTGAGTACCAGACTACCGGAGCGGGTGGTGCACATGCAATAATTAAGCTGCATTCATGTTAGCAATTAAAATCCTGTGCATAGCACAACGTGCTTGTTGTACTGCCTTTTATAAGATTACGATGTCGTAGGGATCACAAAATCAAGAAAACAGTCGAGGCATTGGCACATTTCACAGGACACTCTAAGAATATTTGAGAAAATGTAAAAGAGAATAACTTTTTTGCACTATATATATATGAACGTGTCTGTTATGGTTCGTGCACACTGGTGACTAGCAGCGGTTGCGCGACCATTTGGGACTGGCGACCAAAAGCGACTGATGTTCACACCGGCAGAAGCTGAATGCGAGCGACCGGAAGTCGCGAACCCGGAAAGTCAGGTCCGATTCTCGTAATCAGCGAGAACTTCGGAGACCAGCACCGATCAGCTTATCGCCGTCAGCTGAGTGCTCGGAGCAAAGGAAACGAGCTGCATTATTGTTTTCATTCGTTTCGCACAGCGTCAAAAAGTTTGATTCAAGCAAACAAGAGATTGTCATGGCGCTGGTGCACTATGCCTTGATGTCAGCGGTGGTAGCACAGACGCCTCTAAAAAAAATGGCAGCATATCCACGGAGTGAATGATGGAGAGTGGGGCGAAGCATTCGTCCGTCCATGCATCCGTCTGTGTGACCGTCCATGCGTCTGTTTGTGCGCCCGTCCCTGCGTTCTTTCGTGCATCCACCCCTGCGTCTGTTCTTGCGTCCATCCATGCATATGTTTGTGTGTCCGTTCGTTCATCTATTCAACACTCCAAGTCCCACCATCTCGCATCTTTTTATCATATATTCCCCATATAGAAGCACCGCCATCCAGCGGACATTCTAAGGACTAAACGAGAGGTGGCACACGCAACACTTTCTTACGGCCTGCGCTTTGGGTCCACTTCCCACCTTTAACCACCTCGAGTTCATGGTATATTCTAGTTCACTGTATTCATGGCACTGCGACCAAACGCTCGCTAAACCTTTCGAAAACCAAGGAGGTTACGCCAAGCGAGTATAACGTAGCAACCTTTCCCTGTCAGATAGGGCTCAATTTACATGCCAATGGCTGCTAATGAGAAATGAGAGACAGGAGAATTCGGCTTTTAATTTCTTACGGCTTGCGTTTTGTATCTACTTCTCATTTTTAACCACCTTGAGTTCATTCATGGTATATACAAGTTCATTGTATTCATGGCACTGCGGCTCAACGCTCGCTAAACCTTTCTAAAGCTAAGGAGGTTGCACCCAGCGAGTATAATGTAGCATCCCTTTCTTGTCCGAAAGTGCTCAATGTACATACCAATGGCTGCTAATGGGGATCGCAGCGTGCGCGTTGACTAAAAGCCGAATGCTCATGTCTCTCATTCCCCATTAGCAGCCATTGGCATGTACATTGAGCACTATTTTTTATTGTTAAACAACGCACAGAAGAAATCTCTCACTGGCACCACCTTGGAGGTCAAGTGTTATACCTATTTCGGGTATGTGCCACTGGTGGTTACATACGAGGGACGCCCAAGCCACGCCATAAGGAGCTTCGCTCCTAAAGCTGGTGGTGGGTGCGACTGTTTCTTCTCTTGCGAGAGTTCGCCGGCCATGCAAGCCACCTACCTCCTGAGCTGCTGAGACGACAAGGATCATTTCCGAGAGTTGTCTGTTTTAAGAAACGTTCCTGGAAATTAACTAGACGTGTCACAACCAGTCATGCAGCACATACGCGCCTCAAACGCTGTGTCTTAAGTCGGTGCCAAGGCATGAAGCAAAAACGCGTTCCAAACACGCTGCATGGATGGTGTTGGCAAGAGAAGTTTAAGACGATAAATGATTCTGAACTCAGGGGAAGCTCCTTAGAGCGGCACTTGATCGTCCCTCGTAGTCGTAGTATAGTGTGTAATCAGTCTTACATTTTGACCTCCAAGGTGGTGCCGGTGGGAGATTTCTTCTGTGCGTTGTTGAACAATGAAAAATTCGCAGCGTGCGCGTTAACTAAAAGCCGAATTCTCCTGTCTCTCATTCCCTCTTAGCAGTCATTGGCATGTACATTGAGCACTATCTAACAACAAAGGGTTGCTACGTTATACTCGCTGGGCGGAACCTCCTTGGTTTTAGAAAGGTTTAGCGAGCGTTGGACCGCAGTGCCATGAATACAGTGAACTAGCATATACCTTGAAGTCGAGGTTGTTAAAGGTAAGAAGTAGACACGAAGCGCAAGCCGTAAGAAAGTGTGCGTGTGCCTCATCTCTTTCAGTCCTTGGTATGTCCGATGGATGGCGGTGCTTCTATATGAGGAATATATGATGAAAAGATGCGAGATGGTGGTACATGGAGTGTTGAATAGGTGGACGAACGGACACACAAATAGATGATGAACGGACGCACGGATGGCTGCACGGACGGATGGACGCATGAACGGATGCAGGAGCGGATGCATGGACGAACGCAGGGACAGACGCACAGATGGACGTACGGACGCACGAACAGATGCACGAATGGACGGGCGGATGGACGCACGCACGCCATGGACGAACGGAAGCAAGAACAAATGGAAAGACGGATGCTTCGCCCCACTCTCTATCATTCACTCCTGAGATATGCTGCCATTTTCTCTCTTTATTTCGAAGGTGTGTAGCTTCTTGCGAATGCCGCCACGTATATTCGGCCCTTTGCTGCAGCTGCGGCGCCCCGCCATCTCCAAGCTAAATAATCCTAGATGGCCATGGTGGCAAAGACTCATAGAACGCACTAGTTTGTATCTGGTGACCGGAGGCCAGGCAATAAAAAAACTGAGCCTGCATATAAAGAAATGCTGGTGTTACTTCTCGGCATCGCTGATTGGTTCCAGCAGTTTTGCGACTGCAGTCGTGTGACTGAAAACTGAGCAAGAAGCGACTAGCCATACCAGTCGCTTTGCGAGCATTCGCGACCGTGCGCGACTGTTGGCGACGAGTCACAAATTGTCACGAGACCACTGCTAGTCATCGATGTGCACCAACGTTTACTCCGGCAGAGCGGAAGGAACGACTCCCTCTATAGACGCCGACGGGAGTGATGTTACGGTACGCGGTCTTCAGCGTTATTGTATCAGCAATATTAGTCAGCCAAAACACCAACCACGAATGGAACGCAATTTACGAAAAGGGTCATTGGTTTTACGTAGTCGCCAATCGCACTGTGTTTTTCTTCCAAGCGTTTGTGATGTGAAGACTGGCTGGTCACCGGTGTCACTTGCAAGGCAATAAGAGTCCTATTTTCGCTGGGGATATCACTCGCACACCAATTCTCGGTGACTCCACGTGTGGGAGGACGAAAAAATTTTATTAAAGAAAAAAAAACGGCAAGATGCGAAAGAATTGTCTCCTTCCCTGAGGTGGCAGCCTGAGTCCTTGCGCGCTTGGCGGCATCCTCGGCTTGACGAAGGACGTCAAGTTGCACTTCTGGGTCTCCGCTAGAAGTGCGGTCTCCCACAGTCCTCCATTGCTGTATTTTATACTGTCCTGTCGCTGAGGGCCAACCGCACAGTACATGATTAATATCCGCCCTCTGATTGCAGAACTTACACAAAGCTGAGTATATCTGGGTAGATGTAGGGAAAAGTTACGGGTTCGGGAAAGTGTGTTGGTTGTAAGAGGCGCCATACCGTCGCTGCTGCTTGTTGAGCGAGGTATGTCCGGGGGGAATAAGACCCGTCCTAGCCTGTAGTGTTTTGTGATCTCCTCCTAACTAATCATGCGGTCCCATCTCCATCCCCGGACTTCGTGCTGCGCCTGTTCGGCCGCCGTCTCGAGCCAGGTCGTGCGCGATTTCGTTCTCTGGGAGGGAGTAGTGAGCAGATGCCCATAATATGAACTACCCGCTCGTCGCAAAAGTTAGCCAGAATTCTTAGCGCTTACGGTGAGATCCTCCCTTGGTATAATTTTTAACAGCGGTTTTGGAGTCACTGATCACGACTTCGACTTTTTGGGGAGCCTAGTGCTAGTGCTATAGCCGCCTCCTCCGCCACTTCTGCCCTATCTCTAGGTACACTGCCACTGACGTTGGAATCTTTTTGAATATTTGTGGGCTACTTTTACCATGTTTCGGCCATTCTCGTATTCTGCTGCATCTACACCAGACCGCGTCCCGATTTTGCTGAACTTTTTATGTAAGCTTTTCGCCCTTTCTATACTTCTAGCGTGGTGATGCTCAGGATGCATATTTCTAGGTATGGAGGCACCACAATAAGCCCCCTTGCCTCCGGCGGAAAGCTTCTTTTACCTAGAGTCGCGCCTTGTAAGTGACGCCAATTGTGTCCAGCATGTGCCTGCCCATAGGATCTGATTAACGGATAATACTGTGCCATCGTGTGGGCCTCTATTAGCTCTGCGAGAGTGATACGTAGCCTTAGAGACAAGAACTTGTAGTTCTACGTAATTAATGACTGGCATATTGCTTGTTTATATGCTTTCCTAATGATGCA